>JAEIFZ010000001.1:5197500-5490000 GCA_018904035.1 Zaprionus ornatus | reverse complement strand
TTAATTCTAAGTAGACTCTGTAAAGAGTGAATATGATAAGCATTAAAAGCTACTTTACATTTTGACACTTTCGCCGTTTCTGCCTTAGTATTAACAGAGTATTTACAGCATCACTGTAACGAAACTGCTCTATTGTGGCCTAGTGTTATTAACAGTAGATATATAAGCTATAATCAGTACATTGCATTAACAGCGCCTGCCTCTGTAATTAACATTGAAGATTTCAAATTCTGTAATTAACATTAACAAAACTGATATTGAATGCCATGAACATACCGCCTTAACAGCAGCAGCATTAAATAGTTTCACTTTAACAGCTGCCAATCAATGCGAATCGATTCGATATTATCAAATTCCGATAGTTTCTACTGCGATTGCCAAAACTTGTTTGTAGGTGAAGGGAAAATTCAATTGCAAACAGTAAACAGCAAACTGAGCGGACGCTTATCGTGTTGCCAGGATCTGTTGCAAGGTCTCTATTGCTGTGGCAGGCAGCTCTAATGTGTGAAATGGGTGTGTGGATGTGGATGTGGCGTGCCGCAAATTTCATTTCTTACCACCATTTTTGAGGTTTAACTTGCCGAAAGAACTTTGCTCTTGTTTAGGTTATTTTTCCCTTTTTTCCAAACCTCCTTCTACAAATTTCTTGCTTTTATTTTTATTTTCGCTTGCTTGTTGTTGTTGTATTGCTGTTGTTGCTGTTGCTACTGCTGTTGCTCCTGCTGCTGTTGATGTTTTCGTGCTTGCCTCAAGTCGATGAAATTGCTGGTGAAACCCGAGTCTAGACTAAGGTGGCATTTATTGTTCCGCAAATAAGTCAAAGCGGGCGTGTAAATAAAAATACAAGCAACAAATAAATTGAACAACAGCAACAACAACAACAACAGCACGACTGGGCAATTTGTTGTTTGCAAGCAAAAAACAAGTTGGAAAACTTTGTTGATCGCCGCACGCTGGGGAAAAATGTGTGTTCCCTTCAGCAGGTTTTCAATGAGTTTTCACTTGTTTTGCGCTTGTTGTTGTTGTTGTTTTTCTGCTTTCTGAGCGCCTTGTTGGTTTCTCTCTCCGTCTCTCTCTCTCTTTTCCTCTCCCACTTTTTTATTTCTTGCCTTTTTGTTAAACTTGCTGCATACTTGCAGGCGCCGCCGCCACCGCCTGTTGGGAGTCCTTTTGGTTTTTAGATGTTTGCTACCCCTACAAGTAACACACTAATTAGGCTGTTCTATGTGGGGGAGGGGGGTAGGTTTAGGTTTCTAGAATTCGCCACGAATCTATATACAGCAGTATACAGTATAAAATATATAGTATACAGAGAGAGGACACACCTTACTCAGTCAATAGAGTGTTGCCCAACAGAAAGACTAACCTCAATAAGCTTGCTCTTGCAGACCCCTATACACCCTGTATGCCGTAAATGCAATTTAATTTTGTTGCTGCATGAAATATTTAATAAATACATGTACATAGTCAGCGCTGCCCTCTTGCTAATCGATTACAGGGTATACAAACAACATCAGCAATTATGCCAAACAATGCAAACAAAAGTACGCAAAGTGAAGGGGGAGAAGGCAGGCAGAGCAGTGCAGGTATTGGAGTAGTGACAATGGATTCAGGAGGGGGGAAAGGGGAACAGGGGATCAGAGAGGGGCCTAGTTGCTGCGGCTGAGCCTCTCGGTCGGTTTACATTTCATTTCGATGCAGCAGCAAACAAATTCGAAAAATGACTGAGCAAACGCTTTGATTTATGAAGTTATTGACTGTGTGTGCGGGTGCATATCCACACACACACACACACACACACAAACACACATGCATACGTGCTCACACCCGTGTGTTGGCCCCTAGAGTCGCATTTGTTGTACTCCCCCTGCCATCTCCAATCTGCCCCTGCCCACGCCCCGTTCGCCTTAATTCAATAAAATACAGCTGACTGAGTGCTTGAATCATGACCCGGCGATTTGAAATGTTTGTGCTCTAGCGTCGTGTGGCAGCAGCCAACAGGCAGTAGGAGGCAGAGGCAGCACGCAGTGGCAGCAGGAGGGGTGTGGCAAAGTTGGACGCTTGCGCTGCGCGCAGTTGCTGAACACGCTCCATGGGGAAATCTCTTTTGTTTTTTGTGCTTTTTTTTCATCATTTTATTGAGCTTGCGCGGATTTTTGCACACACTCAGTCCCGGCAACAATGCAACGGGAAAAAAGGGGAAATGGGAAACGGAAAAACGCGAAAGCTGGTGGGGGCGTGTTGGAGTGGGGGGCAACAGGAAACGGCGCAGCAAAAGGCGTCGCGCGGCGCAAACGATTTTGATTCAATAAACGTCAATGCGTTGGCCAGAATAGCGTGCGAGCGTGGGCTTATGTATGCTATATATGGTATAACTGGGAAAAGGCAAGTGCCAGGCAGTGGCAAAGGCAAAGGAGAAGTGCGGGGGGAAGGGAAGGAGGGAGAGCGAAGAAGGCTGGCAACTGAGGGTAACTGGGAACTAATAAACCAAAGTGTTTTCAGCTTCAAGTCCTTTGAAGTTCTTACGAGCTGTGTGTAGTACACAGACACACATACACACATACATGTACTCTATACATACACTCTATATACGCACACACACTTCCTCGAAGCAGCGCCAACTTGACTTGCAGATAATCTTGATGGCAACCACGGGATACGATAATAAACGACATACCCCACGCAAAGGAGAAGAGGAAGGGGTAGGGCGTGAAGTATGGGAGGGGATAGGGTTGAGGCCATCGGCAGACCATATAAGAAGTTTGTTTTACCTGCGGTAATTTGGTCTAGCTGCAGTTATGCCAGCCCGATATGGCAGTCAAGCCCGAAAGCAAAGACTATAGCAAAATTGACTTGGTTATCTCTTTCTTTGCCTCCTCTTCTTTTTCTTGTGCTGCTGCTGCTTCTTCTTCTTCTTCTTCTTGCTGCTTGTCGTGTCGCCACTGCAGTGCACTTGTGGCATGCAATGCAAATGCAGCCGGCACCACTAAACCTCCTCAATTGCCCCGCGAGTTGCAGCCGCGACTTGCCCCCGTCAGTTGCCTCAACTTGCGCTGTACAATTTTATTGCCACCTACAACAATTTTTGACAGACTTCAAAAGTTTTGTAGGAAAACTTCGAACATTCAGAGTTGCTCTTCAAGTCACTGGCTTAACATCAAAATAAATACACTTTTTTAACTGAGAAAAGCACAAAAAGGAGCTTAAAAGCTCTTGAACAGACGATATGATGATATGCACTGAATGAAAGCTATGAGAAGGATCAAAATTATATACACGCTATCCATAAGGGTTGCAGGGTATTACAAGTTTCGGTCAACTGTATCTTACAGGCAGAAGAAGGCGTGTCCAATTCTACAAAGTACATATACTCACAATCAGCATCAACGTCTATCCGTTCGTCCGTATGAACATTTATATCGGAGAGACTATAATAGTTAGGACCACGTTTGTTTTAAATTTTAGCCACGCCCCTTTCCGCCTTCGTCTATTGCAACGCAAACTAGTCTCTCAGTTTTATAGTTATCTGAACGATTCTTATTGCTGCACACAGTAAATAAGTCGGAACGAGCCGACTCAGACCGATATATCGTATAAACTATAGGTCGATTTTTGTTATTTGTCAAGATATTGCAACCAAATTTACTGAATCGACCTTTTTCTATGTATTTAATATGCATATTAAATTTTATGAGAATCGAAACACTATAACATATAGCTGCAATAGGAACAATCGGATGAAATTAAGGTTTTTTTTGTAATTCTTGAAATATCTTTATTTATCTGTGTCGATCAACACATAATATTGAATATATATAATACTAATGAATTCTGTACCATTATATATAACTAGTATTGGAACGATTAAAGAATATAAGCACCTGAAAGAGTATAAAACCTTCCTTTTTTTTATTATTTGCTTATATTCAACCAGTTTGCTTGTAAGTTTAGTTAGAAAGGGATGAACTTCTAAATAAAGTAATCGTTTTGTAATCTTGATTGAATTTTAAGCATTTTCTCACCTTTGCAATAGACTTCTTTACATAGTTCTGCCTCTTCTCGAGCTTGTAATTGTTGCAGAGTTTTCATTTGGATTTTTTTGTTTGCTAATTTCAAAATTTTTCGTGCCAAGTTGTGCTCTTGTAGGCATGCTCTAAAATGTATGCAAATGCCCAGGCCTGCCCTGTCCTTGTTCCGTGTTTTAGTGGGAGGGGCAGAGGCAGGCGGGAGGTCTTTGTCTATACAGCTGTCAGGGAACTCACTTGCAGCAGTAGCAGTAGCAGTAGCAGCAGCAGCAGTGGCAGCAACATTTGCATAAACACAACTGCAAGTCGCCTACTTAGTTAGTTGGTTAGTTAGTTACATTTTATTTAAGTTGTTCCTTTTGTTGCCCCGTTTTTCTATTCATGCTACCATTTTGTGGTTATGTTTGCCATTTGCCGGGCAATTGGAGGCAAAAGTTGCACTGTGGCCGCAATTAGCTGTGCTTTAAATTGATATACAGAGGAAGAGAGAGAGAGAGAGAGGGAGGAAGGGCGCTCATACAGACACGCAATGTGTTAATGTGCCTCCCAAAAGTCTGCAATCAAATTATAAAACTGCAAAAATGTTGCCGGGCATATGAAATGCACACACTGACAGAGAGACAGACAAGGAGACGGACATAGTGAGAGACAGACAGGCAGAGAGACAGAGGAATAAGAGACAGAGAGATATAGAGACAGACTATAAAATAGAGGGATAGACTGAGTGAGAGACAGACTTACATACATACATACACACAGACAAACAGATAGAGAGACAGGCAGACAGACAGACACACAGACAGACAGACAGACAGACACACAGACAGACAGACAGACAGAGAGACACACTCACACCCAGAGACAGAGCGGACAGCCTGCAGAGCGGCACAGACAGCTGCAGATAGCAAACTAAGTTAAAAGCGCGCGCTGCAGCAACTGGCCAGATTTCCAGATAACTTACTCGCACATACCACAGCAGCACGCACACAGACGCACACACGCACACACACACATATATGTATACGTGCCTCGTGGCACGACTCACTTAACAAGTTGCATGCGGCGGACTTAAGCTCAAGTTAAAGTTAATGCCATGAATTTTAAATTGAATTTAATGCGTATGCGCATGTGAGCAGACAGACGAAAAGGGGAATCACACTAGCCAGCTGTATGTGTGTGGCTGTATGTGTGTGTGTGCGTGTGTCTGTGCGGCGTGTCGAGAGTTATGCGCTGCAGCGGAGAAACAAAATTTACGCAGAAAGTTACACGGCGCACAAAAGTATGCTACGCTTTTTGGCCACTTATTTATTATTGCCTGCACACACATACAGACACACACACACACAGACAGCGTGGCACGCACATTCGTCTACCCCCGCTGTGCGGTCTGACCTTAAGCTGCTGCTGCTGCCGCTGTGGAACGCGCATTTCTGGACAGGATTTGGCGAAAGCTGAACTAATAGCAGAGGGCGCGGAGCGGTCAGTTGCCGTTCACGTTGTTGTTGTTGTTGTTGTAGCTTAAATAATTTAGCAATTTGTATGCATGGAAAGCACTGCGGGTGAGTCGTGCAGGGGGGACGTGTGGAGCGGGGGGTAATACCCAAGTCGAATAAGCGCATCATGGAAATACATAAAATCGCATCAATGCGCCTGGCCCAATACCAATACGTACAACAACAACAACATCAGGAACAGCAACTGCCCACTCACATTTGGGTGCTGCGTGCCGCTGTGTGGGCGTGTCAATTGGGGGCGGTAGCGAGAGAGAGCTGTGAGCAGTGAATCCGCCGGCAAAAACGTAGCAAAATGAGCATTCAAGGAATGCAATCGCTGCCCACACGCAGTCAGTGTGCGGGCTGAGCTCGAACCTGCCAGCTGAATACCTGCCAGATGGGTATCATCACACACACACACACACACGCACACACACACAGGCAGTGAATGAGATGCAGATGCAGCCCAAAAATGTTATCATTTGGCACATTTGTACTTTATGCCTCCCACTCTCGTGCCCTCTCTTTTTCTCTCTGCTTCTCCTTCTCCCATCTTGCCTGCTCTCTACATCTGCTGGCCGAGTACAGGGCACAGGGCAGATTATTCAGCTGCCCCAGGGCTACGTCAACAGAAAAATCAGTTTGATTTCCATTGTCTTTAGCAATAGTCTGTCTGTCTGTCTGCAATCAAATTAGATGATTGTTAGAGAGATAGAGTGGGGGAGACGGAGTGGGGAGCGAAAGAGCTTCCTGTAAGCTCTTTATGTTTAAGACTAAAGCTTAACTTTCAGCAGACAAGAATCATGTATATTGTTAAACTGAAATATATTTTTACTAATCGATTTCACAGGCTCTTTAACATAATCACAAATTAAGCTGAAAGCTCTTGAAATCTCTAAACTGCTGAATAGTTTGTCTTATAAGACAATAATTATTAATGAGCTTGACTAGTACACTTTTGAACACAATTTAAACTTGTTTAATGCTGATTACTGATTAACGCTTTTAAACATAATTTAAACTCATTTAATGCTGATTAAAAGCTCAGTAAAGGCTACTTAAACCTCAAAGCACATTGCAGTTGAAAGTTTATTAAAAGTTCTGTTATTTTGTTTAGCTTAATATGGCTTTTACTTATCGATTAAAACTTAAGTTAATTAAAAGTTGATTTTAGAAGCTGTTAAAAGCTTTTCAATATTATTAAAACTTAAGCAGAAAGCTCTTGAAGCATTTAAATCACTGAATAGTTTTTCTTATTAAAAAGCTTGATTGGTTGACAATGCAATGCGCACACAATTAAAGCTCATCATGCGAGGCCACTTTGAAGCTTAAAGCACATTAAATGTGCCTAAATTTCAAAGTTTTTTGAAAGTACTGTTAGTATCTCTCGCCTTAAGCTTTTACTTGCGTCAGCTTAAGTCGAAAATTCATTAAAGCTTCATAGGTATATTGTGAAGAGCTTTTTTTCAGCCAAAGCTCTACTCTTCCAACGAATTATGAAATGATCAGCAGTTCCCAGTTGACCACTTATGAGGTCATTTTGGTAGCCCTCGTCGAGCGCCGTAAGCATGGCGAAGGTGTATGGCATGTGGCATGTGGCGTGTAGCGTGTGGCGGCTTCACTTTGTTAGAAGAAAGTCACGTATTCATATTAAAAATAACCGAAAAGTGTTTGTAAGTGGCAGGAGAACGTGCAGTGAAATATATTTTGGGGGCTTCGACGAGGCACACACACACACAGGCACACACACAGGCACACACACATATGGCCATTTGGTATTTGCTCATTCCAGCGGGCGCAAAGTTGGCAGCAGGCTAGTGTTGGCCTAAGTCGAGTTGAGCATCAGCCGCGACATGTTTCACGGTAACCTCTCGACCCTTGCCTACCATCCGCCCCACCCTCTCGTACACCCTTTGCCAACAAAAAAGGTGAGCCCGCAGAACAGTTAGCATCATCATCAACGTCATCATCATCACCATCAGCGTCGTCATCGTCACGGTTATCGTCATGATGATGAACATGATGTTGACGTTGTCCTCATTGGGAATTGTCACAGGCAAGGAGAGAGCTGGAGGTACGGGTGATAGGGGGCTGAGGGTAGATGCTGTCAAAGTGAAAATGTCCCATTGAAGCGGACGTTTTGCGTGCTGGCGCTGAAAGCGTCGCATCGACGCGCAGCGCTTTTTGGCCCGTTTGATTTTTGGCAGCGTTGACGTTCGCCATCGCCAACGCCGAGCAACTCTGCCGTTGCCGTTGCTGCCGCAGCTGTCAAAGCGTCAAACATTTTTCTACCATTTCAAGCTGACAAATGCGTAGTACCTTCGGCTCTAGAGAGTGTGCGAGAGTGAGAGAGTCCTTGCGAGAGTCCTTGCGAGTGACATGCGTTTGCCAAAAAGCCAAAAACTTGCGACGCGTCGCGTCAGCCAAACTGACTTTTGCATTTATTTATTTATTTATTGTAGCAATGTGCGTGCCAGCCAGTCCTAGTGCCCGCACTGATCCTATTCCTATTCCTATTCCTATTCCTATTCCTATTCCTATTCCTATTCCTATTCCTGATGCGGATGTGAATCCAAATGCGAATGGGAAAGCGAATGGGAATGCGAATGCTTCTGCCGTCTCCTGCTGGCCATTTTACCATACGCACACTCACACTCACACTCAGCCTCTGACTGTAACTTTAATCAGCTCATTTCGCCTGCCATTTCGCATTGCGCATACGCCACGTGCCACATGCCGCACACGCAAAGCCAAAAGACGGACTGCAAAAATGCTAAAATTGATATACATATAAAGCATGCTAAAATAACTCGAGATGAAGTTGAAGCGAGCACAGAGTGAGCAAGGAAGAGAGAGAGAGGGAGAGAGAGAGAGGGAGAGAGAGGGAGCGCAAGTGTGAAAACAATTTAACAATTATGCAAAAGCTTGTCGTACGCTAGTTTTCACATTTCTGGCACTTTTCGCTGTCATTTGTCTTTGTTACATTGCTGCATGTTTATACTCTGGCCAAAAAAAAAGAGAGAATGCATACAGGAAAGGGTATATTGAAGGTATAAGTAGAGTTGGTTACAATTCCCAAAACAAGGCTGTATGGATAAGGAAAAGTTTATATTAAGATATACATATTTATATTTATATACTATATTTATATATTTATATATTAGATTAGTGTAAGTTGTTTGGACATTTCTCAACACTTTTAACTTTATATATGCAGGAGATTTCATTTATATATTTTGTAAATTAGATGAATAGGTGCCTATAATGATTTTTTAACCAGAAATTCAACATAGGTACCTATAAACACTGTTTTTCGAACTAAGTCCCCTTGCAGATTCTCAAATGATCGATTAGACAACTCAAAACCTGAACTTAGAGCGCTTTCAAGACTGTTGTTCACTTAAATAGAGCAAAATAAAGAGAATACAAACTATTTCCAAGTGCTATCGGCAATCTAACCTATTTGCAGTGTTGGTTAATGCACGATTGCAGGGTACTTGACAGTCTAATGCGCCTTAGCTCGCCAGTTTTCTTTACTGGCTGCGTATAGAGAAAGAGATAAGGATAAAAATGAGAGATAGAAACTCACAGAGAAGGAGCAAGCAAAACTTACACTAAAAGAGCAATACATGAGAGAGAGAGAGAGAGAGAGAGAGAGAGAGAGAGAGAGAGAGAAAAAGAGAGAGCAGAGTGAGCTATAAAGCCACAAAACGCATGTCATTCAATGCAATTTGAGTTTGCTTTGGCTTTTGCTTTGTTCATTTTCATTTATTGTGCTTTTGTCATCTTTTTCGGCTGTCTGCAGCATTGTAAATTATGCAAACTTCTCTCTTCATATTCATTAGACAGCAACCCCAACAATAATAAAAAAACAGAGCACACACACACAGCAACAACAATAACTATAAAGGCAACAACAACTGCGAACGGGAGTCTCCCTTAGATTAGTTAGTTAGTTAGCTGGTTAGTTGGTTAGTTGGTTAGTTAGTGTGGTCTTATTGGGGTCGAACTGGGTCATGTTCTCTGGGAATTGCAAAGGAGACAGACAGTGAGAGGGAGAGGGCAGCGACAATTTTGGGTTGCGATTTAATGAAACAGAAATCACAAAGTTAATTCGCACAAATGGAATATGAAAATTGTAACTGAAATGAAAAGGCAACTAATAGAACGGTTTATGCATTAATGAAATCGTTATGTCGAATCATTCGAGCATAAAATTGTTTATTTTTATTGAATAAGTAACTGCACAGTGGCACACGACAACACAAAAAAAAGCCAACGCGAATGTCAGCGTGAAAAAAACACTTTCAAAAAGGGAAAAGGGAAATGGGGAAAGAGGAAAGAGGAAGAAGTACATGAAACTTATCACGTATTAACATCTCTCTCTATGCGTTACCTTCGTGCAACGGAATTTTCCCAATTTTAAGTGACTGATCGAATTTAATTATAAAAATGCTATTTGCAGTATTCGAAAGTTAACAAAAAGTTGACATGGCTGCATGCAAAGAGTTGCATGTCCAACATTCGTAAAGTTCATTGAATGCGTTCGAATCGAACTCACTTTGAAGCAATACAGATACAGAAAGAGTGGGGTAGAGAGAGAGAGTAACAGAGAGAGTTGGCAGAGGGATAGGGTCGGCATAAAGCTGATAAAAACTTTTCAAAGTACTGTGACAAAAAAGATTATTTAATAGCGTAGAGTTTTACTAGTGTAAATATGAAATTGCATTGAGCATTGTGAGCAGTTTTATTTGTTTTCTTCCACACATCACACACACTGTGCAAACTTAATAACATGCAGTTTAAAAACAATATAAGGTGCGAGTATGAAGCGCTTTCATTTCAGGCAAATCTCAACGTATACGTAATATAAGAAATGTATTTTGGTTAAACGAGCAAATGGAAAATTAGAAACACTTGCAAAGGGTTTACTTAGTACTTAACTTGTACGGCTAAGACTGAGCTGAGGCGGGAGTGGAGTGGCGGGGGAGGGGGAGGAAGTGTTTGCAAGCAGCTGCTCGGCTCATGCTTAATGGGCACCTTCGTTGATGGCGTTACGTGTCACAGCTACAACCCATTGTCTTATCCTCTTACCTCTAACTTCAACTGGTATCTCCCTCTCTCTCCCTCTTTCTCTCTTATTCCTGCTCTCTCTGTCTCTGTCTGGCCTTAGTCACGTGCTAAGCGTGCCGAAAAAGTGCGTCAACAGCAGCTTAATTATTTTTATTCAGTTTTTGCTACAGTTACTGCCTGCCCCCCATTTTCATTCACTCTGTTTGTTCGTTACGCTTCCTGTTTATTGTATGTTTGTTTGCCCATCCTCTGCTTCTGTCTCCCCTCTCTCCTTTTTCCCGCTCTTCGTTATCTCTTTCCTTATCTGTGCTGTTTGTTTGTTAAAGCACACTTGCAAGTATATGTTTTGGCATTACGACTATTCCGGGCACCCAGTACCTATGTATATCTCTTTCTCCCTTCCCTCCTTCTCTCTCCCTCCCACTCACTACTCCTTTCGCTTGCCTCCCCTTGTTGTCTGCCTCGTTTATGACAGCAGTGAATTGTGCCAGGGCCTGGATTGGTTGAAGCTCAAGCTGAACTCGTCGCTGCGGCAGTGCCACAGTCGGAGCCAGAGACAGAGCTGAAGCCTCACTTGGATGTGGACTACATTGCTGGACGCATTGCTGGACATTGGGTACGCGTTGAGGGTATCACTCACTAGAAGACACTCGAGGCAGAGCAACTGTACGGGGAGTTATTGTTGTAGCTTTATGCTCGCTTTTACTGGCCTCAGCATGCCGTATAAAACTTACATTTAAATTGAGAGACAGAGAGAGAGACGGAGAGAGAGAGAATGAGTGAAACAATGTGAACTGAAAATTTAAATGCCACTGACTGCTGCTGCCTCCAGCTGTGCAAGAAGGTGTTGGGCGGCAAAGGGGGCAACGTTGTAGAGTTCTTTGCATAGCATCAAAGGTTATAAGGTCATGAAATTTAATAGCGACTCAACTCGGTCGCAAGTCTCAGGCTCGATTACAACACACACACACACACACAGAGAGATAGAGAGAGAGTGAGGGGGCCACAAACACTGATTCGCATCCCCGAAGCGAAGCTTAACTAACTAATGAAACAATCTTGAGTTTCATGCACTTCCCTCTCGGTTTATTGATAAGGAATTTTCTCATAAATCTTGTTAGTCGAGTGGAATCCGCTTGGAGCGACTCGAGGCCAAGAGGTTAATTCTCTTAGTCGAGAAAAAATTGCAGAAAATGCATTTTCATTGCGAGTGCTGAGGACATGCTTGAACATGCCATTATTTTAAAGCGCAGCCCCCGCTCACCCCCCACTTCTCCACTCCTGCACTCGCCCTGCAGATTGACATCAATCAGGCAACAACTCAAGTGTTGCTCAAGGGGCGCAGTAAGGTAGTTTCGCTGCGCAGGGGATGAGCATTAATAAAAGCTTCTTACTATAATATACCAAGCTTAATCGGCTTATATCATCGGAGTTTTCCTTCGATGAGAACAACAGTTGATTGGCCTCTTGCGCTGTTTGCATTTTTACTGACGTTTAATTGGCTCTTGGAATAGTTTGTAGTTTATTCCTGCATCGAAAGTGCTTGCAATGGGGTAAATTAAGTCATTGAATTCTTTTACTGACTACTACGAAATAAACACAAATATCTTGAAATGAGCAGTAAAATGAGATACAGAACTACGACTTAATATCTTTATTGACATTTATTTGTACAGCATTGCATTTTGTTATCTTTCTTTATCTGTTAGAGAATTTATGTAAACTTTCTTTTTTTTTGTATCAGACAATCTGTATAAATAGTCTGTCCACAAGAGATCAATATCTTGATTTTAAAAGGAGTAAGATTATTATATTGTAATTCCGAGTAGTGTAATTTGAGAGTAGTCGAGTAGTTTAACAGAAGAATCTAAAAAAGATTATCTATCTTTTGATACACTTATCTTCCTTTACGAGTATATACTATCTATGTATCTATGATTCAATCCATCCATTCTTATCTTCATTTCTCCATTTAATCGCCTATCCATCTATTCATTTATCCATCTAGCCTGATCTTTATTTATTCATATATTAACAAATCCATAAATCTATCCCTCCTTCATATCCATCTCTTCATCTATCTATCTCTTCATCTCATCATTTTTTCATCACTTTATCTATTCATCCATCTATTTATCTATCTATCTATCTATCTATCTATCTGTCTATCTATCTATCTATCTATTTTTATTTATTTTTATTTTAAATAAAAATTATAAAAAAGAAATATAAAAAAGAAAATAATAAAAGTTTACGATTTAGTTTTTAAAATTAAATTTGATAATAAATCAAAAATTTAAAACTAACTAAAAATATAAATTTTTAAATTTATCTATCCATCTATCTATCCATCCATCCATCCATCTATCCATCTCTTCCATCTATCCATCAATCCATATATCTATCTACCTATTTATATATCCATCTATCTATCTATCTACTTGTCTATCTATCTTTCTATCTGCCTAACTATATATCTATCTATCAATCTCTCCATCTATCCATCTATCCATCTAATCATCTATCCATCTAATCATCTATCCATCTATCCATCTAACCATATATTCATCCATCCATCCATCCATCTATCTATCTCTCCATGTATTCATCTATCTTTCTTATAATGTCCTTACTTTCCTTCAAATATTCCACTGCAAAAATCTATTGTAATAAGTGGTTAAGACTAAGTTGTGGAAACAGATACACCCGGCTCATCTGCTCTCTCTTTTCCGCTCTCTTCTAGTACTCTCCCCATTGCATGCACCATTTGGCCGATCTAGGTGAACTGCTTTATCTCTTGCATGCAGTGAATTGTCTTTGCGACTCACAAATCATTTGGCTATCAAGTGCCTGCAATTTGCAGGTGTTTGTGATGCTGGCGGAAACAGAAGGCACCTGCTAAGCGCTTGAAATAGGAGAAGCATGAGAGCAGAGAAGAAGTGATGGAAATATTGCGGGAGGAGAGATCGGTCAGGGGGTGACAATTTGCACGCTAAGCTTAATGCGAAGCAAAGGCAAACAGACAAACAAATGTGAGCAAGACGATTCTGTAAAATTGCAGCAGAAACAGCAGCAAAAGAAGCAGCAGCAAAAGGACAGCAACAACAACAACTTGTGACCAGGAAGACAATATGGAGTTAGAAAGCGATAGCAGAGCAGCAAGAAAGCGAGAGGGAGGGAAGGGGGAAGTGGGCTAACTGATGAACATGGGGACAACACAGAAATATGAAATGTAATAGTGACAGAAACAAGCTGACAGAAAAAAGAGAGAGAGAAAAGAAGAGAGAAACGGAGAGAGAGTGAGAGAGAGAGGGGAAGAACTGCAGAAGAGTTGGAGGAAAAATGCTGGAAGCATTTGACAAGCAGCAGCAACTAAGTAACGGGACAATAACGGGAGACAAACTTGTGGAATGAGTAATATGGTCGACGGCAAGAGAGAGAGAGAGAGAGAGAGAGAGAGAGTGCGAGAGAGAGAAAGAGTGATGAGGGGGAAGTCGGGTGTGTCAGCTTATGTGTGGCAAGTGCATCATGCGGCAGTTGCAGAAAGTCGCTTGCGTTGATTGTTTGCACTTTACACACTAAAACTGTGACACACGCCACACGCAAAGAAGAAACAAAAACAAAAAAGGACAAGAGAGACAGTGGAGAATAGCAAAATATGAAAAAGTATAAAAAGAGCACGGATAGAAATAGAAAACTAGCAAAAACTCTGATGGCTCCTGACGGCTTCTGCGTGTGTGTGAGTGTGTTTCAGTGTGTGTTTGAGTGTGTGTGTGAGTGTGTGTGTGAGCGATTGGGAGGAGGGATAAATTTGAAATATGGAAGGCGTGGCGGCTGCTCGCTTGGTAGAGTGAAACGAGACTAGGCGAGTAGAGATGAGGATGGATAAGGAGGTGCAGAGGGGGGCAGAGGTAAAGAGGGAGAGGGAGAGAGAGAGGGAGAAAACTGGGGAACGCAAAGGAAAACAGACAGCGGCAGCCACAAAAAGAAAGCCAAATCAAAAATGGCAGCAACAACAGCGCAAAATATTCTATAAAAATAACAAACAAATAACAGTAACAAGAACAACAACAAGAACAACAGAAGCTGAAGCAATCAGGGCTGGGGGAAAAGCGATTGGGATAAGCGGAAAACATGTGTTGGATTTGCTATATTATGTGCATTTTATGTGAATGATTGTTTGATGTATTTATTATCATTATTATTGCTATTACTTTTAGTGTTATCATTCATATTATTATTGATGTTATTATATATATTATTGTTATTATTATTGATGATTCTATTGTTTAAGGTATTATTAATATTTAACTATACCAACTATTAATTTTAACTTAAAATTTTCGGTATTCTTATTATTTTTATTATTATTGTAATTATTACTGATATTATTTATTTATTATTAATGATGTAATTATTAATATTTTTATTACTTGAATTATTCTTATTATTTTTTTTATTATTATTATTATTATTATTATTATTATTATTATTATTATTATTATTATTATTATTATTATTATTATTATTATTATGATTATTATTATTATTATTATTATTATTATTATTATTATTATTATTATTATTATTATTATTATTATTATTATTATTATTATTATTATTATTATTATTATTATTATTATTATTATTATTATTATTATTATTATTATTATTATTATTATTATTATTATTATTATTATTATTATTATTATTATTATTATTATTATTATTATTATTATTATTATTATTATTATTATTATTATTATTATTATTATTATTATTATTATTATTATTATTATTATTATTATTATTATTATTATTATTATTATTATTATTATTATTATTATTATTATTATTATTATTATTATTATTATTATTATTATTATTATTATTATTATTATTATTATTATTATTATTATTATTATTATTATTATTATTATTATTATTATTATTATTATTATTATTATTATTATTATTATTATTATTATTATTATTATTATTATTATTATTATTATTATTATTATTATTATTATTATTATTATTATTATTATTATTATTATTATTATTATTATTATTATTATTATTATTATTATTATTATTATTATTATTATTATTATTATTATTATTATTATTATTATTATTATTATTATTATTATTATTATTATTATTATTATTATTATTATTATTATTATTATTATTATTATTATTATTATTATTATTATTATTATTATTATTATTATTATTATTATTATTATTATTATTATTATTATTATTATTATTATTATTATTATTATTATTATTATTATTATTATTATTATTATTATTATTATTATTATTATTATTATTATTATTATTATTATTATTATTATTATTATTATTATTATTATTATTATTATTAATAATATTATATATATATATATATATATATATATATACATATATATTCATGTATAGTCTTCCTCAGTAAGAGGAGCTTATTCGATTTGGGCAAAGAATAAGACCCCATCTCCACATTCCATCTGTCTTTTCCGCTCTCTCTCTCTCTCTCCCCGTCTCTCTGTAGCTCTGGCTTAAACGCTGATAAACTTGAGAATTTCTGTCTAATTTATGCAAACTAACTTTGCGATAATTGTCACCGTGTCGACTTCAGTTAACTGACTCTGAAAACTGACTACCATTTGCCAGCCCTGGCAAGGCAAATATCACACATACGCACCGAGGTTCTTCGTATGTTTTACGACAATAGCTCGGATACAATTTGGCAGAGCGAGGAATAATAAAAAGAAAAGCAAACGAAGAAAAAAAGAACGAGAACTCATAGAAGATGCGAGTGCCACTGGCAGCCGTTGGCGACAAGCGGGAATGGGAACAACAACAGCATCAACAACGTTGTCGACAACGACACTGAATAGTGCAAATTAAGTTGTTGTACTGCTAAGGGAGGGCCTGAGCATGATGAGGGGAATTGGGACAGGGAGAGCTGCCTGGGATGCCGGAGACTTTGAGACGAGGTTTCGTGATGGGGCAGCATAGTCAACGTTGCAGTTTGCAACCAGCTGCGGCACGCAGTGCGGAAATGGTATGGCCTCCCATGGTGAGTCTATTTGATGAGTAATGTGATGGAATTCCACGAGCAGCGCGATGACTGACTACCAGAAGGGGAAGGAAGATTGAATTGGCCTTAGAGCTTGAGCTCTAAGTAGACACTCTGATTGGAGGTGTTGCCGACGGGGAAGAGAAGGGGCTGGAGCTAGGTGGCTTGCTGCAGATTATAACTTGAGTAATAAGCACAAAATACACATTCGACTTTTTACTCTCTTGATAGTACAATAAAATTGAGTTTTGTTATTTTCTAATTAGAAAAGAAAACTCGTTTCAACGCACCGCAAGCTGATTAGACTTCCTGGAAACTTCTTCAGCTTAAATTCAAGATAAATTCCCTGCTCAAAGACTTTTCTCAGCTCATTGAACATTTGTCTGCCTCTACTCTGTCTCTCTTTTTCTCTCTCTGTTTCTCTTCCTCTTTCGTGCGGGCTTAATCCTTTTCCAGCTGCAGCAAGAGAAATGAGTTGCACGGCTCTGCAAAGTCAATAAAAATATAAATAGATTAAAGGGCAATAAATGTAATAGCTGAACTCTGACTGCAGATGCACATAATCTATTTAGACGGCGCTACATCAGTAACCAACCTCACCCCTTTCCACTAGCCTCCCTCTCCCTCCGTTGTATGGCTCCCTTCCGGCAGCACGTCAACTTCTTTTTCTACTTCTTTTATTCACATCAATCACTTAGCGGCTTGAACTTTGCCAAGCTTTGCTTCGCTTACTCCCTTCCCTTTGCCATTCACCATTCCCTCTTCGACGAATCAGTTGAAACTAAATAGTTGCAATGCAAAAACGCAAGTTGAATAAAAATTGAGGAGGGAACAGTTAAGAAAGAAAGTCGACAAAGAGAGAAAGAGGAAACTTTGGCGCAGACAATTTGGCTCGTTAAACGAAAGTGTGTGCATCAAATGCGCTAAGCGGTGACAATGCCACGCCCATATGACGGGGTCTAACAACCCACCCCTCACTCTCTCGCAGCCTTTTTTTCTTCCTCTTTGCGTTTTTCGCTTCTTCTCACTCAGGAATCTCTGTAGCCCGGCAAACCTCAGGAACCTCAGCTCGTTGGCCCTTTGCCTGCAGTGGATCGCTGCTTTTGCGTGGTAACACGTGCCTAATGCGACGCCCTGACTTTTGTCTATGGCTGTGCACACCCTGTAATTGGGCTGTTAAAGGGTAGCCAAGTGTAACTATGGTAAGGTAACTCAAGTTCAATAAATATACAAACAAGCTCAGCTGCTGCTCACAGTCTTGTATGCCAGCATAAGTCATGTCATTTAATACTCTATAATTTTGTGTAGTCCACTAGGGTATCTAGCAGTCCTACAACGCGCAACTAGGCTGCTCTCTAACTTGATTTAGTTTCAGTTTCTTTCCTTTTTGTAGCCTACTTAGCTGCCAGAAAAGTTGACAAACTTGCTTTAAAGCCACGCACGCGTGGAGCTACGTCAAAGCAAGAAAGAGAAGGGGAGAGGGAGAGAGAGTGTAAGAAGGGACAGAGAGAGAGAGAGAGTGGGGGACGGAGAGAATTCTAAGCAGATGCACTGCTTGTCGCGTTGGCAAGAAATTGTAGTCGACTTTTGTGCGCTCGAGCATGAAACTTAATAAATTTACCATGTATATTTATGCGCACACATAATAACCGAGCAGCTCCTATAAATAATTGCACAAATATATGCACACATTGCGCTCTTCCCATCCCACTCCCTTCCTTGCTTGCACAGTCAGGTTGCACGTTGCACGTGTTTTGGCGGCAGGAAATTGCCAGCGACAGCCGCAGTTGGCAATAGCTAAAAAGTTGCATATTACGCAGCAGTTGCAGCTGACCGCAACAGCAGCAGGAGCGCGAGACACAACTGTACCTGGACCACAACATCAAATTACAATGATCCCCCCCGCCGCCTGCCTAACTTCGTCTGCAGCCTGCTGGCAGTTATGGCCTCAACCACAGCCACATTCCTTGTCGCTGCACTTACCTTTGGCTACGGCTACGGCCACGGCTCCAGGCCACTTGGCTACGGCTCAGGCACAGGTACAGACTCAGGCTCAGTCTCCGTCTTGTGCTGCTGCTGCTGCTCCGGTTGCAACGTGAATTCCGTGGCTGGACAGCTTTGCTGCTTGGCCGTAATTTCATACGCCGTGAAAAGCATTTGCACTTGCACAATCTTGCGACGGTGCCTAAGTAGCGGTATCTATCAGTAACACGCGGCCAACATGGCCAACAATGTCTCATCTTGGGTGCGTAATAAAAAACGAATGCGCCGCAGCAGCAGTGCAACCTCCGCACAGTGGGTGCAACGGCATCAAATTGTGGGTAAAAATTAAATGCAGTGGTTAGAAGACAGTGAACGTACTGTATGTGTTATATGTATCTATGATTTTTGTGACGGTTATGAATAGGTTAATAATAAGTATGAATTGGTTACGAATCGGTTATAAATCGGTTATGAATCGGTTATGAATCGGTTATGTTTCTATAAAATAATATAATTATACATTTGCACAAGTACACATTTTCTACTTGAAACGGTTATTAATCGGTTATGAATCGGTTATAAATCGGCTATGCATAGAAAAGTTAATTTAGCAAGTAATTATTTGGTACGAAAGGCAAATGTTTTAGATGAATCGGTTATGAAACGGTTATGAATCGGTTATAGCATTTACTACTAAAATATACTTAATATACTATAAAATCAGAAACCAGCTTCAATAATAGTTATGCATGGTTGATTCCCGAATCGGTTTTGAATCGGTTATGCATGTTATTCAGTTTCCACTTCAATTAAGCTAAGCTTGAATCATTTATGGAATGTGCCGTCTAAAATTCAAGCGGTTTATTTACCTGTACAACGCCTGCAGTCATATCAAGTTGCATCATGACAGCCTGAGCTGCCTGTCACGTGTGCGATGATTTGCTGCACTGTGCGTGGTGCGAGAGACAAAGAGGCAAAGAGTGTGTGTGAAAGGAAGCTAGAGAAATTGTCCAAGAGGCAGAGAGGATGCTGGGGGAGAGGGGGTACGACATGGGGCGCCATAAACACTCGCGGGCAGGCAGCAATTTTGACGCATGCCGTAACTGAAGATGAAGCAGCAAGAGAAGCAGCAGCAGCAACAACAACAACAACAACGGCAACAACAACAGCAACAATTACATTTGAGTGCGCCCTAAAGGACATTTTACTGATTTAATATTTGTTGCAAGTTGCAACTTGATATGCGTCGAGCTGCACGTAGCAAGCAGCAAGCAACGAAGCTTAAGGATCTGCAGCAGGATGCGATTGCCATCAGGCATTGCCGGTTGCTGCTTGCCGGTTGCTGGTTGCAAGTTGCTCGTTGCTCGTTGCTAGTTGCAAGCTCTATTGCTGGCAGTCGCTTAGCTGCCACCGCTGCCTCCTTTTTTGTCACTTAACTCGAGGCGCGCTCAAAGGACGCTAAATATTGCATTACGTATCCTTGCACTTTATGGCCACCTTCCCTCTCTCCCCCTCTCCTCTCTCCTTTTCTCTCTCTCTCTCTCTCTCTCTCTGTCTGTGCGTGTGTGTGTGTGTTGCACACTCCTGCCCGCAATTCTTTCTCTAGTCTGCGTTGGCGAATTAACTCATCGCAGGTGGCATCGTGTGGCAACAACAACAGGCTTCACTTGCTGCATGTTGCACGTTGTACGGCGCACATTGCAATACGCCACATTTTGATAAATAGCTGCGGCTGTCGCTGCTGCTGCTGCGCTATGGCGGCGTCGGTATTCAGTCGAGTCAAATATCAAGCATACGCCGTGTGGGACTCGGCCATGCATTGAATGCTGCACAGTGAGGCAAGTGTAGCAGCAACTAGCACGTCTCTAATGTAGGGGTGGCAAGCAGGGGAAGGGGCAGGGGCTGGAGGAGTGGGAGTGGCAGGGGCGGAGGCTGAGGCTGAGGCTGTCGGGGGCAGATATAAAGCAAGTCGTAAAAACATTTTTTATTAGAAAAGCATGATAAACATATGCCTGCCAAGGCAGAGATAGAAAGTGTGTGAGAGGGAGAGAGAAAGAGAGGGGGAGGTAGGTAGAGCGGGACAGCAGCAGGTGGCAGTGATGGCAGCTTGCAGCTGTTGCTTGTGTAGTTTGCATTTGTAATTGCTTTCATCTGCCTCATCTGGGTTTTTTAGGCACCTCCCTCCTCCTCCCTTCCCCTCTCTCTATCTCTCCTGCATCTCTTTTATATGTTTCATAGTTTAGCTGGTATTTTTACGAGTACTTACTGCACTCACTGTACACAGCACAAACACACACATACACACACACAGAGTCGCAATGGGCCAAAGGTGGCGCACAATGCGCCAAAACTTTACTCAACTTGCTGGCAGCCAAGAGGAGCGAGCTGCAGGGCAGGAAGAAGAAGCAGGAGAAGCGGAAGGCGAGGAGGAAGAATGAAGGGGGGGTTGTGGCGTACAACAGCAACAGCTGCTCGATGGATTGGCAAAACTTGCTCGCTTTGCTGAGTTGTTTACAGGCCAAAGCTGATTATCTTCTCGGCTCACGTTGCTGGCGATAGGAATTTCTTTGAGCCTCTGCCTGCCTGGTGATGCAAATACCTCGCACACTCTGCTTGCCTTTTCACTTCCTCTCTCTCTCTGCTGCAGTTGCAGGCGTCCATGTGCCATTTGGACTAACATCATAAAGTCGATCAGTTGCAAACCTTAACCAAATTTTTGCAGTGCAACGTCGTAAGGACAGCGAAGAGCACAGATAGAGGAAGCTAGAGCATGAGGGACGAAAGAGCAGAGAAACAGAGAGCAGAACTGGCCTGCAGTAGAGCAAAAATATTTCGAAAGGTCTAACCAAAAAGTCTCAAAAGCTTTGACTTGCCAAATTTGGACTTGAAGTGGAGACATGCAGACATCCATGTCTGTGCCCATGGCATTGTGTGCCCATGGCATATGTACAATACATGAATGTATGTGTGTGGGTGTGTAAGAGAGAGAGAGAGAGAAAGAGCTTGTGCGTATGTGTGTGTGTGGTAAATTAAAGCCAATGCAAAGGCGAAACAAAGTCCTTTCACTTATTTACTAACGCAATTTTGTGGACTCTGCGTGTTTCTCTGTGTGTGTCTATGTGTGTCTATGTGTGTGTGTCTGTCTGCGTGTGTAGTCCGTGTATGCTGTGCCAGCTTTAAGGGCCCGCTCGGCTTCTGGTCAGAAATGTTTTAACTTAAATCATGCAGAGAGTCAACAATAACAAGTACTGCGACAGGGTCAACAGGAGAGGGAGAAAGAGAGATAGAGCGAGAGAGAGGGCAGTCAGGTAAAGCAAGACATAAACGACATTTGAATGCGCTGCAAAATGAAAGCATTGCAGGCACTGTGAATTAAAAAAAACCCTCGACTTGTTTGCATTGTATAAACATAAACAAAATAATAAGTTAATTATTGAAATCAGTTTAAACGGAATCCAATTGGATTACACAAACTGCATGTTGCACGTTGCACGTTGCAAGTTGTTAGCTTGCAGGTTGTAATTTGATGGCAGTCAAGGTCACACGCAGTCAGGCAACATATTTGGCTGTGCTCCCATGCATGCGGAAACATCATTCAAATATTTATTGCCAATTTCGTAATTAGAGCTCAATATTGTTTGCTAATTTGAATAGTTAAATATGGAATAATAAAATGCACTAAATAACAATTTGTTGAACGTTTAAGCTTTAAGCAGCTTTAAGTAGCTTAGCTTTAAAATGTAATGAGCTTTTTCTAGTTCAAAGCTTAATGATCTAAAAGTGACTCAGAGCTTTAGTGTATTAAAGGTATCAAGAAAGATTAGTTTGTCTCAAATACTATATGTGAACTTTTTAAGAGAATATAGTAAACTTCAAAGAAGCTTTAATGTGCTTAACGTTGAGAAAATGCTTTTTTAGCTTCACATATATGAGCTTTCTTAAGACTTAATAAGGTCAATGAGCTTTTGATCTGTTTTGTCAATTAAAAGACTCTATAAGTGCTTTCTCAATTCCAACTTGAACTTTAATTAAAATAAACTCAAGCTTAAATCAAGCTTAAAGCTCTCATTGACTGAGCCAAACACTAGAAATGTCATCTCACTGTGAAATTCGACAGCAAAGTTGATGCCAAAGTTGGGATACCCCTTCAAAATGTCGGACAAGAAGACAAAACACTTTTGGCGCTTGGCAGACGGTGCTGCCCCTGATGATGATGATGATGATGATGATGAGAGGAACAGCAGCATAATAAGAATGATGATGCTGATGATGATGTTGCACTGTTGGATAGCTGGCAATGGAAATGAGACGGGGAATGGCAAAGGGAGAGAGAGAGAGGGAGAGCGGGAGAGAGGGAATACTGAGGAACTATGGCTGGGACTGCGAAAAGACATTTGAGTGTCACTTGTGCAGTAGTTTTGAATATTTTGTGAATAGTAAATTACGATCATGAGTCTGAAACTGCGACGGTGATGAGAGAGAGAGAAATAGTGTAAGAGGGGGAGAGCGAGGCAGAGATAGTTCTCCCTCGACCCTGTCTGCAGCAGACTCGACTCGACTCGAGTTGAACAACACGTTTTATTCATTTGTTGTTGCTGCCAACAGCCCGCTGGCTGTTCATTTGTTCGCCAGCCAGCTTGCCACCACATTGCCATTGTACCTGTCCCTGCCCCTGCCCCAGTCTGAGTTGTAAAAGTGTGAATATTGCCACAAATATTTTGTGCTGCTATTTGAAAATTGCGCATTTGCAGCTTGACCGAAAAGCTGCAGCAGGATGTGGCAGCCAGCAGTGGCATTGGCAGTGGCAGTGGGGCAGCATTTGATTGGTGCCGCATTCGAACTAATTGCAGCATGCGTGTCACACAGTCAGCTTGCACCTTGCACCTAGAACAGAGTAGTACGTTGCATGCAACTTTGATTGGCAGCATCCTGGCTGGGCTGCAGCCTTCGTCAGGTTTTGTTCGCTTCACAAATTCAGCATGTGGCAAGTGCCGCACAATATCGACGTGTGGACAAGCGACAACCCCAGTCTCCACTGTGATGTGGGTAGTCAATACTAATTACGAGTGCCACATGCTGGCATTCACTTCATAAAAGAATCACTCGCACCTCTCACTCTCTCTCTCTCTCTCTCCCTCTCTTTCTCTCTCTATCTATTTATTAGTGCATTCCTTGCTACTTTGTTGTCCATTTTTCATGCAAACTTTGAATATTTTGTTGGTTCATTTTACAATTGATGGAGACAAAGAGAGAAGGGGAGAGAAAAATCAAAAAATGCATTGGTCTCTCTTAAATTTTGTGAAATTATTACGCGGGAAGCGTGGGAGACATTGTCTGTCTGTCTGTCTATCTGTCTGTCTGTCTTTCTGTCTCTCTGTCTGTCAATCTGTTTATCTGTCTGTCTCTCTGTTTGACTGTTTGTCTGTCTGTCTATCTGTCTGTTAATCTGTCTGTTTGTCTGTCTCTCTGTCTGTCTATTTTTCTGTCTGTCTGTCTGTCTATCTGTCTGTCTGTCTGTCTGTCTATCTGTCTGTCAATCTGTCGGTCTGTCTGTCTGTCTCTCTCTCTTTTACAATATTTAACTATCCTTCAATGTAAAGGGTATCTTCCTATTCTAAAGTTCCCTTCAACATGCCTGTTGATTCTCCCATCCAGCTACTTTTGTGGAAATTTAAAGCCAATTGAAATCCACAAATAAATTCGATGAAAAAATAACTTGATTCAACGTAAAACAATACGTAATCTTTTTACAGTCTTTTACTCTTTTCGGACCTTTCAATTAGCTTCTTCAGTTGCGCTTTGAGTTTTTCTTAGAATTTTCCATACCTGATTTTAATTGCATTGAAAGGTAGAAACCAAATTTTCTCTTGGTAATTTTGTTGTGCAATTTCCCTTTCTCTCTCTCTCTCTCTCTATTTCATTGAGGTAGCCTTTTAATTCTCAGAAAACTCTGCAGGGGTGCTGTATTTCGATTGAATATGTGCAAATAGTTTCCATAGAGATTGACTGAATTGTAAACCGTGTGTGTGTGGGTGTGACTGTGTGTGTGTGTGTCGGATTTGAGTTTTGCATTTCACCGTAAAAATTATAAGAAATACGCACGAGTTAGTTTCCATCTCTTTGTGTGAGTGTGTGTGTGGGTGTGTGTGTATGCTAAGCTTTTATCTCTGATTTTGTAACTATAGAAAGAGACAACAACAACAGCAACAACATGTTGTCTCTGAGAATTTTAGATTTTTCGACTGTCCTTTAATTTAATGACTTTTCGCACGACAAAGGCAAAAATTAAATGCAAATTGCAACAAGAGGCAGCAACAACAAGCGACAGCAGTAACAACAACAACAGGAGCAGTAGCAGCAACAACAACTGACACGAGCTAAAGTGACCTCGACTCCGCCGAAGGGCTCAGGTTTTGGGCTCATCATTAAGCGACTGCCAGCAACAACAACAACAGCAGCAGCAACAGCAATGGCAATAGCAACATCTACAGCAGCAGCAGCAGCAGCAACAACAGCGACAACAACTGCCACAAAAGTTGTCGCTGGCAACGCTGCATGCAAATATGTGCAAAGGGACGCTGGCGTTGCATAAATAACGACAACAGCAGCAACAACAGCAGCAGCAACAGCAACAGCAGCAACTACGACAAAAGCAATTGCAATAGCTGCTCGTACGTTTTGCATACCAAGCGCACAAACATACATACACACACACACACGCACACACACCCGTATACCAATACATCAACACCTTTTGCCATTTTGTCGAATGTTCTTTGGTTATCGCAATCTTTAAAGCAATCTCTTTCTCACTCTCGATCTATTACTCTCTTCCTCTCTTTCTCTTTCTCTCTTTCGCACGCACAAACAATTGAAATTGTATTAAATTGAATTTTAATATATTGCTAAAACAACAACAAGGCCACAACAGCAACACACACAAACAAACACGCTGGCAAAACTATTTACACATGGCATAAAAAGCAGAGCAAGAGAAAGGGAGAGAGAGAGATAGAGAGAGTGCAAGGGAGATAGATAAAGCAGAAATTGTAATTTCACGTTTTTTCATTCGTTACTTTTGTTGTTGCTGTTGCTGTTGTCACTGTTGCTGTTGCTCCTCTTGTTGTTGCTGTTGTTGTCGCTGCTGTCCTTGCTTCGATCATTTGCGTTTCATGCATTGCATTTAAATTTCAAGTTTAAATATTAATAACTAAGCAAAAACGTGCTCTGTGAACAGCATGTTGTGTGCGTGTGTGTGTTTTTGTGTGTGTGTGTGTGTGTGCCTGTCTCTGTGCCGCATTCCTGTTTGTGTGTGTGTGTGTGTTTGTTTGCGCTGAAAAGTTTATGCATTTTTAACCTTCAAATAAACACGCCACACGTAGCCGACCAACAACAACGACAACAACGAGAACAACAACAACATCGAGAGCAATAGCAACAGTTACATTTACTACAGTATTTACAGTGATGGACACAAGTTTAGCTACACATGGCACTCACATGGCAGAGTTTTAATTTGTTTGAGTGAATTGAAAAATGTTTCCGAATTTGTTTTGGCTTTAAATTAATTGTTTGAGTTTAAAATATACTTGTACATATAGTATATCTTATATATTTTTAATAAATAATACATATCTCATATATGCAAAGAACTTGCGCCCTTTAAGAGTTGCCAATTAGTAGACCGAAGTGTAATTTGTAAGTGTTGAAAAGCGTTCGATTTGTGAGGTTAAATTGAATCAATTAATATACAGAATTGCTTGAGTATTTTGGAATAAGTAAAACTTATATAGCTGAATATTTGTCAAAAAATCTGTTAGAGTTGCCAAGTATAATTAGCAGGTATTTATTCCCATTTCTCTTCTATAAGTCAAATGATTTTTGCCAAACAAAATACAAAAAGATTCCTGGGGAATACCAAGAAATTCTCGTGCACAGCGAAAAGAGCGTGTAATAATCCATGCAAAAATATGGTGAAATCATAAAAAGTAATACCATATACTCATGTATACTTAACGCAATAAAGACACCTACGTGCGATTCCGGGAAGAGACACAATAAATAAAATGCCAGCAAAAAAGTTTCTCGGAATTCAAAGTAGATTACGCAGGAAGTCACGAAGAGAGAAAGAGAGAGAGAGATGGGGAAAGAGGCAGACAGACAGTCAGACATTCAATGGGGGCACAGTTAATAAATTGTTTTAAAAATGTCATCTTTAGGCGGTAATACGCCCCATGGGAATTATAAGGTCAATGCGGTGGCCGCACAGTGAATCCCAATGCCCCCATACCAATTCGCATTCTGAATCTGAATCTGAATCCCAATCGGAATTGTAATTCCCAAATGGCGGCGCAACAAGGTCAACTGCGGTAAGGGGGCGTGGTGAAGGGAGTGAAGGGAGTGAAGGGGTGCACAACTGTCGTTTGACTATTTGCATATCCTGCACTGTGTCTCGGTTGCCATCCACTCGACGGCCATTTGGCATTTACATGCTGCTCGTCATTGTCTCTGCGATGCTCCACTTCCATTGTCCCTTCGTCCTGCTCCTGTTGCTGTTGTTGTTCCTGTTGTTGTTGCTGTAGTTGTTGCTGTTGCTGTAGTTGTCGTTGGCAATGTTTTTTTGACAAGCATCGCACACAAATTGCAAAAACGGCGCCTCGCCTCGCCAACTTTATTCTCCCTCTCACTCCTTCTCTTGCTCTTTCTCTCTCTCTCTCTCGCCCCTTACTCTTTGTGTGTCACTTTGGCAAGCTCGAATTGATTTGAATGAAAGTTGTGTAGCAAGTTGCCATCATCCATGCGGCATCCTTTCTCCCGGTGTCGCCTCGACTCGACTTGGAAAATCATTTGCATGAAATCAAACCGCACTGAAAATCAACTCCACTCAAGACGCGCCCGGCCAGCCGCATTGGGCAATCGTTGTAGTGGCAGTAGTAGGCCACACCCTAAACACCCACACAGGCGACACACACAAACATGGATAAGCTGCTTCCACCTACATCACGCACACAATCTGCAGCCCTTTTTGGCTTTGCTTGTTCACTCGTTTTTATATCCTCCGACCATTAAAATTGGTCAAAAGTGGGTATACCAGATTTGTTGAAATGTATATAACTGTCAGTGGCAGGCATGGCAGAAACTACTAAGTATTGACAGTCTTAAATAGTAAAAGTTAGTCGAGTCCGTCTGTATGAACGCGCTGATATCAGTAACTATGAAAGGTAGAGACAACAAGTTAGGCACGAAGGTTCCTCTATTATTGGTGATAATATTAAAATATTGTATAAGTATTAAGAGTCAAAGATGAAGCTAAGAAACACGTATATGTATATGTATAGGTATAGGTAATATATATTATATGTATATGTACTTTGGAGATAGCATAAGTACTTTATATATTGGACGAATACGTTATACCTCTATAAGTTCTACTAGTCTGTTTACTTGTTTATGTTGGGGTTTCTCTCACGCAGGGTATTTCGCGGTCGAACCTACGCTCGAATGTGAATTTCTTTACTTGTTTTGTGTGTGTCTTTTTTGGACGGGGCGAAGTTTTATGCGAAATAGGCGTAAAGTGTACTGAAGTTATGCGAATTACGTGGGCGCCTTTTAGGGCTACAAACTCGTTTTCCAAAGTGGAAGAGGGAGTGTAAAGTTTTTTTTTTTTTTTTTTTTTTTTTTTTTTTTTTTTTTTTTTTTTTTTTTTTTTTTTTTTTTTTTTTTTTTTTTTTTTTTTTTTTTTTTTTTTTTTTTTTTTTTTTTTTTTTTTTTTTTTTTTTTTTTTTTTTTTTTTTTTTTTTTTTTTTTTTTTTTTTTTTTTTTTTTTTTTTTTTTTTTTTTTTTTTTTTTTTTTTTTTTTTTTTTTTTTTTTTTTTTTTTTTTTTTTTTTTTTTTTTTTTTTTTTTTTTTAATTTTTTTTTTTTTTTTTTTTTTTTTTTTTTTTTTTTTTTTTTTTTTTTTTTTTTTTTTTTTTTTTTTTTTTTTTTTTTTTTTTTTTTTTTTTTTTTTTTTTTTTTTTTTTTTTTTTTTTTTTTTTTTTTTTTTTTTTTTTTTTTTTTTTTTTTTTTTTTTTTTTTTTTTTTTTTTTTTTTTTTTTTTTTTTTTTTTTTTTTTTTTTTTTTTTTTTTTTTTTTTTTCTTTTTTTTTTTTTTTTTTTTTTTTTTTTTTTTTTTTTTTTTTTTTTTTTTTTTTTCTTTTTTTTTTTTTTTTTTTTTTTTTTTTTTTTTTTTTTTTTTTTTTTTTTTTTTTTTTTTTTTTTTTTTTTTTTTTTTTTTTTTTTCCTTTTTTTTTTTTTTTTTTTTTTTTTTTTTTTTTTTTTTTTTTTTTTTTTTTTTTTTTTTTTTTTTTTTTTTTTTTTTTTTTTTTTTTTTTTTTTTTTTTTTTTTTTTTTTTTTTTCTTTTTTTTTTTTTTTTTTTTTAATTTATAATTTTTTTTTCTTTAAATTTTTTTTTTTTTTTTTAAGAAAGAGTAAGTGAGAGGACATCAAATTGATAAAAGCAGTAACAGAGTAGAAGCGAAGAATCTAGAAGACAGAGAAAGAAAGAGAGAGAGAGAGAGAGAGAAAGAGAGAGAGGGAGAGAGACAGAAAGACAGACAGAAAGAGAGAGAGAAAGGTAGAACCCTAACAGATACTATATATCAAGAAAGAAAATAAAAGATACTGATATTGGGGCATTCATATCTTAATATATCTGAAGAATGAAAAAAAAGTGCACTGAGAGAGAAAAAGACAAAGTGGAAGAGCTGATGAAAATGAGTAGATTGAGTAAGAAAGAGAGAGATAAAGTGAGACTGCAAGTGGAAAGAGAGAAAAAGTAATTTATGGGGACTTGTAGAAGAAAGAGATACAGGAAGAAGTTAGAGTGATACAAAATGTTGAAGATTGAGAGACAATTTAAAGAATAAATCTTATAGACAGAATAATGATCATAAAGACAGATAGAGATAATAGAGAAACGCCTAACATAATCTCCCATGCAAGAACTCTATAACTGTAACTGATTTGGCAACTCTATCGCATTGTCGAAATTCCTGTGTGCATTTTCTTTCGCCAACTCTGCAGCCCTGATTCCCTTACTGCCATTTTGTTGCTGCGGACGACGGCGAATGGCGACCTACGAACCGCTGGTCCTGCTCTTGCTCCTGTCCTTGCCCCTGCTCCCGCTTCCAGCGCTGCTTTAGCCGGCTGAGCCTCTGCCAAGTGCCAAGTAGTTTATCGCACAATTTCGCTGGCAAACTTATAACAACATATGCATGTGTGTGTGAGTGAGTGTGTGGGAGTGTGTTTGTGAGTGGGAGTGTGTATATGTGTTGGAACATGCGGCTTATATTATAGAAATAGGTGGGGTTGCATCTGCTTTTGACCGTGTCCTCATCTTCGTACGTGTTTGCCAACGTGTGTCCATGCTCATTGCGCGTTGCTACAGCTTGAGCTTTTTGGATTCCACTGACGACTCCACTGATGGCAGGCCTGTTCAACCTGCTCCCCTACAAGCCTGCTCTCCTCCTCTGCCTGCTCATCCGTCTGCTTCTCTGTTTCCCTTCATCTGCTTCCCTGTCTGCTTATCCTTCTGCTCCCCTATCTGCTGCCTGCTCTCCTGACAGCTTCTCTACCTCATTCCCTATATACCTCCCTCTGCCCGCAGCCCTACCTGCTTCCCGTCTCCTCCACTATTTACTGCTCCCTCAGCTCCTTTGCTGCCTTGGATTCCTTGGGCTGTGTCCGAACAGCATTGGGAATGTTAATCGCAGGCATTAGTATTGGTGTCAGGCCGCAGGAGCTCGTCGGGACGCGCCATGGGAGTGCACACCATGACGTCTAGGCTCGGTCGTTGGCTGCCTTACACCCACACAACCAGACACACACACACACATATACTCTATGCATGTGTGTGTTGCTCTGAAGTGTAGACATTGGCGCGTCATTTGGCCAACATGAAAATTGTGCGCCAACATTTTTGTCAAACTGCAAAACGGAGCAGACAGCAGCAACAACAACAACAATAGCAGCAGCAGGAACAATAAGCAGCTGCTAGGCTTACAGGCTACACAACGCTCCCCTCTCCCTTAACCCCCTCTTCCTTTACCCTTCTCCCACCAGCAACGACTCAGAGAACAGGACATTCTGTGAATGCTGTCAGTATTGGTGTTTGTTCGCTTGTTGTTGTTGTTGTTGTCGACGGTGACGGGTCCGCCAGTAAGTGGCCTCGTTTTTGGTCTGGAATGGGCGTGGTCGTGGGCGTATTGCGGTGTGTGGCTAAGAAAACTTGAGGTGCTTAACAATAATTGAATGAAACTTGAGTTAAGTGTGCCGTATGTGTGTGCGTCCCCCCACCCCCTCATATGTGGGCTCTATGTGTGTGTGTGTGTGGGTGTGTGTTCCCAGGAGATGTGTCTCTTGTGAGGCAGTGGGAGGTGGGCGTCAGGGGGTGGGGTGTGTTTGTGATTGGGTCTATTAAACAAAAGTTCTGTGGTTCATTCGCCACAATTATGAAAGCGGTCACAGCTGTCATAGCAATAGCGAGTGCAAGAGAGAGAGAGAGAGAGAGAGAGGGAGTGAGTGGGGGAGAAGAGGAGAGAGAGAAGGCAGCTGAAACTGGTTGAAATTAGTTGACAACCAGGATTAGCTGTGGGCACACAATAAGCACAGTTGTTGCCCAGGAGGTGGTTTATGTGCACGACATGGGCACATGGACGCGATACGATTATTTTTCGCCAATAATTCATAAATGTCGAAAATCCGATTTGCCCCCAAGGTGAATAAATGTAAATTTATCTTCTGCTCCCACTCACACTCCCTCTTTCAATCCCTCTCTGTATGTACGACTATAGTAAAATAAATTATGACACTGAGCGCAATCCGATTCATGTTGACTGGGCTCTGCATGAATACAAAGTAGGATACTATATGATCCTATGGGAATCTGGCAAGATCGCAGAGAGAGAGAGAGTGAGAAAGAGGGAGAGAGAGAGAAAGATTGTTTTAAATAATAAATAATATATACGATATGTTAACGATAATTATACGATTTATTTTTATAATAATCACAGTATATTTATCCGATATTTAAGGTATACTTATATGATATTATTATTATAACGCTATTCACAGTTCATTCACATTCACATTTAATTTATACGATATTCGCAGTATATTTATACGATATTTACATTATATTTATACGATGTTCGTAGTATATTTATATGACATTCGTAGTATATTTATAAGATACTCACAGTATATTTATACGATATTTGTAGTATATTAATACGACATTCACAGCATCTTTATACGGTATTCGCAGTATCTTTATACGATGTTCACATCATATTTATACGATTTTCGTAGTATATTTCTATAATATTCACACTTTATTTATACGATATTCACAGCATATTTATACGATATAAGATGATTATATATACGATAATCACAGAATATTTATACAATATTCATAATATATTTATACAATATTCACAATATATTTATACGATATTCACAGTGTATTTATACAATTTTCACAGTATATTTGTACTATAGTTAGCCCTGAGAATTCAGCAAGCAATACATACGATATTTATTTTAAAAACAATAGAGTTTCATTAAGATATTTATATTATTCAAAAAGTTTTCATTGACTTATTCAATTGTTACGAACTTTGTTGCAATCAAAGCTATTTGATAAATATGGTCAGATATATTGAACTTTCGTAGCAATAGAAATACGTAAATGGAGATAATATATTTGCAACTGGTACAACTATCGTAATGCCCACTGCTAATGCGTATATATAGAGAGCACGTATCGAATGGATTCCCCAAACATATTCCAACTAATGCGGGAATAAAGGTATTTGCAGCACTGGTTTGTAGGTCTGTCTGTGTGTCAGTGTGTGTGTGTGAAGCACTTGATCATACGCATACGCACACACACACACGCACATACACACTTGTAGCACATGTTGCTGTTGAAAATGCAGTTATTTTCGCTATCGAATATGTTGCATTCTATGTAAATACATTTTGTATTCGAGCCTTGGGGGGTGCATTGGTTAGGCAAACGCTTGAACAGTCAGAATCAGAGAAAGAGAGAGAAAGAGAGAGAGAGAGGGAGGGGAGCGAGGAGGAAGAGAGAGTGAGGGGGAGGGGAACAGAGCAGGATGCGGTGGAATGGCGTTTTTGTGGTTCTCGGCATTGTTAGGTGCTGTGATTTTTGGATGGGTGAGCACACGTACACAGACACACACCTACGCACAAACGTACACACACACACATTCACTCTCTCTTACACATATACATACAAGCAGCGCTTGAAGGGTCCTTGCCGCGTACTTGTTGTGGTTTGTCGGCCCAAAGCATTGGCACAAAAATTTCACCAATAAACTAAGTAAAATGTTTGCAAAATGCGTGCCTCGATTGATGAGTGTTCGCGCGAGTGTGCGTTATGTGTGTGTATTGCAAGTGCATGTGTGTGTATGTGTGTGTGTGTGTGTGCAAGACAAAAGCATGTCGAGCATAGACAATGGCAACCGCAGCAAAGGTGGGCATAACGAGAAGCCGCCGCATAATTGTTGTACACTTTATTACAGCGCATCCGAGCGGGAAGCGTTACGTGTCGAGAGGACGGGGGAAGGGGGAACGCGGCATTTCCTGCTGGAGATAGGTAAATTGAATGACTGGCATAAAATGTGCACACTATGGAGTGTGCGTGTGTGTGTGAATGTGAGTGTGCGGTTGCCTGTTTTTGCATCTAAACGGAATTTCATCTACAAAAATCAACCAAAATCATGCTCGGCTCATTACAAAAGTCCTTCTCATGGCCGCCAAAAATGATATATGGCGGGCGTGCATGTTCAGTCAGGCTCCATAAGGCTTGCACGCGGGGGGAGCGAGCGAAAAATATTACAAACTTTTGATGCTGTTGAGTTATCTATCGGGAATCAATCAATTCGTATGTGCAGAGTGAAATAAATGAGTGAATTTTACTTTGTTGCACATTGTAACCTCACTTGTTGCAACTTGATCGAACACTGTGTCAATTCTTAGTCTCCCCTTTGAATGATTAGTTTTACCGGTCTCTCTCTAACCTTACTATGTGAATTACTGCAAATAAGAAATCAATACCTTACCTCACTTGTTGCAGCTGTTCTTTAATATTTGAATATATGTTTTTAGCCCCACATGAATTACTGTGCCTCAATCTAACCTCTTTTATTGCAGCCCAACTGGTTTCTGTAAATAAGGTGTCTCTCTCTAACCTCAAATATATTCAATTATTATTGAGTGTCTCTATATCTCTTTCTTTCTCTCTAACCTCACTTAGTCCACTACTGTGTCTCAATCTAACCTCATTTATGCCAGCTGAGATTATATATTTGAATATTTTTTTGTCAGCTTACATGAACTACTGTGCCTCAATCAAACCTCACTTATTGCAATTCAATTGATTACTGTAAATAAGGTGTATTATCTATCTAACCTCAACTACAATATATTCATACATATATTATATAGTGACTCTCTATCTCTTTCTCTCCCTATCTTTCTCTCTAACCTCACTTAAAAATTACTGTGCTTCAATCTAACCTCACTTATTGCAGTTCAATTGATTACTGTAAATAAGATATCTCTATCTAACCTCAACTATATTCACACATATATTATATACAAAAGTATCTCTCTATCTCTTTCTCTCCCTTTCTTTCTCTCCAACCCCACTTAAAAATCACTGTGCTTCAATCTAACCTCACTTATTGCAGCTCAAATAAAGAACTGTAAATCAGCTGTCTCTATCTAACCTCACAAGGTTGAATTTTTATTACTTGTCTCTCATTAAAGCCTCACTGATTGTAAACATGTCTGAATATCACTCAATCGTTATTCCAACCTTATTAATTGGATTTTTGCTTGACTATATACGAGTACTATGTTAATCAGGCTTACCTTAAGTTCTGTTATAAATAAAGCAACCTAACTTACAATATTTTATATAATGCAGTACAAAACTTAGTTTCATTTAATGCTTAATAGTGCATAAAATACTGTCCAAAATATATGAACAGTGACTCCCATTTCAATCTAACCTCACTTAATCAGCTGCTGGCTGCTGCGATCTGCCCTCCTTCTCTACCTCCGTCCCCCACGTACATACGCACACGCATACATCATGCTCATCTTTTCAGTATTTCTGGCTATGTCAAAAAGTAAACCGTTATGCACGCAAAACTAACCTCACTTTCGCAAAGCGCAGCACACACACAACTCAATCTAGGCGCGCGCTAACTCAACTTGCCACAAAATGTTGATCGCTCACGTTTGGCAAGCCCCCTTGCCTCCCGTAACCCTTCCTCGCCACATGTAACCCAAAAAAAACCTGGTTGAGACGACGACCGCAGCCGCCAGGTGACAGCCGCTCGGTGGCATTTCATCACCCGCGTGGCGAGGTGGGCGGCGTAGAGACGTGGGGGCGTGGTGCGACTGTGGCTGTGCTGCTGTCACTGTCACTGAGGCCTCTGCTCGGGGCCGTAGCAGCAGCTCCAGCAGCGTGTGCAACAACAATAACAACAACAACAGAAGAAATAACAAGAACTTTATTTTTATTCTGCGCGAACCAACAAACAATTTAATTTCACACGCGAGCGCCAGTGTTGTCGTGCGGCATGTGAAATCAGCCAGCCGATACGGCAACACACGCACACACACGCACACACACTCGCACACACACATCATGTAAGAAAGGAGAGACAGAGAGAGGGCGCAGCAAAGTGCACAGCAAAAAATAGTGCAATATGCGTGCGTATACGTAATATTTTAATAACAACACAATGAAGCACAGCCTTGGCGAAGTTAATAAACTCCAGCGCATTCGAATTAAAAAAGTCTGCTGATATGGCAAGATGATGTGCATTTATAGGGGGTATATAGCTAATGGGGTTGGGGCAGATGAAAAAGAATTGAAGTGAAAATTCTTTCAAATGGTAATGAGAATTAAATTGAGTACATTAAATGTTTATTATTCAAATATAAAATGTACTAAATAATAATTAAAATACATAATATATTAAGAGTATTTACCTGTTATTCCTTTAGACTTCACAGCATGAGGAATGATATTGATGCATGTATAGATTGAGAAATCTTTCTGAAATAAGAAGAAGTATACGAACTTGTCTTTAAAGTGAAAACTGTTTAAAATGTGAATGAGAAGTATATTGAAAATGTTATACCAAATACTATACTATTACCAATGTATTAAGATTATCAACTTGTTATACTCTTTACACTTCACAGCATGAGAGATGATATTGATGTATAGCTTGAGAAATCTTTCTGAACAAAGAAGAAGTATAAGAACTTTTCTTTGAAGTGAAAACTGTTTAAAATGTGCTTGAGAAGTATATTGAAAATGTTATATCAAATACTATACTATATAATGTATTTAGACAATCAACTTGTTATACTCTTTACACTTCACAGCAAGTTCACAGTGTATATAGACGACATTTAAGCAGAAATGGATAAAATAAAATAAGGGCAGCAAGCATAACGAGTTTTCTTTAAACTATTTCTCTTGCACTTCTTTTAAATTTATTCGCAGTTGGAACTGTGGACCTTAGTGCTGATATATGGAGAGTGCACTTTAAAGTATCTTGCTCTCCTCCCCCTCCCTCTCTCTTTGCCAACTGTATGTTAATCAAATTGAAATTTATACTCCTTTCTTGCAGTGCACGTACACGCACACACACAGACACACACACACATATGTATTGAGCATATATGCCTGCATGCAAATAGCAAAAGATGCCTCAAGATTTTCTCAGGTGAGGCAAAAGTTGGCAACGACAGTAGGCAGGGCTGGTAACCAACTTGGCTGCCTGTTAAGTCAATGACTTTTATGTACATTTTGATGGACTTTTAATCCATATACTCAACGCACACGGCAAGCGAGATGAAACCTGAGATGGAGACAGTGAGAGAAAGAGAAGGCAAGCAGGCAAATATCTATATGACATTCGCCAAAGGGGGAGGGCAACCGCAGTAGATGTGCTTTTGTGGCCCATCATTGGTAGCCCGCTGTCCTCGCTGCGACGCCGCTCACTCTCAACCTTTCTCCCTCCCTTTCTCCCTTCCTTTCTCCCTCTCTTTCTCTACCTTCACCTCTCTATCTCTCTCCCTCTACGTTTCTCTGTTGCGCCCTTGCTTAATGTGCTTAAGATGAGTTACATTATATGGCCCAAGCTGGCACTGTCTCGCTTGCACACGCGGTAATTGTTTCTGTGTGTGTGTGTACCTCTCACTGTGCGTGTGTGTATATGTGTGTCTGTGTCTGTGTGCGAGGGAAATGCCATTTTGTAATGTGGCAAAAGTATAAAGTGTAATATTGTCTGCTTTTGATTTCGCATTTCGCTCGTTTGCCCATTTGCCCCATTTGCTTCGCCTTTGCACTTTGCTCAGCCATCCCCCCTCAGTCTGCTCTCCCCCCTCTCCTGCTCGCTCATTGCTGCTTCCGTTCTGCCTGCTCTTGGGCTTCCTTTTTGACCATTAATAGGTGTACTTATATGTTTAATGGAGTGCCACTCGACTGCTTCATCTCACTATCTGCGGGTGTGCGGTTGCTTGTCTGTGAGTGTGAGTGTGAGTGTGTGTGACATAGTTAAAATTGCATACACTTCCTCTGCCTACACCCCCCTACTGTGTCAGACTGGCCACCCCCTCGGGAGTTTGGTCAGTTTTGGAGCGACCGCAGTCGGTCGCTTTGTAATGTTTAGTTATGCAACTGTTGTTCAATGTGTGGTAAATAGTTTACATTTGACTATTTACCACAAACTTGCAACACCCTGCCAATGGCAACTGTACCTTCCCACTCCCCCTTACCCCCAACTGGCAACGCTGCTACAGTTGCAGGTGAACGTTAAGTGCCTCTGAGATTTAAATTAGCAAAGTAAATGCCACAAGGATTGTTACAAAGTTTTCATGCCCAAATGTGGCATAAGGCACACACATTTTCAGCCACTTACCGAGCCGAGTTGCAGCAGCACTTGCAGCACATTCAACTTAACGCACACACACGCACGCACACAGACACAGCAGCACAGAGTGGACACTCTGCACACAGACATTGCGGCCTGAAGGAGCCCAGAGGAGACGGAAGAGGAGGCTGAAGAAGCTTGCAGCTCGGAGGAGACTGGTCAGTTGTCATAGATGATGATTAGATATTCATTAAGTTGTTGCAGCTTAACTGCTTTGTTAAGTGAAGCGTTTTCTTGTGGCAACTGGCCGTTCGAGAGCCACACTCCAGTGTGGCTGCCAGAGACCTTAACCAATATATATGGCGTGCCCAACTGGTGCCCTTAAGCCTCGACTATAATCCCTCATACATTATTATATTTGTTTAACATTCAAAAACTATTTTCTGTGGACTGTTAATTCTGTTCGTGGGTTTTAAGGCTCTTAAGCTTCTAAGGGAGAAGCATTGATAACTTCAGTTATTTCTAAAATCAGAACTGGTCTTCATATCAAACCCGCATTCCGGGTGATTATTCCTATGGCAGCTATAAGTTATAGTAGTGCGATTTTGATGAAATTTTATATGCAGAGTATTTATATAGGAAAAGTCCGGTGTAGCAAATTTGGTTGCCATAATTTGACAAACAACAAAAATCGGCCGATAGTTTGTATGGCAGCTATACGATATGTCGGTCCGATCCGACTCGTTGCGTCTTATTTACAGCGTGCAACAATTAGAAGCATGTTTACGAAGTTTTATCAACATAGCTCTACAACTAAGAGAAAAGTTTACGTTGCAACAGACAAACAGACGGACAGACAGACGGACAGACAGACAGACAGACTTGGCTAGAACTACATGGGACTGTTGATGCTGATACAAAATATATGCACTTTTTGAGGTCGAAGATGTCTTGTAAGGTGCGTTGCAAACTGCTGGCCAATACTGATATACCCTCTGCAAGGGTATAACAAGGGTATTATGAAATGCATTGTACAATTCGGCATTTATATGTGTATGAAAGCTTATATGATTAGTTGAAGTATAGACTAATTCATTCCATTTATTGACTCATTGAACACTTCAATAAATGTTTAGTTTACTTCGAAATCCTTTGGGATTACCCCTTATTTTTCCCCTTCCTCTGCCCCTTCCCCCTTGTCGCTTGACCAAGCAAACAGGCACTAACCAGTGGAATCTCTTGACCAAAAACCGAACAAATTTTCGCACTCAGCTCAAGCGTAATCGATTTCATCTAATCCTGGCCGGGCAATCAATGCACAAATCTCAGTGAAAATAATTATTAAGCCACAATTTTGTGCTTTGCAGTGTGCTTAACCTCAATTATTGTGCATAATATCGTAATGTCGGAATGTTGTCGTAATGCTGGTGAATTGTGGTGCATGCTGCGTGCTGCGTGCTGCATGACACATGAAAATTCAATCATTGTTGGCTCGTTTGCTCGTTAGAATAGCGACGAGCCGGAGTCGGAGGCAGTATGCGATGGTTTTCAGTGATTGCATTTAGTACGTTTAAATGGCCATCAAGCGGAAATCAGTCGATAAACGATAAAAGCGTCTATCGTTGGATAGCTCGGCCGCAAAAGTGTCATGTTTCATTGAAGCGTCAAATGGCAAATGGAAAACACGCCCACGCCTCTAAGGTATGCAACATTGTTTGATTATTAGCAGAGCGGAAGGGTAGGAAAGAGGGAGGTGAGGGCGGGGTCAGACGGGCAAACGGGCAGGCTCAAATATTGTTAATTAAATTTGCTAAACTATTTGCCATTAAGCCGTTAAGCTGCTCTACAAACAATGTTCAACATGCCACAGCCAGCAGCAGCAGCAGCAGCAGTAGAGCAACAAATACAACAATCAGTTCGAGAACTATAGTTCGTATCGCCATCTCTGTCTGATTTCCATCTCTCTCCCCATCTCTGTCGCTCTCTGTGCGGCGTCTGTTGTCCATGTTTATCAATCTATTGCGTTGCTGCTGCTGCTGCTGCTACTGCCCCAGCATGGGGCAAGTGTTTTTGCATTGCGGCTGTTGCTCGACTTGTCCACACGCGTGTAAGTCTGTGTGTGTGCGTGTGTGTGTGTGGAGGTCGTCTTAAAGATAGCCAGCCAAGAGTTGCTGCCCCTTCTCCTGCTGTCCTCTGCCCCCTGTACACTCTATCAAATGCTGCTGCTGCTTGTGTTCGATTTACGTGGCAAAAGTTATGTGCAGTGTCCACTTTTGACTATTGCTGGGGCAGCTTCTGCTTTCCCGAGTCTAGATATATGTACATACAAGTACACATAAATATCCCACACTAGACACACTCTCACACGCACACACACACATACATATGCAGTGCTCATGCCACAGATAGAGCAGATAGATGGCCAAGCTGGCATTGCGAGTGCGAAGTGAGTACTCAAATTTCCGCTGGATATCTTAGCTATGTGGTCCACTTGAGCTCTCCCAGTGCGGTAGTTAGACGAGAGCCAAGCAATTACTTAGAGTCAGCTATCTTTGGTGAGCTCAGCTATTAATGCAACGGAATGCAAGTGGGTTAATCCTGCGCAAACCTGTTGTGCGATAGTTCTGCGATATCAACTTCAATTATTCATTTAATTATCTATAAGTTTTGAATTCAACATATCTTGATTAGTTTTGCCCTTTGTTTACTAATACATTGTTAATAAAATATACAAAACTAAAAGCTACGAAATAAATAAAATATATAGATAAAAACAATAAAAGATAAAAAAAATAAATAAATATAAATTAAAATAAGAAAAAAATTACTGAAAAATAAATAAAAAAAACACACACAAAAAAAAATTATAACTAAATATGACACATAAACGAAAATAAGTAAATAATTCAATTTTATTTAACAAAAATAAATAAAAAAAGAATAAATAAATTTAATATATATATGAAAAATAAATATAAAAAAAATTTATTTTTTTAAATAAAAAAAACTAAAAATAAACAAACAAAAAATATATAATATATAAATGAAAGTAAGTAAAAAAACACTCAACAATAAATAATAGAACACCAATTAAAAAATATAAATAAATATAATATACAAATGAAACTAAGTAAAAAATTAAAATAAAATAATTATAAAAAAAATATTTCTTAACAGTCAAAAAACTGATTCAAAACTGTACTTTGGTTATTCCTCACAAACAAATTAAATTACTGATTAAATATTAATACTCGTAATTAAATAATATTTTAGATGGACGATTTGAGTTGGTCTATCAATAGTATGTTGATTGTACCATATGTTAAGTGGTTTGCATGAGTAATGTCTGTGAAATATTCACTAATTTGTTATTCAATAAAGTAATTTAAGATTCAAAAAAAAAAAGTTCTCTAGTTTTTCTCTGTTTATCAGTTCTCAGTTCTCATTTGTCACTGTTCATTCAGAGGCAGCCTTCCGTGCTGTTACAGCTCTGTTATGCTGTTAACATGCTCTGCTAAGACTGTTAACTGATATGCTTGAACATTTCAAATTGAATTTTTTGCTGTTGAGTTTTCATTACGTGTTCTCAAAAACACGACGGGAAACAGGGAAAATATATTAAAACTGAAATTAAGTTTACCTTTCTCACTCTACTATGCTATGATATTTATTACCGTTAGAGCATTTCCATAGTTACATGCAAATATTTGTGCATTTCTTTGGTCTCGGGCGACGACAAAGTGAAAAGCTTTTTACAATACAAGCAAATCGCACAGTAACTTCATCTTCCAGTCCAGCTCTGCGTGAGTGTGTGTGTGTGTGTGTGTGTGTTGGCATGTCTAGTATGCTATATGTTTGCATATTGTCTACGAAATGCTATTCGAATCCCATTCTCGCTCTGTCTGACTGTCTGCCTGACCGACTGCCCCAATGTTTTGCCTGTGTTTGTATCTGTGCTTGTCTGTAGGTGTGTGTGTGTGTGTGTGTGTGTGTGTGTCCTGTCTCCTTTGTCCTTGTCTGTGCTGCGCTGTCTCTTTCTCACTGTGTTGGAATATATATTTGCTATATATCTGACTGTAAGTTACTGTGATATCTCCGTCAGCTCATGCCATGTGCTTGCTTCATGTGCTTTGCATCAGCTTGAGCGCGGGTCCAGTTTCCAGATTTGCCTTGCTGCCCTTTCCTGCATCCCCCTCCGCTTCTTTTAGTTTCTTTCGCTCGCATCTTTTGCTTTGACTTTGTGCCATAGAAAGCAGCTGGCGCCAAAAAACATTTGCCACCCTCAGACGCAGCCTTTGAGTTGGTATAAAGTGAATGTAAGTACAAGTACGCACACACACACGCACATACATAAACACCGGCATACACACATAGACACATACATTCACACACAAGTAGTGTCAATCGCGCAATTTGATTTATATTAAGTCGAGCATGCAATGCTGCAAACGAAATTCGCAGTGTCACAGTATGGTGTATGGGGGAAAGGGAGAAAAGGGAATAAGGAAGGTGGTATAGGGGACAGGGGGTAGTAAAGCAAAGGAATCTGATATCCAATTGTATTTGCAAGCTAATCAATTATAATGATAATTTAATTAATTTAAACAAACAGCTAACTGATTGCAGCAAAGCAAAGCGAGCAAGAGAACAATGCCAAAGGAATCACCTGTCTCCCTCTCTCTCTCTCTCCCTCATGTGTTAAATTATGTTGAAAGCTGGCTTTTTTACTGCAACCACGCCCACAATTGACTTTGACATTTGTTGTTATTGTTGTTATTATTGTTGCCCCTGCAGCTCATAAGAAGTCGATGAAGCGCATGAAATGCGACGAAAAAAAAGCTTGTTAAATTAATTGTTTATGACGCCTGACACAAGTACAACAAGAACAACAACAAAATCAACAGCAACGAAATATACAACAAAAGTAACAAGCAGCACAATAACAGTGACAACTACAACAATGCTACCCACAACTACAACAACAAGCTGTCAACATTTTTTGCCCACAAAAATTAAAAAAAAATAATAAAAGGGAAAAAATTAAAAAGGAAAAACGCGAAAGTTAAAATAGTTCTACATGATAAGAACTAATTAATTTTATTAAATATGCAACTCGCGGCAAATTAAATAAAATTCCGAAAGCCCTCGAGCCTGTTTGTGCATTAATGCCGCGGCTAGAGAGCTTTAAATGCGTGTGAAACCTGTGGATTGTTCGCAGGGATTTGGAATATCGTGGGGCGTTGTGTGGGGCGACAACTGATATAAATTGCAAACTGCAAGATATGAGATACTGTTGTCTATGTCAGATACTTTTGTATCTTTGAAATAGTTCTGTATCTGTTAGATGCTTTTGTACCTGTGAGATATTGTATTTTTATATTTGTGAACTGCTTTTGCGTGTGTAACCCTTTTTGTATTTGTATCAAATTTTTGTATCTGTGAAAAACTATTGTATCTGTTTGATGTGTCTTTTAAATTCATTTGTATTTTTTGAATTCTTTTGTATCTGTGAGATATTTTTTCACAGTTCGATTCTTTTGTGTTTGTAATTTACAGTATATATTTGTGAGATACCCTTGTAGTTATGAGATTATTTGCTATCTGTTAGATTTTCGTGTATCTGTGCGATAATTTTGTACCTGAAAGATACTTTTGTATTTGTGAGATACTTTTGTATTCGTGAGATACTTTTGTAAATGTGAGACTCTTTTGTATCAGTGAGATGCTTTTTCATCTGTAAGATACTTTTGTAACTAGAAGATGCTTTTGTATTTTTTCGGTACTTTTATATCTGTTGGATGTAAATTGTATTTGCTAGGTTTTTTTGTAGCTGTTTGATTCTTTTGTATCTGTGAGATTTTTTTGTGTCTACAGTTTAATTTGATTTAACTTAAAATTGTTATATTCGATTGATATATTTGTATTTGCATTTGTATCTGAAAGATACTTTTGCATCTTTATAAGGCCTCTCAGGGAATGGAGGGGAGTGGAGCTTTTTTGGAACACAATATTGCTTGACAAGCATTTAACACCCTCGGCAAGCAAGACATATTCACGTTGCGCTTAAAATTCTCAACAGGTTCAAGCAAGCGAAAGAACAAGTAAACTTTTGCTGCTGCTCCCGTCGGCAACTTTTCGCACTCACCTGCTGCTGCTGCTGCCGCCGGCAATGAAGGTGGCGGCAACTGATTGCGTTGTGGTTGAGGTAGATGAAGGTGCAGCAGGACTATCTTACACCGTGGGGCAAATGCCGGCACAGTTAGCCAGGACATGCGGTCAATCATAAATTGTCGCCTGGAAAAGCCTGCACAAAGCGTAAACAAGTCGACGCCCTGACATTATTATATTTGCCCCAAAAGCCTTAGCTGCAGAGGGATGGCAGGCAGTAGAATTAGGAGAAAATGGGAAAAGCAGCAATAAGGAGGAAGGATGAAGGGGGAAGGGAGATGAGGGTGGGAAAAAAGTGCAATAGAAAACATTTTACGTTAGTCGCCTACTTAACGCCGCTGGCAGCATTCTGGCAATGCTCTGGCAGCGTTCTGGCAGTGTCCTGGCAATGTCCTGGCTGCCTCCGCCGCTGCTGCTGTTACTGGTACTGCTGCCAACGACACAAATATTAAATGCCACAAGGTGTGGAGACTGTGTCGGGGGCTCAACACGACGCATAAATATGCGCACCAAGTGTAGGGTGTAGGTGAGTGTGTGTGTGTGTGTGGCAACGTTTTAGCAGATGCTATGCTAACATGCAGGCGCGTATCTGTGTGTGCACGTGTGTGTGAGTGTTTGTGAGTGTGTGTGTGTGTGTGTGCTTATGAATGAGCCGGCGCCCCAAAAAGTAGGCCACACTTTTGCTGGCGCTGCCGTTGTCGAGGCTAAATCAGATTGTGCACTGTGTGTGTAAGTACGTGTGTTGTGTGTGTGTGTGTGTTAGTACACTACCCTTTTGCCAACTGGCACCTGCCCCTGCCCCCGCACCGTCCCCGCCCCTGACAATGTGAAGCAGCTTTTCAAGTTTACGCAAAACTAACATATGCTGGCAACGTTTGAAAGATGGTCGCGATAATGAGAGTCGTGGCACAGCGGGCGGGCAAGCGGGCGAGCCCCGAGGGCCGGAAGTAGCAGGCTTTATGCCCGATATGCCAATTGGCTGGGGAGACTAAGAGCCAAACGGATGCAGGGCCGGGGCCCGGGCCAGAGTCGCACTGCGTCCCTGAGGGGGTGCCCTCTTGTGCCCTGGCAACGACAACGAAAACATTGTAATCATTATCAACATAAACAAATCAAATGCCTGAAATCACAAGCGGAAAACATGGAAGCAAACCCAACTGCAAAGAAGAGAGGGGGAGAGGGAGGGAATGAGAAACTGGGCGATAAGCGCGTGATGCAAAGCAAACACAGCAAACCTTTCTATACCCTGTTAGAAGAACCTGATTAAACCTGCTTTGAGCTGAGGCTAAACTATCACAGCAGCCTGAAAAGTAAATCTTATCTAGATGGACAGAAATAATATACAGTACTGTGGAGTACCTTAATTTATACTAGATTGCAAATATTGTAAGAGAAACAATCGTTCCCAAGTTGAACCCTCTAAGTTCCTCCTACATATGCATAAGAAACTATTGCCAAGTAGAACTCTCAGAGTTCTTTCAGGGAAAAAATTCACATTCCAAGTTCTTGCAGGGTATTAAGTAGTCTATCACTTGCACTTGTCAGACGATTTATGTATCTGTTGCTCTCTCGTATTATTGTTATTGTTGTTGGGCTGCATCAGGTCAGCAACTCAGCTCCAATCAAGATAATCTCATGTGGAAAAGCCAAGGCAAATAACAAGCAGCATCGACTCTGCCGTCTCCTGACTCCCAACTCCGGACTACGGACTCCGTCTGGTTGCCGCAGCAACAGCTAAAAGACGACCACATTGCCCAGGAAATGACAAGACAAGGCCGAAAAGAAAAGAAACCCAAACCAAAGAAAAGGAGACGAAACAAAGCGGAACTGAACGAAGCAGCTGGAAGCAGTGACTGGACCGAGTAGAGAGATTCGAGATACGAGATACGACGAGGTGCGTGATGCGGGGTACGGGGCTGGGCAGGGCCAACCACCTGTTGTGATTGTCTCCTGGATTTGTCCCCCATTTGCCACATTATCAGTTATGCGCTTTGATATCTGATAAGCCTACATCAAAAGCTGCCTCGCCGAAAAGGTAAGAATAAAGCCAAAGAACAAACACAAGACAACAGAAGACAAGCAACCCAGCATTGTTCTCTCTCTCTCTCTCACACATTCTCTGCACTCTTCACACCCACACATAAAGACAGAGCTGTGTGTTTTTGTTATATTTGTAAAGTTGACGACATTTGCTTTAAGTTTAATGCGATTTTTATGCCACGCACTCGTGTGGCAACAGCAGCAGCTTTGGGTTTAGCCTACGTCCCTCCCCCTCTCGCTCTCCCTCGCTTTCGCTCTCTCTGCAGCTTCTCTGCTGCTAAGTCAGCTGAAGCTGCAACACGCCGACAACAGTTGGCACCCTCGCACATATCCTGCGCCCGCTTGGACAAGACAGCATGGCTTAGACACACGCGAGTGTCTTAACGAATGCCCGCCACCGACAAGTCGAATATGAAATACGCTCTCTGAGCGACAACTGCTTGAGGGTAACTACTCTGGGCAACTGTGGTACGGAAATATGCAGTGTAGAGTAGCAGCGAATACTCTACGGCTTCGTTTAAGTGAGGCTCTAATCCAGTCAGTCCCTGCTGATAGTCCAAACAAGCCTGATAAGCACTCTACGTATGGTATACGTGGGTATAAGTATATGTATAAGTATGTTTATAAGTATAAGTATGTATATTTTATAAATATATATATTTATTTATGTATGTATTTTTACAAAATAAGCTTAAATTTGAGAGACAGTGCGCCCCTCGCTCCAAGTTTTTTTTTTTTTTTTTTTTTTTTGTACTCGCACCAAGTTCTTTTCACAACCAAATTGAAGAAAAAAAAAAAAACAGAAAAGAAAACCTAACATACTTTACGGGGCAGCATAAAGTAATAAGCTGCTTCAGTAGACACTTAGAACAACACGTTGAGCAGCAGACAACACTGACAGTCTCAGATCGTTCAATCTGCCGTGCCATCTAGTGGGGTATCCCATGCCCAGTCTCAATCTGCAGTCCATGTCATTGATTTAGGTCACCCGGGAGAGAGATATGTTGTCTGATCTTAGAGCCATAAAACAACTTTCGGCTCCTGTGCACCAATTAGAGTCAATTTGCCTTTGGTCTTGTCTCTACGCCTCTCACTCACTCACTCCTGCTTCTCCTCTTCCTCTCACTCTGTCTCTCTGCCTCGCTGAGGTGTCCGTAAAAGTGCGTTTATTCTGTTTTCGAGTGTGTGAGCGTTTTTTTTGTTGGTTTTTTGATGTACCAGCTGTGTGGCCACTCGCATAACAACAGCAGGCAAACAACACACTTACACACCACACACACACACACATATACACAGACACAGACACAGATACAGACATAGGCGCACTAGATCCCAGCACTTTGGCAACGTGGCCAACAACAGCAGCAACAACCTTGATTTCTCACTGCGTCTCTCTGGCTCTCTTTGGCTCTCTCTGTCTCTCCCTTTCTCCATCTCTTTCTCCCTCTTTCTCGTTACATTTTTCCCTTTGTTTGCTTCGCTGCCCTGCCCTGCTTACCACGCTTTGCGCTTCGGACTGCCGTCTGCCATCAGTTCTGTCCGCTGGTGCCTTTCGTCCTGCTGTTGTTGCTTCTAATCCCGTTTTGGCTTAAGCATTTTTTACGCTGCTTTTCACACAACGCACCCCGTGCGAGTATTCCCGCTGACCCTGTCTAGGTACTCCCACCTGTTTTTACCTCAACAATGACAGCGGCAACAACAACAACAACAGCAGCAACTCGACAACAACAACAACAATGAAGGCATTGCCAAACATTTTTCTTCTTTTACACGATGCTGAAAAAGCAACAAGAAAATCAACTCAGCCGCCGATGTGTGTGTATGTCCCTGAATGTGTGTCCCTGTGTGTGTGCGTGTACATGTGTGTGCGTATGTGTAGCTTTGCATATTTGCTCTTGGGCAAAGCTGGTCTGCTCTGTTTGCTCCGCTTCGCTTCGCCATCAGTTTGTTTCTCCACTCAGCGCTGCTTCACTCTACTCTCACCTTACCTTCCCTCACCGCCCCTCCTCTCATGCCATGGCATTTGATGCAGGTTCTGTTTGGGTCTGGGTCTGGGGCTGACCATGCCCAGAACAGAAGCAACAATTCAAAAGAATTTTAAAGTAAATAAGAGATTAAATAAAGAATATATAATAAAATCGAGCTCGACTCGGGATTCATTCATATGTTGCTCGAATACCTTTTATTGCATATACGATATTTATTAAAGAAAGAACTCTCTGGACCTGAAACTTCCACCAAAATGGATTCCATTATTCTTGAAGCACAGAGCAAAGGAACAAATAAAAAAAAGGAAATTCAACTTGCATTAAATTCTTGAAGAATTTAAGGAGACAAATTAAAAATTTGCTGTATATATTTAACATCAATTGAGACAGTTGACTTGAAATTAAAATTATTAATTATGGGTAAAGTAAAATAAAAGTTTTCTTTTTTTTCCAAATGAATTAAAGCGGATTATGATTTACAATATTTAAAACTATTCAAATTAGAATACACATAATGAAAAGTAAAAGATACTTTAATTATATTTCCAGTTCATATTTTGGAACTATCAGATTCAAAGAACACCATCTTCTCCAGATGACAGAAGTCGAGGCTACCAAATGAAAAGTATGTTAAGCTTTTGAATTGAGATCATCTTCAATATCATATCATCTTTAGTGATATGTTCAATTCAATGAATCATTGAACTCTTATTCTTTTATCTCTATTTGCAGTATATGAAGAAGTTAGGGGAACCGATGTTTCTTCATATTAATTCATTGTGCTGAGCAGTCTCAGTGCGGTTCAGCTCAAGCACTTTATAGGAGGGTATTTATGGTCATAAAAGGGTATACACTTAGTTACTTTGTGCAAATGTATATAACAGACAGAAGAAGGAGTAGGAGACCCCTTAACGTATATATATTCTTGCTTTACCGAGTCGATTGAGCCCTGTCTGTCTGTCCCTCTGTCTGCCTTTCTGCCTGCTTGTCTGTCTATCTGCCTCTCTGTCTGTCTTACTGTCTGTCTCTCTGTCTGTCTCTCTGTCTGTCTTACTGTCAGTCTGTCTGCCTCTATGTCTGTCTGTCTATTTGTCTGTTGGTCTGTCTGTCCCTCTGTCTGTCTGTTTGTCTATCCCTCTGACTGTCTGTCTGTCTCTCTGTCTGTTTTACTGTCTGTCTTCTTGTCTGTCTGTCTGCTTGTCTGTTTGTCTGCCGCGCTATCTGTCTGTCTCTCTGTCTGCCTGCTTGTCTGTATGTATGTCTATCTCTCCGTCTGTCTGTTTTTACTTTCAACTTTGAACTTTTGTTGCTTTTTTTATCAGGTTGCCCCGTGTTGCATGCGGCTTCTATGCAAGCGTGCACGCCCATGCCCCCGGGTCGGGTCTAATGCCAGTTATTGTTGCAGCAGACAGCAGGCAGCAGGCAGCAGATGTAGGCGTGGCTGGCAGTTGTTCAACGTCGCCCACTTTGTCACCTTTTGGGCTAATTGGGCTCGAGCCGACGACGACGGGGGACGTGCGAAATGGGGAAGGGCAAGGGGATGGCAATGGGGGCTGTGACTTCTGACAAAGCACTTGCAATTCACACACACACACACACACATAGAGCTTGCTGTACACATGTCTGGGCAATCAATTTGATACCAGACAGGGAAGGAAACTCATAAAAACCAAGTCGGAAAAGTTGAGAGCAGCGAGAGAAAAACTTTTGCGCAAATCTTTGTCAAATTTAATGAGCCTCAAAATCGGGCACGTCTAACGGTGAATGCCATGAATGCCCCACGGCTCCCGTCTGCCACGGCTCCTTCCCTCTTCCCTTCAACATTCTATCTATCTTTTGAAAAAGCTTAAAAATTGGCAACAGTCTGTGAAATCTTTGAAATGGAAATGAAAATTGAAATTTGAAAATGTGACAAGGTGAAAGCTGTTGCTGTTGTATCTTTTGTTGTTGTTGTTGTTGTTGCTGCTGTTGCTGTTACACTTATTGTTGCCTTGTCTACAACGAAATTACACCACATGCCACGCCTAGTGGGCGGGCATGAGCATGACGCGTCATATAAAATGCATGGACTGTTAAAAATAAATGCGATGCGAAATATTTTTAAATGTTACTTTTTTCCCAGGCACCCTAGAATCCATTGAGTGAGGTTAGGATGAAGTTGCAAAGGTTAACACAAGGAATAGTTAATGATGTTACATGAATTGAATACTTTATCCCTATACTTGAGCACAGTCTGCGCACAATTTCGATGACAGTCGATAAACATGGTTAGATCTAAGAAAAAGGTTAATAGAATCTACAGTTTGCAGAGTTAGTAAATGAAATTGGGTACATTTAAAGATACATATAACCTTATATAAGTTCCTGAATTTTCTATCAATGGATTGAGCACTCAACAAGTTATGCCTGCAAGAAGTTGTGTGCTATTTACAGGGTATCTACTGGTCGAGTACTCTCCACTAAAGCATTTTAACTTGTGTTTTCAACTTTTTTTTAATCGTGCTGTTGTTGTTGTTATTCTTGTTTTTAATTTGCTGCCATCCCGACGAAGGGACGTGATGCGGGGCGTGGCAGAGGCGCGGGCGGGGGGATGGGTCGATGCCGAGTTGGGGCGATGGACAGCCAATGGCCTGGATGCCTATCAGTGAAAGCAATAAATTTTTTAATTTTATATGTATATGTATGTATAATATGTGTGCATACATACATGCATGTGTGTGTGTGTGTGTGTGTGTGTGTTGCTGTCTGTGTGCCAATTTTTTCATTAATTTTTTAGTGTCCGGCGAATGTAGCAGCGCGGGGTAGGGGGAGGTAAGAGGCACTGGACAGAGGGGGATTATTCGTTCGATGCGGCCAAAGCGTCGACCCTATCAATAAACAGTAGCCTCTGACGACTCTACGGAGAGCAGCCAAAGAGCAAAGTATCATTTAATTGATTGCACCACTGTATAAAGCCAGAAGAGACAGAGAAGAGAGAGAGAGAGAGAGACAGTGCGAGTGAGAGAGACGAACACACAGACAATAAATCACTTATCAAAAATACAAAATAACAAAAAATAACAATTGCGCAAGCTAATGAGACAGAGAATCTTAGCTGCATAACTCAATTGAGATACCCCTCATATTTCAATGTATTCTATACCAATAAAGGTATCAGGAAAAAGCACGAAAGCTACAGTCGAGTACACTTGACGCAGATATACCCGCTACCCACGTGACCAAACCGATTTCTTAAATATTGAACCTGCTTTAGACGGACATACAGGCATACAGACAGGCAGGCAGATGGACAGATAGAAAGAGCGACAGAGAGGCAAAGAGACAGACGGAGAGACAAACATACAGACAAACAGACAAACAGACAAACAGACAAACAGACAAACAGACAAACAGACAAACAGACAAACAGACAAACAGACAAACAGACAAACAAACAAACAGACAAACAGACAAACAGACAAACAGACAAACAGACAAACAGACAAACAGACAAACAGACAAACAAACAAACAGACAAATAGACAAACAAATAGAGAGACAGACACACAACGTCTCCCAAGCCTCCAGACAAACAAAAATATAGATAGGCGTACAGACAGATAGACAGAGGGACAGAGAAGCAGGGAGACAGAAAGTGAAATAAACGTGTAGACAGACAAACAGATTAACATATCGCCATATCGCCTCGACTGTTGATGCTGATCAAGAATATATATACTATGGGACCTACGAATCCTTCTTCTGCCTGATTGGCACAAAGTCATAACACCCTTCTATGCTATGGGTGGCGGGTATAACAAGCATAACATAAGAATAAATAGCGAATTCAATTTCTTTTACAAATGAATCAAATTGCGAAACTGAAAACCAGCGAATCAATTGAGAAATAAAATGCGAATAACGAGTAAAAAGACTGTTCGTTGAGGCGATTAAGGTTTGCATTGTGTGTCGATTTCTATACTACACACACACCCACACACACACACACACAGAAACACACACACCCATATATAGTATAACAAAAGAGGAACTTGTGCATTTTCGCATAAAGAAATTGAAAATGATTTTTCTGAGCAGAGAAAATGTTTTCCACTGGAAATGGGTAATTTGATAACGCAGTAAGTCCTTGAGTCGTGGAGGCAGTTGCAACTTGCACTTGCAGCACGAATGAATGCATGGACTATGTTCGACTATGTTACTAGTTGCCAGCATTCATTGATGAATATTTCTCGCTTGGCCGATCTCGAGGTATGCCACAGGCAACTTGCTTTACCCCACGCTAAATAATATTCCTCGGGGTCGTTTGCCACTCTCTCTCTCTCGCTCTCGCTCACTTTCTCTCTTCCTCTCTCTCGGTTTCTCCCTCTCTCGAAGAGAGCTTGACCCTCCTCTGGGCCCGTGTCGGCGCCGCATACGGGCCTGGAGTCATAGCCGGTGCTGGGTCGGGGCCTTGGCTTGTTTATTTGTTTCATTTTGTAGTGTTGTGTATTACGAGTACATTTACCCCCGCCCACCGTTTTCTCTGCCTGACCAAATTTTTGCTGTTGCTGCCAGTTTTTCCTTTTTTTTTTCTCTCTCTTTTTTTTCTTTGCTCTGCGCATTTTTATGTTAAAAAATAAAATTGCGTTTTACGCAAATCATTTTTAATGAATTTTAATATCGCCGTTGCCGTTACTCGCGGTTGTTGTTGCTCACGTTGTTGTTGCCGTTGCTCGTGTTGATGTTGCTCACGTTGTTGTTGCTGTTGCTGTTGTTGATGCTGGTGTTGTGTATGCATGTTGAAGTAACGGCAACGGCAACAATAATAACAACATTTTACAGCACTGGTTAGGTCATTAAATTTTTAATGAATTCAACGCGAGTGGCCGCCTGGGGGAGGGGAAGAGGGAGAGGGGAGTGGCAACACGCGCCTCGCCCATAGGTAAAAATTTGGTGAAAATTGTAGGCCAAGCGGCGGCGGTTAAAGCAAACACTGAGTGGCTCACACACACACAAAAATCTATATATACCTACATCAATATATATATATATATATGGGTGTGTGTGTGTGTGTGTGGGGCATTAATGCGGTTTCGGTTTCCGTCCATGCGGCAAGCGGCAACCACCAAAAAACCATATAACAATCGCACCTAGGCAGCACAGCAGCAATTTTTCTTTTCTTTCGGCAATTCTTTGTGGCCTCTCTTTCTTGCGGTTCCAGCGAGAAGCACTGCGGATATGTCATAAGGCTTGTTACGGTCGCACTAAGCAGATTCTTGAGTTAGACAATCAAATGATGTATAACGTATAGCATTATCAACCTATGTTTATGACAATTCAAAAGGTTCCAACTAGAATTGCTTTGTTTTTAGGCCATGGATTTTTATTTATTTATTTTGGTTATTATACCATATATTTATATTCTTTCATTTCAAGTTTGGCCCTTTTATATTAGTATATTGTTATGGAAATGATAAGCAATATGTTCCAATATAAAAAAATAAAAAAAAAAAAATTTTTTTTTAAAACTGAAACTAAATTTAACATAAGCTTAATGAGTTCTCGGTTTTTGACTCCAGACAGAATTAAATAAAATTATATGACGTGTTTTTAGACCATGTTTCTTTTTTTATGTATGCTATTCCTATACATTTTATTTTATTTTTCTATATTTACAAAATTATTGAAATGAAGCTGGGACTTGAAAGCAAAGATATGTCTAGGTCTAGTCAAGAAACTACTAGGTAGTCCACATTTAAAAATAAAGCACAGAGAGTGCTGCGTAGCTGGTATGATTTATAATAATTTATATTGCTAAACAATATGAACAACTTTTAAAAATATAAATTTTGAGTAGTCTAGCTTACAAATCTCCAGCTTTTATCTACATTTATGATCTTAAAACTATACAGAACTCCTAGCAGCTAAGCAAATTAAACATGCTGTGATAGGTTATTTTATATTAGACACCCCTTGATTGGTTCCAGCATCGCACTGATTGAGTGATGCCACATAAAACACACAGTTCAGCCTTCACACCTTAGCATAATTCGCTTTAAGCTCAAATCGTTATTAAATTAGTTGAATATTCGTGCTCAATTAGAGCTCAAAAGGAGAGGAGAGAAGAGGCGAATCAATGCGGCTCGGAATAATAATTTAATTAAGTATTTTGGCATTTGGTGAGTACTTCAAGTGAGCACTTCTCTGGCACCGAATTTCAATTTGAGCATCAAAATTTCGGACCTTTTTCTTCATCTTCTACGTCTCCGTCTTCGTCTTCACTGTTTGCGACCCTCTGCGACCTTTTAAGGCTGCTCGTTTGAAGTGTATTACGAGCTGCGGTTATTTTTTTCCTCTCGCCTGCGCTTTGCTTACATTTTTCTGCTTCTTTTTCTACTTCTTGTTCCTCGTCTTGTGCTTTTTTTCTGCTGACTTGCAGCTGTTAAACAAATAGCTTACTTTCGTCCATTGTCGCTGTGCCCCCTCCTCCTTCTGGTGCCCCTCTTGTGCTGTTGTTGTAGTTGTTGTAGTTAGCTTATTGTTAGCCGCTGGCCAGCGCCAAAATTGGCAGTTTATTTTTCACTTTCGCCAAGTGAGGCAAATACATAATTATATTTTACGATGTCTGCCAGAGAGACAGCGAGAGGGGGAGGAAGAAAACCTCAAGTTGGAATTGAAATGAGAATGCGAGATGGAAATTGAAATAAACTGTGGGCCGAGGGGTGGTGCGTAGGTAAGTGAGTCCAGGCACATTCATTGGGACTCACTCATCATGCAGAGTCACATTCACATTAGGTTGGCAAAGCAGCTTCCCATGGGGGCGGACTGTGTCCAGGGACTGAGCCCGTTAAGCAGCTTACAATTTTGGCCGGCACACTATCAGCCAGGTGCAGTCGGGCAGGTGAAGGAAAGAAGAGAGGGGAGGAGGGGCGGTGGAGAGGGACAGCGGGACAGCATGTCCGAAGTTAACAGTGACCATGTCTAATAACTGAATAACTGTCAGCCGTCGTGTTGAGGTCTGATCCTATCTGGGCGCTTACATATGTGTGTGTGTGTGTCTGTATGTGTGTCTTTGTGTGCAAGTGTGTGTAGGTGTGTGCAACCAGGTGTGACAGCTAATATGCCAGGCAATTGTAGGGGACACCCACACACGCATCTCGCTTGGGCGCGCATTAATCATTATAAATCAGGCTATTCATTCATTCATTCATTGCGTCACTCATTCATTCAGCTATTCATGCCATTCAAGTGATTGGCTGTGAATGGCTCAGTTGTGGCTCGTGGGCGTGGGGCGTGGCAGCTCCAGCTGGAATCGTGTTAAAGGGCATGTCTGAAATGCCGCCGCCGCTGCTAAATTCCTTCGATGAACTTCCGCCGCACAATGCGAAAATAAACAAGTTTGTACAAGTCTATACCTGTGCGATTGGCCATGAACGTTGCGGGTATGCACGACCCAAGCATGCCCTGTTATGCACCGTAAGGAATATTAACACTTGTGTAGGGTATTTCCATGCCAGAGATGAAATCCAACGGTTCTAAAGCATTTTAATAGATCTTTAAAAAAAAAAAAAAAAAAAAAGATCTTTTTCAACAGCGTATAAGTTCTTATGAATATCTATGTATTTTCACGAGACTCTACGTCTATTTAACTATATTATGTTCACCTATATTCTCTCTGACCATATTCTATCCACAAAAAGTGTATTTATCTTTTTGCTTGTCTATATGCTCTGAATATCGAAGGATTAATTTTGTTTTTTCACAAAAACCCAAAAAAGTATGCAATATTTTTTTAAACTAGTAAATTCTCTGGAGCCCTCTTCCATCATTGAACTATTCCTAGCGTAATGGATCCTTCCGCTTACACATTTCACCGTTTACACTGCGAAAGAGAAATGGAGAATTAGCTTGACCGGCTCGGGAAGAATGAAAGCATTGTAAATTGCCAGCTCTGTCGTGTCGTACATAAGTATTCCACACGCCAGATTATATCATGCTTTTGCGCTCTTTGTTTGCTTTCACAGATTCACAGGGTATACAAATCAACAGCCAAAGCGGCAGCAAAACAAAAGATAATAATATAAGCCAAAGAACTACAGGAATGCAGAGAAAGCACAACACGCTGCGCCGCTTTGTCTACCATGGGAGGGGGCAGAGTTCTTCCAGCTTCTGTGCGTGTTTGTGTGGGTGTGTGTGGCAGGTCTTTGTATGATGTTGTTGTGTGGGTGTGCACCCAGCACAGGTTGTGTGGCAAAAGAAAAGCAGAGGCCCCAGCGATGCGCTGCGAACGACAATGACTGTGCCGTGAGGTTGCTCGTGGCTGCTCGAGGCGGTTTGCTTATTGCGCGGTTGCCTCAGCCATGGCTGTTGTTGCTGTAAACATACTCTATATATGACTGGAAAATTTAATACTTACTTAAGTATATACTTTAAATTGTTGCAAGTGAAGGGAGTCGTGGAATGAGTTAAAGTCAATTGTCAATTCGAATTTCTTTTGAATTATCCCCAAAAATCTCGTCAGGTTTCGCTCAGTGTAGGATTTTCTGCAGAAATTGATGATCGGCGCAATCGCTACAAATCGAAAACATCGGTCAAAGCTGATTTTAATTGGTAGCAACATCGATTATAATCGATTGATCGATTCTTTGCCACAGCTCCACAATTCGCATAGGCATCATCCATCATGCCTAAAATAACTGAAATTAACCCTGTCGTGCCGACATTGTTTTAGGGAGTTGGAGGGGGAGTGGTGGTGGGAGGAGTAAGGAAAAGAGTGGGAAAGGGGCAAGGGGAGTTACAGAGCGCGTTAGACAATTCGTTTCAATCGCAGCTGCTGCTGCCCCATTGCCTGCCAAATTTGTAGCAACAACAGCAGTACAAATAACAACAACAGCATTGTTGTTGTTGCTGCTGCTGTTGTTGCTGTTTCTGTAGTTGCTGTTCCTATAACTGTTGTTGCTGTTGTTATTGTTGTTGTTGTGCCGTCAATGTCGATGGGCCACAACACGCTCAAATGTAAACTATGAAATTTTGTTGCCTCCTCTACGTCTGTCTGTGTGAGTGAGTGTGTGGCAGTCATTTTGAAACTTAACAGCTCTAACAACCGGAAATCGTGCAAGTATTTAAATATAGCTAAAGTGGTAAAACGCTGAGCGAGTTGAGGGGTGTGTGGGGGGAGGGGGAGAGTAAGTGGAAGAGTCCGAGCAGAACCCAAAAACTAAAATAGATGAGAATTTATGCGAATTGCAGTTGCAAACTGTCAACTCTATGTGTGTGTGTGTGTGTGTTTGCTACGAGGGTGTTGAGTGTAACATGTTATTCGTGTTGCTGCTGTTTTTCTATTTGCTCTTTTCCTGCTCTTCCCCTCTGCACCCTTCCCACTCGCGTTGTTGCTTCTCATCTTTTCTGTATTTACATGCACTTATCGCTGTCATTGGAAATGTACGTTTGCTTTGGTGTCCGCAATCAGCTAACCCTCGTTGAATATGCCAACCCCCCGTACTCCATCCCACCCCCATTTTTGTCGCACTGTTCACTCCCCCAGTTGGCAACTCCCACGTCGCTTGTAGCCAACTTTTTGGCACATCGTTCTCTTAATATGAATTATTGATTTGATAGCTCCTCGTTGTCCCTATTTTGACTACGCCCTCATAATCCTTGATGCCTTCCCTGCAACCCACCCCACTGACCTCTCTCTCTGTCTCTCTCCCGCCCTGGTCCTGTTGATGCCCCCCTCATTTGTCGATTATACATTTTTAATTTGATTTCTGTAGCTCGTCTGAAGCATTTTCTTCCACAGATTTTCCTTTCGTTTGCTACTTCTGCTCCTCGTCTGTCTCTCCGTCTGTCTCTCTGTCTGTCTGTTTCCTTTTTGGAGGACAGGCGGATGGAACGTGGCATATATGACAAATTAACATTCTTAAAATGCATGCTCCGGCAATTAATCATCGACGTGGACGGACGCACCGGATGAGCAGCGGGCGGGCGCTGATTGAAAGCATCTTCCAATCTTTCAGTTTGTCGCTGACATTGACGTTGACGTTGCAGAGTGTGAGGGACTTTTCCAACACGAATTTCGGCTGCCTGTTTAGCTTTTGAGATAAATGTACCAGCTGATTGACCTTTTGCTAAATCTTCTTACCTACCCAGCCCTGCTCTCCCTCAAGTTTGAACTATCCTTTCATTGCTGTTAGCCTCATGTCTTGTGTTTTCTGTCTCGTGTCTCGTGTCTGCTGTCTCCTATTCTGCCTTTTGCCATCATATTTTATATGATACACATGGTCAATAGGTCTTGCAGGCTACTTGTTGTTGCTCTTGCCTCAGATTGATGGACAGCCCATTAAGCTGACCTCGTACTTCGTGTCCTCTCGTGCTTTGCCTTGCCGTGATCGAAGTTATTCCTGCAATGTGCTTAGTTAACTCGCAACATACGATGCACTCAATCAGCCCCTAGAACTGATGAGAGCTGAAGTAGGCAACTACAGTTGTGTCCCTTGTATGAGCTAATACAGTATCTGTGGAATGTCTTTGAGCGGAAATAGAGTAGGTAGGTTAGTTGGCTAGTTGGCTACCTCCCTCTAACTATACACAACCCTTAACCCTATACACAATTTTGCTGGCTTTGAGGGCCTTAAGAGAAATGGATTCCCAGAGAGTCCAGTGCTTCATAGAGGTAACCAACTCGTTGTAAAGTCTAGTTTTCTTTTATATTGATGCATGTATTCTCTGAACTGATGACTAGCTCTCTTATACTTCTTTTCACTAATGTAGGATAAGCACTTATAAGGTAAATATTATGTAAAGTTATATACTTTTAGATTTTCATTCTATAATTTCAACAATTCTTTAGGGTTTTCCAAACAAAATCCTCTTCAGTTTTAACTCCTAATCCCCATCTAACGGCGCTCGCACTGTAATTCGAACATCCAAACAAATATTCGAGCGTCTGCTTCATTTTTGTAGCTCTCCATTAAAACATTTAAGCCGATTGTAAAGTTTGGTCCAATTCGCGCTTTCATAGTGCCAAATACTGCCGGAGTTGCACTCTTTTCATTGTTCAGTATTCAGTACTGGCTAAGCCAATTTTGAATTTCGAACTTCCACTAACATCGGACTCGACTCGATGCGTTGCATACGTGATTTTAGGGAGTTCGAACTGAGTTCCATTTAGAGTTCGATAACGTATAAATCCTGTGCCTGCACATAGAGAGATAGGGAAAGGCAGAGAGAGGAAGGCAGAGCGAGAGGGTGCGGATTTCTATTATTTTGGTTGGGTCATACGACCAGGTGTCAGTTTCAGTTGAGCTGTAAGTCTTTATAAGCTGAGGCTGGCAGCTTCTTGGTCCAACCAGGCTCGTCCATAAGCAGGTGGCCCCAATGCGATTGCTAAGTTATTAATGACACGTCGTTTGTTGTTGTGCATGTGGTGTGTGTGTGTATGTGTGTGTGTGTGTTGACCTAGTTGAATCTAATCTAACACTGGCACAGCCCACGCAGGGTACTTGAGAGACGAACACAAATTGTGAGGTATGTAAAAATCGCTTGGCAGCAATATTTGATTCGACAAGCAAGTGTGTGTGTGTCCGGGTGTGTGTGTGTGTGGCAGCCATACAAACTCATAGATTTTGCAAGTGCCCAAGGCGAACGGCGCCAGGCTGTCGGAGAGTGGCAACGTGTGAAACCGGATGTGGATGCGAAGGATACGAGCCAGTTGCTGCCGGCACACCTAAAGCTTCACTTCGACCACTGTGTGTTGTGTGTGTATGTGTGAGTGAGTTAGTGTGCGCCTGTGTATGCGTCCAAATGCGTTGCTAATATGATATATGTGCAAGTGTGCGCCTTTTAGCTGCTATTTCAATATAGTTTGTACTTCAGTTTCACACGCCGCACCCAGTGGGACTGTGCGGCTAGCTGCCTCACTCTGTCACGCTCTCTCTCCCCCTCCCTTCGCCCTTTACCACTCTCTCTGTATGTCTCACTATATGGTCTATGCTTTGCCCCTCAGTTGATTCTCTGCTGGCCCAGTGTCAAGAATCGGTGACGGAAATCAATGTCGCACTTAAGCGGATTCGCAAAATTGGCTATATGTTTCATCTGTATGTGTATGTGTGTGTGTGTTGCCTTTTTTATGCTTTTCCTTGTGCCAGCAACTGGCGAAGGCTAGACGCACACACACACTCATACACACGCACATACAGTGGTAACTATTAAGCCAAATAAACAAACAAACACACGAACTACCACACACAGCTGTCAACGGTCCGGTGTGCATGTGTACATGTGTGTGCCTGTGTGTGTGTGTGTGTGGGACGGTTTGTCGCCTGAGCTCAAAATAAAAGTAACAAACGCCAGACGGAAATCAAGTTGAAATTTCATTGAGTGCAAAGGAAATTCAAACGGAAAACCAAATGAGTGAGTCACGCTCCAGGACCCTCTGGCCCCTGTACTGCCCTGCCCTGCCCTGCCTGTCTATCTCACCTCGATTTCCCGAGACAAGCATTGGCATCTGCAGCTGTAGCTGTAGCTGTAGTCGTAGATGTTGCTGCACTAAAAATAGTAAATAAATAGATTAGTGCCGTCGTTGCTGCAGTTGAGGGACACAACAAATCGTAGCACACTCTCGAACGGGTGTCCACACTCGGTACGTTACGAAAGGTGTCTAAGCCCAGAACCAGTGAGCTGTGATATCAAATCTATGGGGATTATCTGCTAATGAATAAACAAGCTAGTTTATTATTAAACTCCTTTACCTCCATGGTGCATGAGGATCGCCTTAGCCAACGGCTTAGGTCCGTAACAGGCACTTCGACAAGGTAATCGCCTCGTTCTCGAATCAATTTGAATGTGGCTAAGGGAATGATGTTTTAATTGGTGAGTTTAGAAATCACTTAGTCCAGACTGATGTGATTAAGTGTAACTCAAGGTAAGCTGGCTTAACTTAACTTAACCTTACGTATTCGAGTCTTAGCTAATATAATCCAAAGTGACCTAACCCAACCTTGGTTTACCTAAGCTGACCTAACCTAACCTTATCATGTTTACATGGTTACTAAGCTTACTTTGCTAAAGCTAAGACAAAACCTTGCCTAAGCCAATCTAGCCTAATCCAGACTAACTGAACCTCACTCTACTTAACCTATCCTAACCTGCCCTAACCTGTCCCAACCTATTCTAGCCTACCCTAACCCGAACTACAACTCATCTCATCAAGCTTTTAACTGACCTAACCCTACTTAGCCTTACCCTCAAAATTGTTTGCTGGTATTACGTAAGTCAAGAACATGGCATTTCATTAGTTGCCCCAACTTCAAGTGCCTCAAGGGAAACTCTTCCTTGGTCGTACGGGTTACTCCATGCCATCCTTCCACTTGCTAAGCACTTCTTGATTGATTTACTCTACTGCTCGCTTCAACTAGTCAGCAGAGCTCACGTGTTAATTAAGCCACTTTCCTTGGTGTATATCATTCTGTTTTATTTCCCTACAACGAGCGAGGGGCTGCCTCCCTCGCCACTCCATACCCTCATCAGGAAGGGAAGCGTGTTGCTCTGTGAACTGTGAATATATTCAAGGTTCGCAGCGTGTCAAAATAAATAAATCAAAATGTCGCTGATTTGTCCCAGCTTAGGAGTGTGAGTGCATGTGAGTGTGTGTGTATGTTCGTCACTCAGGGATGGGGGTGTATTGTTCTTGGCCTATCGAAGTATTGTCCAGTATCAATGGGAGCCGTGCTTGGAGTACGGTTCGCATTGGTTTGCTTACGGGATAAGCAGAAGGAGGGCAGGAACCTTCTACTTGGGGTGCTAGATATGAGTTGGGCTGATGGGTGAGCTGGGGGTCCGGGACTAGGGGGTTGGGTGCTGTTGTGCTGTGATTGTGAGTTGCCATTCGGTTGAGCTTTGCAAAAACTTTTCGCTTGCGTTTGAATTTTATGCGAGTTTTTCTCGTCTCATTTTTTTTGCTTTCCTATTTTTTTTTTTCATTTCTGATTTTTTCTTCCCATTTTTTTTTTTGCTTGTCCTTGCTGTTCCCGTTTTTTCCTCGATCGGGGACGGGGGCGGGGCAAGTGTCGCATAAATTTAAGTTAGCAACACATTTTCGCACCGCCTGCACCGTCTGCACTGCCGCCATCCACACCTCTCTTCAAGGACAACCGCAGAGTCACAGTTTTTCGGTTTACTTAATGCGCCGCTAAAAGTTTTTCTATTTTATTATTTCTGCCTTTTGCTACGTTTCTCAGTGTTTCTTTTGCTTTTTTTTCACATTTTTTTTTCTTCTTGTATTTTGTTCTTTCTACTCTTGTTTCGTGTTATTCTCCAGCTCCTCACTGAAGCTGCTTTTCCATTCCTTTTGCTCTTGCTTGCACACGCTTCGGTTTTTCAATTTTCTCGTCTCAGGCCAAACTATTTATAAATTGTATTTGTCTTGTTTTTCCATCTGGCCGGAGAGCCTTGAATCTCGATGCGAATGCGCATGTGAATGTGAATGTTCCTGGGATTGTCTTTATGTCAGTGTAGGTGTACATCTGCCTGCGGGTTTGGGTATGTGGGTGTGACTGTGACTGTGCCAGTGGGTGTGAGTGTGCAGCTGGATATGAATGAGAATGTTGTTTCTGTCAGCATGTTTGTTTCGGCTCCTCTTCTTGTTGATTCAGTTTAAGGTGCACAGCGGGCTGTCGGCATTCGCTTAATGAGTTGAACATCTAAATTTCATATCATGGAATTTTTCCTCAGCTATCTCCCTCTCTCTCTCTCTCTTGCACATTACGTGAGCGCCACAAAATGAGTGGAAACATTTCATCAGAGATGAGATTTAATTTGCTAAACTTTAACGTTGCAACTGCAGAAGATAATCAAGGAAGGGAGGGAGAAGGGAAGAGAGGGCGGGGCAAATGAAAGTTTGAAGGCATGCCATGATTATTGTGGCTTTGCTATGGGTGCGTAAGTTTTGCAATGAGTTGCGGTCGATTTATACATTTTCCTCAACTCTAAATTAATAAATGGGAATTCTTATTTAGGGTGACCATTGCAGGAAACGTGACGTTAGTTTTGGATAGGTTCTTTGGGATGTTACTAAATTGAGTATGGAGTAGAATTTCTATCATTGGGAATCAAACGACTAAATTAGAGTGACCATATTTGCAGAAATTATAATTTTTTAATTCTAAATTAGCTTAAGTTATGACTTCCAAATGGGTAAGTATTTGTTAGGGGTGACCATGCTACGAGTTAACTGATTGTTCACTACATTACTCCAACTATGGGACTGAACTGTATATCTGGTAGAATCGCTGTCTATGGAAGTTTGACAGTTTTAGGGTGACCAAATTTGCAGAGGTGATGAACTTTTATTAATAGGAACCTCAATAGTTTAATTCTTAATTAGTATGAGTAACTTACATTCAAGGATTAATTTATTAAGGGTGCCCATACTACAATTTAATTGACTCTACACTACTACAACTGGGTATTCAACATACTGTTCTCACTTTACCCATTCAATATATACTTCCCTGACACGCTATAATCATCGCAGGCTCCGTGCTGTTTGTTTACTTACACTTTCCCATACTCATGAATATAAATTTGGCGTTAAAATTGAAACGACTTCATTAAAAACAGTTGAAACCAATTGTCCATCGACCTTAAATTTATTGCTTTACCGGCTGAGATAATTTACTTGTTGTTTATTGAAACTTTTAAAAATTCTTTTAAAATTCCATTTGCGCCACACTTAAATGCCACGCCCCAAAAAAAGGGCTATAAATATAACAACAGGTTGCGCATGCACAGGCAATAAACAATTATGCCCATCAATTGGGAGTGTTGCATAAAAATTAATAACCATAAATGGGCAGCGGTGACATATGCGCTATGTGCCAATTTCTCTTACCCCTCACTCGCCCTCACTCTCTCTCTCTCTCTTTATAGTGCTCTCTCTGTGTCCAAGTCCTTTACCTACGAGTAGTATTGGACATATTAGGCTCATAGATCAGCTTAACCTCAATCACTCGGACAGTAAAAACGACCACGAAGTGGATATACTCTGATTGCACTACGATTCTCACGACTATTCATCGAGAGAACTTTAAAAGGGTGATCGATATACTAGAGTATTACGAAGTCAATCGAATGTATTGTAAGGTACCAAATGATTCAATGATATCCTGTAGAAGGCAGCAGCAAGGTCACCTATCCATTTCGCTATGTAAACAATGCGATAAAGTTGTATTGCCCCTTTGTACAGGGCATTGAATAACACGCATGCTGACACACACACACACACACGCCCACACGCCCAAACACCTACATACACATACACAGTGAGAGAGAGAGAGAAATTGCCATTATTTTTATGCCTTTGTTTGTTTTTTTCTTTATTTCGCAGTTGCACGCGCCAATTTTATTATTTAAAACGTGTGTCTGACATTGTTGTTATTGTTGTTGTTGCTGGTGTTGCAGCACCTGCTATTGTTGTTGCTAGATTTGCTGTAACTGTTGCTATTGTTACTGCTGCCATTATTATTTTTGTACTCAAATTTTTCATGCGTTCGACGTTTTACAAAGCAACAAGAAGAGAAAATTCAAACAGATCAAGAGTGATGTGCTAAGAGATATGCTGTCCATCTCAGAGTTGAGTTGTTCCTTTTTCACTGATTGTAGCTATGGAAAGATATTGTAATTGGTGGTGTTTAGAAATCACTTAGTCATGACTGATGTGATTAAGTGTGAGTGATTAGTCAAGTTAAGCTGGCTTAACCTAACTTAATCTTACGTATTCAAGTCTTAGCTCACGCAACCTAAGCTGACCTAACACAAATATACATAACCTAAGCTGACGTAACCTAACCTTACCATTGTTACATCATTACTCACTTTCTCACCGACTTTACGTTACTTCCCTTTACTTTCTTCCTGGTACATCATTCCTCCAGAGAGTATCAAATAGTCGTGCTTTATCAATCACTTATCAACCTTGTATACCCCTCAGTTGTACTCATCTTTAATTTATGTAGGGTATTTCGCATAAAAGAAAACGCACCGCAGTCGCAGCAACAGTTTCAATTTCTCACACCACCCTCCTCGCTCCCACTCCCCTGGCACCTTCGCGCCCAACTAATTGCAGCTGAGGCGTCATCATTAAATGTCCTGCCTCCCTCTCCCCTCGTACACTGGGCACACCCTCGACCCGGCCCTGGCTGTCAGTGGACTAGCCTAATCTATTTGTCTTTGTGCGCAAAAAAACGGAGCCAAAGGGAGTGTGGGGAGGGGACTAAGACAAGGACAGCGACAACGCCAACGTAATTTGCTGCAAATACATTTCCTGAGCCACCCGAAACCGTAACCGAAGCTCCTCGTTGCTGGCCGGCAATCTCGCAATCCTCGAATTCGGCGCCGGAAAGGACATTTCAGAAATTCAAAGCGTTGGCTTTGATAAACGAGCTGCAGCTTGCCTGCTGGCTAGTCCAGTAGTGCAGACTCCTAGGCTACTCTACGCCTGCCCCTCCTCCTCAGCTTCTACTCGACTCTCTCTCGGCTACTGTCTGACTCCCTTGCAGCGCCTCCTAGACTCCCTTGACTTCTTCTGCTCAACTTCTATCGCTGTTCTCTGCGCATCTTCTGACTGCTCTGTTAGTTCTGTTCAGTTGAGTTCAGTTCAGTTTGGTTTAGTTTGGTTCGGTTCGGTTTGGTTCTTGGATAGCTATGGGTATAAATCGAAATGCCAGGCCAATGAAAAAAACGAGTTGAGATGGAAAAACTTTCGGGAAAGAAGAGCAAATGGCAAATGGGAGTGTGCTCAAGGAAGAGAGCAGAGAGAAGAGTATGGTTGCTATTGGGGTAAGGGTAGTGGCTGCTAGCCGCGCGTGTCCTGCAATTGCAATTCAAATTGCAGCCACAAATGCAATTTCTATAGGATTTGGACAGCAGGTGGGTGCAGCGTGGCTGCTTGAGTGAGAAGGAGGGAACGGGTTATCCCTTCTACGAGTTGGTGTCCTTGGTAAATGTTTACCAGACAGTTCGGCAACTCTAAGCCCCTCTTCTGCATCCTCCTCGACCCTTCGGCAACGTTCCGGCATTGGCGACTTAGCCACAAATTGCAGTTTCCTTTTGTCTCCCATCATTCGTACGTCTTGTTTGAGTAATTCTAGAAAAATTTGTTTGCCACGATTTGTCAATGTTTTGTTATACTCAGCAGGCGAGTAGAGCTAAGGGGTGTATCAACTGTGCAGCATATGTTCATAACCAAGCAGAAGGAGGCATCTTCAACCCCACAAACTCTAACCGCAGATAAGGCACAGCCTAGTCCGTCCTTATGTTCGTATGAACGTCTATATCTCAGAAATTATAAGAGCTAGGTCTACCATACTTCGTGTGACCATATCTTATAGTGGCGCGCAGAATAAATTGTTCTTAGAATTTAGCCACGCCTCTTTTTGTTTTCGTAAATAAACAAAATGGAACTAATGCTAGAAATCTTCAACTAAAACATATTTTTTCGACAAAGCTACAATGATACATGGTTCCTTTCTCTCTGCACTCTTTAACTTACAGGGTATTTCTTGTGGTTGTGCTGTCGTCTAGTTGCTGCTGTGCTTCTTTACAGCCCTGCGACTGTCTTGTTGTTTTTGAGTCCTTTTTCTTTGCTGTTGTCGTTGCCTTTGCCAGTTGCGCTGCGAGCAGTTGCAATTCATCGAGTTTTTGTCTGCAATTTCTTCACTGACTGTCATCGTTGTTGTTGTTGCTATTGTTGCTGTTGTTGTTGCTGCTGTTGTGGTATTTGTTTGTTCGTCTGCCAAGCGGCAAAAGTAAAAGCAAAGTCGCGTCGATTCAATTCGAGTTGTGTGTAAGCAAAGTTCCTCAAGCCAAGGACAATTTCAGGCTTCAAACGATGTGGCAAGGCAAAGCGAAGCAGGCCCAGTGCCACAGTCAGTTCCCTGCCTCCCCCTTTCCACCCCTGTAGACCAAGTGAATATGAGCAGAGACATAAAGCACCGCAGATATACAGCGAACTCGATAAGATAGACGAACTAGGCAAGGGAGAGAGAGTGGAAGGAAGAGAGTGAGAGGGCAGAGAGCAGTGCAGATAGCAAGGCATGTGTGTGTATGGGTGTGTGTGTGCGAGGCGCGCAAAGTTCTGGTTGAGTTTCAACTTTGTCGCTTTTGGAGAAAAAACTGTGGCACACAAGTAATGTTGCATAGTTGGCTCTGGGGAGATTGAGCGACAGATTGCGACTGTGTTGAGAGCCAGCGACAAACACAAAGCGAGAAAGTAAGAGAGAGGGAGAGAGAGAGAAAGAGAACAGCTGCAGCAGCAACTGCAGCAAGCAAAGGCAAACTTTGAAACAAAAACGATTTCAAAAGTGATTCGGAGACTGATTTTTATATCGAACATGAAATGAATGCAATCAACAAAAACAAAAAATGATAAAAATCGAGACTGAAAACTAAATTCAGCAACAAGAACATGAACAAAACCCACGGCACAAAGGTCAGGCACATCAGAACAAAAAACCAGAAAGGAAGGCTACCTTCAGCATGACGAAGGCTCTATACCCTTGCAGGTTCTTATATTCTCCGATCGCTCCAATATTAATTATATATAATGATGCAGAATTTAATGGTTTTGTGAATATTCAATATTATGTCTCATTTTGATTGGATAAGTTCAGTTATTTCTAAAATCAGAACAAGTCATCATACAAAAATCTTTATTCCGGCCGATCATGCCTATGTCAGCTTTATGTTATAGTGATCAGATTCTTATGAAATAGTTGTATGTAGTAAATTTGGTTGCAATATCATATTTTAACAAATAACTATAATCGGCCGATAGTTTGTATGACAGCTATACTATATCGGTCCAATCTGGCTCGTTCCGACTAATTTTTATCGTGCAGCAATAATAAGCAAGTAACATATGCCGAGTTTCGACAGGAGATTAGTTTGCATTGGAACAGACGGACAGACGAACGACGGACAGACATACCAACATGACTAGATTTACAGGGGACTGTTGATGTTGATTTTGAATATATATACTTTATAGGGTCGCAGATGTCTCCTAAAGTGCGTGGCAAATTCCTAGCCAAAATTAATATACCTTCTGCAAGGGTATAAATATATATTACTAACTTTAAACAATTTTCACAGTAAATTCAACAGTGTATTCAGACTCATATCTCTTTCAGTCCCTCTTTCTCCCTTTCTCTCTCTTTATGTTAAATAAGAGAAATTGTATGCAGACGAAATCTGTATTTGAAGGTATTCGCATTTGTTTTGTAATGATAAAAATAAAGTCACCTTTATTGAAAATATTTATTTTCAGTTTATACTGCTATCAGGTTTGTTTTTGTCAAATGAATATTGAAATAATTTTATGCTAAAAACTGTTGGGAAAATCAAAGGCAAAAAATTGTGTGGCAATTCTGTAGAAATGTTATAAAATGTGTATCAATAATGTCCACTTTGTACCTATGCCAAGGTACCTATGCCTTTTTATTAGCAACTCTGATGCTTGAATCTACAAATCTATAGCCATATGATGCCTATATATCTGCTTTTATCTCCCTTTATCTGCAACTCTGATGCCTGAATCTACAAATCTATAAGTCCATAATGCAAAAGTTTTCTTACAGATATTCGTGATAACAAAAACATGTCATACAATGCGAGAAATTCTTTCCCCTTTCAATATTTTCACTAGCAACTTGATACTAGTTGCATCAACCCCGGCGACTTAGGATAAAACTCTTTGCCAAGAGTCAACAGAATGCTGAGGCAACACATATCAGATGTGGCACTACATACTGGAGTAGTAGTAGCACCGTGTGTGGGTAACACACTCTCACTCTGAACTAGTTCCGTCGCAGAGTTGATTATGAAGATACTCGCTTATGATATGCAATGCAATTGCGCGCTCTATCTACCTTCTTCTTCCCTCAAACTAGTTGCATATCTGGGTGATGATCTAGTTCCTCCTCCCACCCTCAACCTCTCTGGCAAACAAATGCGATTTGCAAAATGGTGGTGCTAATATTTCCCATGCAATTGTCAAATGCGAAAAGCGAACGAAAATTTATGCAGAGCAGCTCCAGCTTCAGCTCTGGCACTGGCTCAGACTTGGCGAGGCCCCCCCTGCCCGCCCACCTATGAGGCTGAGGCAGCACTTGAGCCACTTGGGCATACACAGATACTTATAGAGGGTATATACATACATAGTATGTAGATATATATGTATATGCTAGACTGCGCCAAATCACATTTTGTTTGCGTACAATTTTTTGATAGATTATTACAGAATGCGGCACGCTGCCTGTGACGCAAGCGGGTAATACGGTACGGGAGGGGTGGGGGGTGCGCGAATGTGACAGTATCTTGGAGGCGCACAAGCAAATGCGCCAAGTTGACACTAACGTGAAGCGGGCCAGAGGCAGGGGGAATGTAAAGAGCCAAACGGGAACTTGGCTAAAAGAAATGCCATATAAACGATGAAGGAGTAGGCAAGGGGAGTGGGGGGGAAGGAGGGCAGACTGGGTGGTGTGTGCTAGCAGAGATGAGTGGCAAAACTGAGACATGAAGCGTATGCTGTGGGTTTGCTTGCCTCAGCTTGCCTCAGCCTGCCAGGCAAGCATCAGTCGATGTCGCGAAGGAAGCGACGGATTCATGTGCAACACCAGCACCTTGTCACATAACCACCCACGAACACACACACACACTGCCACACACACACATGCTTATGCATGTATAGATAGATAGCGATACCCTTGACAGTACTTAAAAACGAGGATAAAAAAGTTGACTTTTGTTTGCCAGCCTCTCAGTCTGCTCTGTGTATTGTATGTATATGTGAGAATGTGTGTGTGTATGTCTGTGTATGTGAGTGTGTGTGTTGTGTCTTGGCTCAGCAATTTTAGCGCTATTTGCCTAGCTGCGTTTTAAATCAGTGCGGTTTTCAATTCTTTCCACTGAGCCAAGCAAAGGCTACACTGGCCTCTGGCTTGTGTAGCCCCTTCTCACACCCTTGCCCCACATTCCCAGCACACGGTTCGCCCTCCACTAAAAGTCGTCGAAAAGTTTGCGCCTTTTTCCACTGCCAAATTGTCTTAATAGATTTATGGGCGTACGCAAAATGGCTGCACTTTGCCATTGCCTTTGCCGCTGCCTCGCTGCCTCGCGTGCGGATGCGAATGCGGAAACGGAAACGGAAATGCTACTAGCGACAGTTTGGACATCGGGGTATGGTCAGGACTTTTAATTCGCTTGCGCGCAGTTTGCCTTGGGCTGCCCCCTCTCTTCTTCTGCGTGTGTAACAACCCATTTGTTTGGCTTGCCCTAGCAGAGGCAGAAGGAAGAGCAGGGAAGAGAGCTAGCCTGGTCTGGGCGTGCCCGGTGGCAACATTAGCTCGACTTAATAGCATTCCAATTGGATTTAAGCAGCAGCTGAACGCACAAAGATTGCCCACAGCTTTGCGTGACCAATGGCGGCTTCTGCACTCCCAACAACAACAACAAAAAGTTGGCTAAAATCCTGCGAATCGTTCGCAAATTTCATTTTCCACTCCTACCTAAGAGTTTATCGAGAGCGACATTACCAAACGATTATCGATAAATATGGCGATTAAAGAAGGCGGGAATTTTCTAATGTGTTTTCAAGAAACAGAAGTTTCTGTTCAGGTTTTATTAACAAGAAGTTCATGTTGATCTTAAGAGGAAAGTCCTTTTTTTTGGTGTTTTTCTTTCATTTTAAAACGATTAGGAAAGTTTTTATCCAAGATATTATCTATATACAATATAAAGAAACATCATCAATTTAGTATCATTAGAAATTGGTATATATAAATACTATATATATTTGTCAATACTGGCATACATATATAATGTATATATATAAATATAGATGTCTATGTATATTAGATACAGTACTTCACTATATCTATTGCTTTTCTTTCATTTCCCAATGGTTTCTCATCTTTTTAATCAGAGTGATGATCAATATCTAGATCAAATTATCATCATTCGAATTACGCAAAGTATTCCTTAATCATATACTGTAATAAATACTGCTATCATATCATTTAGCTATATTCAATCCTTCTCCCTTCCCCATGTTTGTCAGGCGGGGATATTCAAGTTTTTACCCCTATCTCGGTCGGATCTCGACACTCGTGTTTGGGTCTAGTTAGCAACTTGCCCGAGTTTTTATTTTTCGACCGTCAATAGGGGATTTCGGGCTGACATTGTTTCGCCTGTGGTTATTGTTGTTGCTTTTGTTGCTGTCGTAGTATGTGGGAAAACAGCAGCCCGAAAAAGTCGAGGAAAAGTTTTCGAAATTTAGCGAGAGAGAAAATCGGGTTCCCAAAAAGGGGTTCGTTCTTCTTGACGTTTTGCTAACGACTTTTCAATGGCTATGGCATAAGTTTTCTGCTGGGCTTGGGTGGCCATGTGTGTGTGCAAGTGTCTGTGTGAGTGTGTGTGTAAGGATAGCTTGTGCTAAGTAAACGCAGTTATTGTTGTTGCTGCTACTCTTGGTATATTGGCTTGACTTGATGCCTGCCTGCCTGCTTGGCATGACTATGCGGCACGCCAGCTGTGCAGCTATGTAAACACACACACACACGCGCTGTACACATATGTATGTGTGTGTGTGTGGGTTTTGCCATAAAGCTTAAGAACTGCTGCACAGTTGTTAAAAGAAATTAGTTGCTGCCTGCAAAACTGTGCCCTTCTTCTTGCTCTTGGATGGACCGTGCGATAGGGAAGACATACACATACCTATACTATATATACTCTATATAGATGTGTATGTCTGGCATATCCATATGTGTATAGGCAATCTGCACAGCGTAACCGTTAATGTGAAGTGCTTGGCAGTCGCCCAGGCAACACCCCTAACCTGCCTCATCGACCTCATCGAGAGAAAGAGCGAGTATATCATATACGCATCAAGCACGGTAAAGATAGGGAAGGGGGTGGAGGGACGGGGTCTGGCTGGGGCTGGCTGGCAATGGCAGGTTGCGGGTTGCTGGCTGCGGGTTGCGGCTTGCCAACGTAGGCACTGACGAAGACGAGGGCGATGTCGTTATCCGCTCTCTCTCGCTAAAAATGAGTTAATAAAATGCGTATACGTAATGAAATTATATGTCAAGTGTGTTGACAACGAATAACATTCAACGTTAATGTCAACAGCGTCAACTGTGACGCCAACTGTGACGTCGACTGAGACTGCGACTGCGACGCCAGCTGAGCATTATGAACATTATGAGAAACATTCTTCTCATCATTATCATGCTCGTCGTCATCGTCATCATCATCAGCATTACGGGCCAAGTCAGTTAACCGAGCTCCAAATGCGATTTTAATGACTCGAACAAAGCATTTAAGCGAATTTATTGCCCCGATGACTTTTTCTTTGCTTTCTTTTCTTTCCCCAAAAACAAGAACAGGAACAAGCACAAGAACCAGAGCAACAACAACAACAGCAGCAGCAACAGCAACAGCAAGAAATTTGCTTAAAAACTGTATCATAAATTGTTGCCCATCCACAAATCGAGAGTGAACGAGAAAAAGAACCAAGACTGACTATATAAGCAGCTAAGGGGCAGCATATGCCATGCCTGGCTATGCATATGTTCGATTTAAGTCGCATTTAGTGAGCATTACGTGTGTGTATATAGAGACATGTGTATGTATGTGTCGCAGACTCCAAATCGAGCATTATTTATGGCTTCTTTTTTATGAGAGTTTTGTGTGTGGCCAAAATCTGCAGAAAGATATTGATAAATAGCTTAATATATCACAGATCTTGAGATTGCTGGATTGGTTGGATTGTTCCTTGCTAAATTATAGCAAAACTTTTAGTTTTAGAATCAGAAAAAAAAGATATGCTATAAAATATTCACAAATTAAAATAGAAAGACCCTTTCCTAGCATCTAAAATAATTACTAAAGTATCATATATACAATTCAGTCTACCGTCTCCTACCTCTCCTACAGCTTACACGCTACACCCTACCCTTCTCTTACTCCTCTCACCTTCTTACCTTCTCTGCTTCAATCACATTTTTTCGATAGAGAAAGAAATAAAAACGCTCAGACATATTTTTATGCGTGTGCGACGACAATATATTGCAATCTGTTCACATCTTGAAGGAGCTGACTGTGAGCTGACTCCAATTGCGAGACATACCGAAAGGACAAGTACACTCATGCCTCATGCACTCATTGTACGCCTCATGCCTCCCAGTTTTGCTTCAGCATTTGATGGCTAATGCCTTTCACATTTCATCATTTGCCCGTAAGTTCTATTGAGCTTCTCTTCTCCTCTACTCTGCTCTCTATCTGTGTCGTCCTCCCTCTCTCTCCCTTCCTCTTTTTGACTCTGGCAACTCACACACACACACAAAAGTAAATTAAATTGCTCTGGCAAAAAGCACATGTTGTACACACATCCGGCCAACACACATGCACACCACCTGCGTACGAACCACAACTCAACTGTCGTTCAGATCAAAAAAAAAAAAAAAAAAAGAAGAAAAATGAAAAGTTAAAAATGTCATAAAATTTACAAGCTGAGAGCATAAAACCCTATCAAGTAGACAGCTTAGAGACTAGGCTATATCCTGTTAATATTACTGAAATGAAGCAGTGTTTGCTTACATTATTTTTTTGGTATTTTGAAATAATGATTGAAATAGTATAGGCTACCAAATATAGGTCGAATAGGAAACTCAGTCATTTGTTGTTCTTACCCAGTATTACTTTTCATAGGGTAGAAAAACATATAATAATAATAAGATAATAATGATAAAAACATAAAAAAAAAATGCCGGTAAAGACTCAAAATAAATCGAACGTGAATTGTTTGTTATAAATTATTCACGAAATAACTGATAAGATGAACGGAATAAAATGAGAAAAATAAAAAAAATAATGCGTAAAATCAAACAAATAAAACCAATTCACGTGGAGCGCCAGAGAAAGATAGACAGAGAGAGAGAGGGGGTGAGCGAGTTAATTTTAATGATTCCAGATTAATTCGCATTCGATTTTTTTTTTACCATATATATAGAGAATTTTTTGTCCCCATCTCCCTTTCCCCATTCTCTCATATTTGTGCTTGCCAATTAAGGCGCCAATTGATTTTATGCATATGCACGCACACATAAGTAAATATGTACTTGCTACACACACACATACACATACGTGTCACCTGCATGTTGCGGTGCGAAATGCATATACAAGATAAGACCATATACAGATGTCGCTGCTAACAATCCAATTAGCATTATTCGATTATTTGAATGAATTCGATTTTTTGCAAGTGCATTCGCCATTTCATTTAATTCATTTCATTTGCAAGTGATTTGCAATTGAAGTTTCACTTTGAGGTGAGATGATGATGGAGTGAGTACCTTCTGTCTAAAAGTTGAACTCATTACTCAGAAAAGTATTTGGTGCAAGCGAATGTATTCGATTGATTTGCTTGTCCTTGATTTCATTTCATTTACAAGTGATTTGCAATTGAAGTTTCACTTTGAGGTGAGGCGATAATTCATCCGAGTACCTTTCTTTTCTAAAAGTTACTCAGACGAGTACTTAGTGCATACCAATGAATTCGATTGATTTGCTTGTCGTTTATTTTATTTGCAAGTGATTTTCAATTGAAGTTTCACTTTGAGGTGAGACGATGATCCATTCGATTGAATAAATGGAGTACCTTCTGTCTAAAAGTTACTCAGACAAGTGCTTAGTACTTACGAATGTATGCGTTTGATTTGCTTGTCCTTCACAATACAAGCTGTGGAATGTTCAGTAGTCCTCTTTATTGACAAAGTTTGCAGTATGGCTTTGTCAGCGTCAGGCAACTTTCGAGTTATTCATGCACAGAGCTAAGTACATCACATACTTGTCCATATTCAGCTTTAACTCGGAAATTCCTATGATAGGTAACAACAGTCGAAAAAAGCACACACAAATAGTTCACTTTAAGCTTGTGTAAAGAGAGAGTTGAAGGGGGAGGTTCAACTTTAGCCCTTGTGTAGGCGAGTGTTCTCTGTTTGAGGTTAGCAACGAATCCTCATCATGTTGTACTTATGTGAGCAACTAAGCCTGGAATGTCAACAGATGCGCATATGTACTCACATTCACATTAGTTGAGTACCAAGTGGACTGGAGTGGACGGAGTGTAGAGAGTTTCTGGCCCCCGGGCCCCCGGGCCCCCGGGCGTTGTCACAATGCGGTCCCTGAAGCCGCAACAGAAACATGCCCAAAAAAGTATGCAACACTAGCAGAGTGAAACAGAGAAAATTAAACACGCTATTTGATTTGGATGTTTGACTAAATTTCATGATGTATTTATTTGTATATTTATATATACTTATATATATTTATTTATATATATAATGTGGTGTAGCTACACATATACATATATTATATATGTCATTTATAGTTATCTATATATGTGTAGCTACATCTTTTGGTATTTGTATGTAATGCGAACTGCGTTTATTTATTTATGTTTTTCTCTCTTTTGGGCTTTGTTTCACGTTCAATTAGTTTCATGTTTGTAATGACACACACACATAAATAATATTTATATGAATATATATATGTAACATACATACAGACACTGAGAGAGTTTGAGAGAGATAGACGGAGACAGAGACATGTCTCCTGTCGTAGTATAGTTAAACCTTGTACACAGACGCCGAATACATATGTCATACATATAGATGTGTCTGTTGTTGTTGTTACTGCAGTATTTTATTAACATTTACCATATCGTATAATAGTTTCGACTAGAAGTACATTCACTAGATTTAGTTGCCGATTTAGTTGACCTAAATGCTAAAGTTCGACTTACTTTGCTAAGAATCGACAAAAAAAATTCTTCATTTTTGTTTTTCATTTTCATTTTTTTTTTAGTTTTTGATTTTTCATTTTTTTTCCAGGTTTTGTTTATTTAGTTTAGCTTGAGTTATTTTTAAGTGACTTTTGTTTCTTTGTTCTTTTGTTTTGGTTCTACCCTTGCAGCGGGTTGCTTGTTTCGGAAAGTCCGACAATAGCTGAAACATCAATTAAGCTCTGATCGTATATCGATCGCATATCGTATTTAAATATGGTATATATGAATGTATTTGTATGTGTATATAGTATGTATGCATTAAACTGTTGACACTGAAAAGATACACCGATAAATCGCATTGGTTAGTTAAGTTATACCCTATAAATCTGTTGGAATGTAGCGTCTGCAAGGGTATCACACATATCATCATCATATTTTGATTAATATATATAGGTAATTTGTTTGTTTGCCATTTGATATATTTATATATCTATTGTATATATGTATGTATATTTGTATTAAAGGAGTGTATGTGTGTGTGAGCTGGACTTAATTGTAATTACATGTTATGTTAAATATTTGTTTTTTCTTCCAGTTTGCATTATTCGTTATTAGCTAGGTAAGTGAGTATGACAATATGACAGTTGTATGACACAATTGGAATGCAACACACAATGCACAGTTATTTTAGTTAGCTCCCTCTCGCTTTCGCTTATTTAGTTTTACTTTAGTCGTTTAACGTAATTCTCATTTTGGTTTTTGTTTAGTATTTATTTATGACTTTGCTTTTGTTTCGTATTTTTTTTTTTTTTGATTTTTTCTGTTTTATTTTTTTTTGTTCACTTCACAATTTGCTCTTTTCGCTCTTCTACCACAACCTATGGATTTAAAGCGTCCTTTTTAGTTGACATCATCGGCTTGCCCGCATTCCATTTTCTCTTAATTTTTTATTTCATTCTTATTTCTATTCGATTATTTTAATTTAACGCCACAAATTAACTATGGCACCAAAAAAAAAAAAAAAATTAACACACTTACACACACTTACAATTACACACACTCAAGCACACTCTCATGCACGCACACACACGCATACAGACACCCACTAAATGAAGGGCTCTCTGGTGGACTAAAATTTAATTTATTTTCAATTAAAACGGAAATGCATATTGAGTGAGGGCAGCGCTATAAAGCGCTATAAAGTTGGCAGCCCTCATTCAAAATGTGCGCGACATGACGAAATTTCGATATTTTGGCCATCAGCTCAATTACCTACAATCAAAATGCATTTAAAAAGCATTTAAACCTAATTGCTGCAGCACGTTAATTTCCATAAAAAGCGCAACCAGAGATACTATTAAAAAATGAAATGATAAATGTGCTATAAAAACCCCCATACCATAATGCTATCTAAAGCTGGTGAAAGAGGGAGGGCAGGAAAGGAGGGACAGGTAGTATACACGGGGAGGGTATTTAATTTATGTACAAGTTGAACTGACAGTTTGGCAATTATAATGGACTTAGTTGTTAATTAGTTGCGATGTTGGTCACTTGATTCACTTCGGTTAGCAATGTATAACAGTATTGGTTGGCGGGGTGGTCTCGATTGTGCCATAAATCGTAGGGCTAACCCATTTTTCATATTTACAATGTTTGCAATGGCGTTAATACAGCTGTTATACAATTATGCGATGACAGTTATACAAATGATAAGCAATGAATGACTCTGTTTGGATGCGGGTACGCTTTGCTTAGCCAGTATAAGCCAGTTTTGAGCAACTGTTATACAGCACTTAAACGACTGTTACACATAAGTTATGCATGCAATGACTCTGTTTGGCTTGAAGTACGTTTACATATGCCATTATAACAGTTATTGTAACTGTTATACAACTGTTATACAGCCCCAAAAATAAGCCCCAATCATACGCTAGTCATTATACAATTTATACACACATTGTTTCAATCACACAAAGTGCCGCCATTCATGCGTGCGACGACACAAAAAAAAAACCAACTACAACAATAAACTAACTAACTAACAAATCGCTTAAATAAACTTTGTCCTTTGGCTTTTGTACACAATTTGTCATTTTGCCAGTTTAGTATTTCTCTATTTAGTATTTTCGTGGCCATGCAGCTAGCTCCGTTTGTTATACACACAGTGTTTTTGCATTTTGCCCATTTTTGGCAATTTGCAATTTGCAATTTACAATTTACATTTGTTGTATTTGCCCCCATCGAGTTATTTATTATTCATTGTTAGTCGTTTGTTGTATTTATTAATTTCTGTTTCTCACTTCACTCCCATCCTCCTCCTCCTCTTCCACATTCTCCATGTGAGTTTTGTTTGGCATTAACAACATCAACAACAACAACAACAACAACTGGCAAAGCAAAAGCATTCGAATTATTTATGCAATTCGCATTTAGCATTTCCAATTGCAAACTTGCCTTCATATTCTCTCCTTGTTTTTCTTGTTGTTGCTCTTGTTGTCTGTTTGTTTTGTGTGCTGTTTTTTTTTTCACACATGCCATTATATATGTATATGTAGTTGTTGTTGTTTTATTTATATTTACACACATAATCAGAAATATTTGCTTAACTTACGTTTAATTTAAATAGGCGAAAAGTTGCCGACATTGCTGCCGTTGATGCTGCTGTTGCTGCGGGGTATTGCCCCAATTAGTCACGCCCCCACTACTTTCACTCCCCCCTGAAATGTATGTGTGTCTGTGCGTGTGTGTATGTGTGTGAGTGTGAGTGGGTTGCCTGCCTGTGCCTCGGCCTGTTTAGACGCGTATTATCTCACCCGGCGCCGGCTTGGGGCACAACGCATCATCGATGCTGTCGCGCAGTCGCAACGCTGCACTCAGCTCGCCCCCCTGCTCGACAGGCTCGCCAGCAGCAGCAACGGCCGCCTGTCAACTGGCTGGTCACATAAAGATGTCACCACTTGCCGACGAAACGGCGCCGGATTTACGTGGCGTAGTGGGCACACCATGTGGACAGTGTGATGCAGCCGCCGCCGCCGCCGCTGCAGCTGCTGCTGCTGCTGCCGATGTGGAGGCAGCAACAGACAGCGTAGCTGATGTCGATGCAGCCGCTGATGACTGCTGCTGCTGCTGTTTGGATTCATCCTCAAAGGTGACCATTTTCTCGCTACGCGGCTTAATGGTCACAATCTGTAACTGAGCAGGAGGTTGCTGCTGCTGCTGCTGTTGCTGTTGCTGCTGTGTTGGCGCTGCAGCGGCGCAGAGCAGCGTCTGTGGCGGACCCAACTGTAGGCCATGTGGCATGCCCATTCCCATGCCCATACCCATGCCCATGCCCATACCCATTCCCATGCCCATTCCCATGCCGTTGTGGATGCCCATAGACATGCCCATGTTTCCGTTGCTGTTGTTGCCATTGTTAGTGTTGCCATTGCCATTGCCGTTGTTGTTGTTGCCATTGCCATTGGGTGAGAAGCGTCGTGGTGGTGGCAGAGCCAAATCCCCCACGCCGGATAGATTGAACTCGCTAATGCTGCGCGGCACAAAGTACTCCATGTGATGCTCCGGAATGCCTGTGGATCGTCTAATGGGTGTGTTGCGTTGAAAAGCCGATGTCGATGGTCCGACGCCGCCGCCCCCGCCAAGTCCGCCATAGCCACCATAACCACCATATCCTACTCCAGCTGCCCCAGCATAGCCCCCGAATCCCATGCCTCCTGCAGCGCCTCCACCAGCGCCAGCAATGCCAATGCCGCCATGCAGATGACTGCGACGTGGCAGGGAACTGTACTGGGTTAGCGTGTGAGCCGGGCCAAAGAACATGGTCTGGTGCTGGCCAATATTATTGCCAGCCTGCAGACCGGATGGGCCCGCACCACCGGCACCGCCGACCATCTCGGCACTGGGTCGTTGTCAGGAGGCCTTCGGCGTGTGAGCGACGGTAACAATAGCGAGCTCCTCGGTCTTCGGGCTGACATGATCCTGCACACTGAACCGACGCAGCCACATTACAATTTCCGTTTGAATCAGGCTGAAGCACATGGCAACCACAGCCATGCCCACAAGGATGTAAGCGGATGCCGTGTACAGTGTTAATGTGCCGCTGGGCGACAGCTCGCCGAACCCGATGGTGCCCAGTGAGGTGAAGCAGAAGTACAACGATTCGAGGACACTCCAGTTCTGTAGCTTGTGGAACAGTATGGCACCGCTGGTCACATAGCAGACGAGCACGCAAACACAAATCGAGATGGGCACACTGGATGATTCCTTACGTCCTTCGCCGTTCTCCTTGCCACCGCGTTGTTGTTGCTGTTGTTGCTGTTGCTTCTGCTGCTGCTGCTGCTGTTGCTGATAGTTCGATGAAGAGGCTCCGTATTGATGTGATTTATATTGCTGTCCCTTGTTCTTGTCCGATTTGCCACTGCGACTGCCACTGGATCCAGCATTGGGGCAGGGTCCGGTGCCATTGGTGCCATTGCTGACGGTGCCCTTGACGCGCTGACGCCGAAACAGGCAACGCATGCCGGCGGACAGTGCTTCGCCCATGGCCGAGAGATAGAGCAGTACGATGGGTATGCCGAAGAGAGCGTAGACGAGTGCCGCAATGCGACCCCACTGGGTGCGAGGAGAGACGCCACCAAAGCCTGTAATGAGAGAGAGAGAGAGAGAGGGCTTTATATAACAGTCGCCGATATACAACAGTCTATATTCAGTCTAACCGTTTATATTCAACCTGACAAACGTGTAAGTATTCGTTGGTGCCCTGTATAACTGTATAACAGTTTCAATTATAGCGTAACATGTATAACATCTCTGCTTGATAGCCCAAACGTGCACCAGGCTATTAATTGCAAGTGTATAACAGTTTGTATAACAGTATAACAGTCTTTTATTACAGTCAAAACATGTCAAATAGCTACTCATAAACACACACGTGCCCGAGCTATACACATTTCATGTTTCCCTTGCGTATAACAGTTCAATTGACTTTATTTCCTGTACTACACACACACACACACACTCATTTTCTTGTCAAGCGCACTCATAATTTCATCGTGTTCATTGAAGCCAAAGTTGAGTTCACTTGCCACATGTCATGACTCTCCCCATGTATAACAGTTCAAATATGTACTCTGTATGTGTTATAGTGCGTAACTGTCACCGCACTCGTAATAAAGTAACATTTTTGTGGAACTTAATATGACATTCCTGAACTCTCGAAGAGCATAACATAATATAACCATTTCGAATAACCATAAGAGGGAGAGAGAAAGGTAGCGAAACAATTCTGACAACCCTCACAAGCCTGGCAACCCTCTTTGGCTGCCAGCCCTACTCGATAGAGTAATTTGCGTGCTCATGTTATACTGCAAGTTACAACAACAAGGACGTTTTTAATTTTTCCTGTGTTGGCCACAAAAAAAAAACACGCACACGCACACACACACACACTCAACTTTTACGGCCAGACGTTTTCGCTTTGACTACAGCTTTGATGTTGTCGCCCATACACCAGTTTAGCAGTGCAAAAGAGGCGAACGGGCAGTGGGGGCGTGGCAACTACAGTAGCCGTTATCCGCCGGCGGGCACACGACCTAACCCAACATCATCGTACTGTACAACGATGATGGTGGCCTACCGTATTCAAGCCGGTGTCGGTGCCATAGCCGGGACTACGATACCCGAAAGAAAGTCTTGGACCGAGCTGAACAGGCGAATGCGGCGCCGGAACTCGCTTGGCCGGTTCCAGCAATGAACTTTTAATGTGGAAACTTTTATAATTGAGTAAAATGTGCGTATACATATAAATGTGAGTGCTGGTGTGAGTGCATGACTGTGTGTGTGAGTGTGCGATGCGACTATGCGATGTACCCATGTATTAAATTTTATTACTCAAAAAATAAAAAGCCAGCATAGCGACAGCAAAAATGTCAGTGAAAACAGGCTGAAATTGAACCAGTTGCAAAAGGATTTCGTTGGCGTGAATACCACGTAAAAAAATAAAGGATTAAAACTGGATTTACAGGGTATAGTGAAGACTTCTTTGACGTATTGCAGTTATATTTAACTAATTCAAGTAATCAGTAACATATTTCTGAAGTGTCTCTCGATCTTCATTAAATGAAAGGTATCTAAAATTGAAAGAGATGTGTATAAAGTCAAAACTTGTTTGCATTTTCCTGAACTAGTACAAGTCTTACTGCCTATAACACCTACAGGGTATCTCAAACAAGCACAGCAAATGCTTTTGGTCATACCCTTAATGTAATAATACTTTAAAACCCCAAGCACGTTTAAGTGCACATGTGCTGAAGCGAGCAAGAGACTGAGCCACAGAAATTGTAAATGCGAAAAATGGAAGAGAGAGAGAGAAAGAGATAGACAGTGGGAGAAGGCAGGGAAGGGGAATAAGGGAGAGGGGTCATGACACAACCCGCTCGCTGTCCATTTGCTACGAAAAAGTTGCTAAAAATTATCATCATCAGGCTTAAAACCTGCGCCTCTTGCTGATCCCCGCCCAGACCTGTGCAGTCCAGTCCAGTCCAGAGCAGGACATGCCAAGCCAGGCCGAAAGCCAACTGCCCTCTAGACATGGTCACACCAACTCTCGCCCTCTCTCTCTCTCGCTCTCTCTCTCTCTGCTGCAGCACAGCGTCTGCTCTTCTTCTGCCTCTCACATGAGGCAAGACATGAATTTGCACCCGCAGCCAGGGCGAAAATTTTTAGTGAAAATTATAACATTTACAATATGGTCTGCATAAAATTGTATGTAGTTATAACTAACTAACTAACGGGCAGCACATGTCGGCCTCACACACACACACACACAGCCACACACGCACTCACACTCTCCACTTATGCACCCTCAGTCTTGCTAGGCCCCTTTTTGAGACCCTTCTCAACTCATGAAGATTTGTATTGGAATAAAGGAAGGAGAGAGAAAGAAGAAGGTAGAGTGGGCTGAGTAATTGGGACAGGGGTAATTGAGGAGCACGAGGGGGATGAGTGGGAGAGGGGCTTGCCAAAGGCTCTGTAAAAACTGCCAATTATGCGTGGCAATTTTCAAGTTTTCCCCAGCATAAAAGTAGTAAAACTATTCGGAAAACATGTTGTTGTTGTTCTTGTTTCTGTTGTAATATTGTTCTTGTCGTTCTTGTTGTTCTTGTTGTTATTATTGGGAGCTGTTCAACTTGGCAATTTGTTATGTTTTTAATGGCATTTATAGATGCCATACATGCCGCAAGTTGTATAACAGTTTTCAGAGGCGCCTTTTTGTGAATTTCAATTACAAATTTAGCATTGGCATCCAACCAAAAGTGAATGCAAACCAAAATACGATTTAATCGAATTGAATAAGGCAAAAAATACGTAAATAAATTTTAGTGATATTGAAATGTGCAAATTGCGAACCACTTAAGTGGACTGAAAACACCTTGTGTACTATGGGGAAAATCGATTAAATAGAAGTTAAAATAGTGCAAATGCTCTCGTTCAAAATTCCCTCTCAAAGTGACAAGCACATAAGCTACAGTTGAGTGTATTTAGATTTGCATACTTGGCGCCTTGTAAATGAGTGTTTTTTTTTTTTTCCTTTTTTTTTTTATTCCCATTAAGTTGTTAAGATACAATTTTATGATGTACGGATTCTTCACTTAATAATAATAATACAAAAAAAAAAATATTTTTTATATGATAATATGACATGTTATCAACAAGTTTAGTATTTGTAGCTCTTGGCAGTCTTTAAGATTCACACCAATTAACACACAGACAGACGGACAGACAAATAAACAGACAAATGGACAGCCAGACATAGCTTTATCGACTCAACTGTTAAAGCTAATTAAGAATATACATGCATTTTCAATTGGTTCAAAGTTATAATACTCTCAGAAAAACATGAATTTTTTTATAATTAAAAAAAAAAGTTAAACAATGTACGTTGACTAAAACTTTTCTATTGGAAAAATACTTTAACTGTTTCTTTGCTTAAATAACCATATACATTTCAATTCAATCTTGTTTTTCCCGATTTCTAGTCCTACATTTGTTGCTCTTTCCGCAGACGACTGTCTAATCCAATCAAGAACGTGAAACTGACAGCTGAATGACCGAAATTGCGTGGAACACATGAATGCAAATGCTGAATGACCAGAATGAGCCAAATGCGATGCAAATCAGGCTGTCAGGTTGGATCAAATTGCCTCTGGAGATATTTGATTACCAACTCCAACTCAGATTTCAGTTCCAGCGTGACTTTAACAATCACTTCTCTAGCCTGTTATGGCTTAGCAGTTTAGATAATGCAATTAGGCATTGACTATGGCGACTTGGTCCATAAGTCTATAAGTAGCAAGCACTCCACTCTCTCACTAGACTGAGTTTTTTGTCCAGTTTCAGCTTGCTGCCACTGCCACTGCCAGTGGCACTTTGAGTTTCCGGTTCCATGGCGTAAAGTGGCAATGGGTTCCCTTTTTTGGGGCCACCTAATCCTCAATCTCGTTGAGCAGCAGCCGCGCCACATTGCGCATGCAGTGACGCAAGTCGTTTGATTTGATTAGTGGCCATTGATTACAGCGCACAGCTACAACAACGGCAACAACAGCAACAACAAAAGCCGAGTACAACAATAAATGCAAAGCAAGCAACGAGCAACGTCCGGCCTCGCTTGCCTTGCCTTGCCTCGCCTCGACATGACCTCGAGCTTCAAAGGCTGACCCTCCGCTCCAAGCCCACGCAGCCTTACCCGCTCAAGTTCCCTCTCCCTCTCTTTTGCTCACTCTCTCTCTCACTCTCTCTTTCTCTTTCTTCTCTTCTTCCGCACGGGGGCAAAACCAACAAAATATTTTACTACGGCAATTTTCGGGCATAAAGTAATTACAAAATACACACACAAACAAACGCACACACACACACAGAGTACACACTGAAAGCTACACTTGTGCACAGTGGCGTTGCGAAGGGGGGTGGTGGGTTGGCGAAGCCTCGTTTCTAATAGCTAAGAAATTAATTTTCACAAAAAGCTATTAAGAGAGTCACAAAAATTGCTCAAATATAAAACCAAACAATGCGCATAAATGGGCGGGGCACAGCGAAATGGAGGCGCCGTTGGTGGGTGCAGGGTCTGGCCGAGAGGGAGGTGGCAAGGCTGGTCGGTAGACTGACTGGACTAGTCAGTCACTGATATTGCCAAAGGATGTGGAGGTGTAGGGGACGGATGCCAGGCAGCAGACTACAAACGCGATTCGAGGCCATCTTGCAATGGTTCAAAGCGCGTTTTACGTTCATATCATCTCTCATCAGTACTAGAGATGTGCGCGTGAGACAATTACTTTGATGATGGTACGAAAGAGAAGGAGTTGTTGGAGTGGTTAGACTGATAGATAAACAGATGATAAGCATAGACAATGATAAGCTGTTAAAACCTGACTAAATCACAGTTCCACGTGTCGTGATAGTTAGTGCTTATGCATTTCGTGTCACGAGAGTGAGATTGATGGCAAAAAATAATTTATTTATTTATTTCTCTATTTTCTTATTTATTTTTTATCATGGACATTATTGTAATCTGATAAATTTCACTGAAAAATTTATAAGAAGTGAGTAAGCTCTTTCGTAAACCTTTCTTCGTGTCACGAATCAACTTTGACCTTTTCTCAATTTTCTTAACTCTTTTATGTCATGAACATGATTGTTAACTATTAGATAAAACAGAATACGAGGGTCGTTTGATAAGTCCGTGACTTTTTGAATAAAATATATTTTTTTCGTCAAAGAAGCGTTTTATTTCTCAACATAATCTCCTTTTAGCTCTATACATTTAGTCCAGCGTTTTTCCAATTTTTTTATTCCTTCCAAATAATAGGTTTTCTCAAGGCCCTCAAAATAGTCGTTTGTTTCTGTGATGACCTCTTCATTTGACCCGAATCTCTTACCGCCGAGCCATTTCTTCATGTTTGGAAACAAAAAATAGTCACAGGGGGCTAAATCTGGAGAATATGCTGGATGGGGTAGCAGTTCGTAGCCCAATTTATGAAATTTTGCCATGCTGACTACACACGTGTGCACCCGTGCATTGTCCTGATGGAACAGCACTTTTTTTTTCGCCAAATGCGGTCGTTTCTGCTTCAAATCAATATCGAATCTGTCCAAAAGCTCTGAATAATATTCGCCGGTGATCGTTTTACCCTTTTCAAGGTAATCGATGTGAATGATACCTTGTGCATCCCAAAAAACTGTGGCCATGACCTTGTTGGCCGACAGACCCACCTTGGCCTTCTTTGGTGCACGTTCACCCGGAGAAACCCACTGTCTTGATTGTTCTTTGGTCTCTGGTGTGGTGTGGTGGATCCATGTTTCGTCTACGGTAACGAAACGGCGCAAAAATTCGTTTGGATTGCGGTTGAACATCGCCAAACACTCCTTTGAAATGGTCACACGGTTGCGCTTATGGTCGTGTGTGAGCAATCGCGGCACCCATCGCGCGGAAAGCTTTTTCATGTCCAAATATTCATGTAAAATGTGATGTACCCGTTCAGTTGAGATGCCTACAGCCTCAGCTACCTCACGCACTTTCATTCTCCGATCATCCAATATCATTCCATGGATTTTGTCGACGATTTCTGGCATGACGACCTCTTTTGGGCGACCTGAACGTTCGGCATCACTTGTACTGGTACGACCACAACGGAACTCAGTAAACCATTTCTTAACCATTGAAATTGATGGTGCAGAGTCCCCATAATATTTATCAAGTCTTTCCTTGGTTTCGGTGATGGATTTTTTACGCAAAAAATAATGCTTAATTAGCACACGAAATTCACTTTTTTCCATTTTCGTTAAAATTCACGAGATCGTCTGCTTTCAATGCCTATAAAACGCAAACTAAGAAACGCAGCTTTCTCAAAATTTTACAGTCAGCTGTTAATCGATAACTGCTGACAGGAGCAGTGTTGTATTTAGAGCAGGTGCGCGGCAAATACAAAAAGTCACGGACTTATCAAACGACCCTCGTATTGTGCAACAAGTTGGTAAACCCTTTCTTAAAGCGCTTCTTCGTGTCACGCGCCAACTAAAGTGTGTACCACAGCTTTCTCTTATCGTGTCACGAACGATGCCGATGTCTTCTGCATTCCACAATCGCTTCCACTTTGATGAGTTGCTGCTGCAATACTTGATGCCGCCTCAAGGCTTTAATTACACTTGCCATGGCGTGATGTATTCATTACGCGCACGCTGAGTGTGAGTGTAAGTGTGAGTGTCAGTTTGGACGTCGGTGTGAGTGTATTTATGAGCGTGTAAGTGTGCGTGTTATAAAAACATTGAATAATGAAATTACGACACAATCACGCGCCTCATCGTTATAAATAGACAAATGTTCAATAAACAATGTTGAGGCGTGGAGGAAGCAGAAAGCAACATGAACGAGTGAGAGAGACAGAAGGAGAAGCGGACACAATGAGCGAGCGAGATAAGAAGAGAGTTGTGTGAGGATGCTCTGGGGGGAGGAGAGGGAGGGTAATATGTAAATGGCGTAGCATCAAAAACAACATATAATCATCATCATAATGATATGCAGCTACGAAAGACAACAAACAAGCGAGGAAACATGACATTAAATGCCTACTCCCCCCGCCTGCCGTGCAACCCTCCTCCTACTCTACCCAAAAATAAAACAACAATAACGTGACAGCAAACATTTTTATGACATGCCAACTGCCGCTTGAGGAATTAATTAAAAATTAAATGGCCTATTAAAATTGTTATCGAGACGCGGCGACGCCGTCATCGGCATCGGAGCTGGTCACGGTGTTGGCCATTTAAGTGACACAAACACAGCGACAGCACCAAATGAATATAAAAGCCAAAACGCACACACACAGAGACTGTCTGCAACAACAATGGCCGCCCCAGTCCAAACATGGCTGCTGCAATCACTCAGCGCGCGTTTTTGTGTGGGCGTTTTGACTTGGGGCGTGGCGTTCGGTGCTCGTAAAACGATGGATGCGCTTATGGCATTGTGAACTGACGCCAGTGCGACATAAACATGTCAAAACATGCATAAAAATGTCCAAACATGCACAACAAACAAATTGAGACGAACAAGCGCAAGAGGGACAGCAACAGAGACAGACAGACAAAGAGAGAGAGATAGAGGGAGACTGAAAGAGAGTGAGGAAGAGAGCTAGTGAGTGAAAAAGAGGGAGAAGGCAAATCCAAAGAGACAGATACGAGCGACGTCATTAAAATCATAGTTTCCGTTTGAGCATCGTAAAACAGCTTGTTTATTTTAGGCACTTATGGCGCATATTTTCAATGATGACGCCTCTAGTGGTATAACAGATTGATTGGTACCCCAGAGAACTGTCGGGAACAAGTTGTTGATTCTGACAAATATGGCTGTGTAAATGAATTGGCGGAGTAAAACGGCGTGTATAACAGTTGTATAACAGTGTATATAATAGTGTGTATAACAGTTTTAAAACAATTTAATTAGAGTTCTATAACAGTGTGTATAATAGTGTATATAACAGTATGTATGTATACCAGTATGTATAACAGCTGTATAACAGTGTGTATAACATTTGTATGGCTTAAAAAGTAAGTAACCAAGTTAAGCAATTTTCATTTATGTATATAACATTTACTATTTGAACAATTTAAACTTACAGTATAACAGTCGTTGACATTGACGAATCTAACGCAAAATGCACACTGCAAAATTACCGTTTACATACCCATTGAGAACTGTACATAATGACTTAATGTGTTTGTATAACACTTTTGTTTTCAGCAATTTTGCATTTCTCAATGCAAAAACGAAAACAAGAAGAACAAGTAGCACGAAACGAAGGAGGTGGAGGATGAGGCGGTGAAGAACCGAATAGTTTTTTAGCTGCGCTCTGCAGTTTTTTGCAACACATTTCAACAATTTGTCAGCATGATGAAGGTTAAGAGAGAGAGAGAGGGGGAGAGGGATAGAGGAGAAGGGACTGGCATATGACTGAGAGGCCACTCGAATGGCAGCGCTCTGGCAACGCGGAGAAAGTATGCGAGTAATGCTTAAACCATCTGAAATATAGTTTATGATGCAACTCTTTCTCTCTCTGTCTCTCTCTCTCTAGATATAACTCGCTGATTATCCACTTACACAGTGCAAGTTGAGCAATGGTATGAAAGTGAAAGTTATACAGTACGCAATTCGTACATATATCAGATACATAGACTCAAGTCAACATATGATATTATCCGAAGGCTGTTATACTACTGCTGTTATACTGCAACTTCTCTCTAAGTCAGTAGAACAGAATGAATGGTTGTGGTAACTGCTTGTTTAATATGGTGCTGTGACTTTGTATTCATTACAGTGCTGTATAACAGATTTTATGTGTATAACAGTTTTTTAAAAAACCTTACTGTGCATAACAGTTTGACATAGTGCGCAAAATGACAACGCAAACCACTTTAAAAATTAAACTCGTATAACAGTTGAGTAGGTCAATAGTATACAACGTACAGTACTCATACCATCTTACATTCCTGCTAGTATAACATCTCTCTAACATAGTAGTACCCTTCAATTTCCGTCGACTATAAAAAAGTAAGCTGACTTTGCAAAAATCATAAGCAGAATTTAGCTGGAAATAGCTATATTGTAGCTGCTTTCGCGATGCTCCAAATATCGCATTTGACAGCATTGAACAAAGTTGTGCGTCAGTAGCGAAAGTGCACACACACACACATATCATAGATGCATGTATGTATATATATAGTTTGTATAAGTGTGCATGATATCTGCAATAATATGGAATATGTCTGTCGCCGTCAGTTGATTGGCAAAATTGGACTCGGACATTAAGCTGGCATATTATGGACACCATTTGGGCAGCGTGCCTCCGCTCTGGCTTGCTCGCTCTCGCTCTCTTATTCTCTCTTCCTCTGTCTCACTCTCTCTCCCTCTCTCTTTATCCTTCCATCTCTCTTGCTCTACTTCACTTTGTTTTTCCCTCTTGCTCTGCCTTTTTTTCTTGCCCTTCTCGCTGTTTACTCACAAGATTGATGTGCTGCACTGTAAGCTAAGGCAGCAGCTGCTGCTGTTGTTGCTGTCGTTGCTGTTGTTGCTGCTGTACTTGCTGCTATTGTTGTTGTTCTTGTTGCTGCTGCAGATGAAAAACTGCAGCGTCTGGTCAAACGACAAAGACAAAATGCCGTCTGCATGCGTGTGTGTGCCTGTGTATGTGTATGTTGCTGTGTGTGTGTGTCTGTGTGTGTATTGGTATGCCAACTCCCTGCTTGCAGTTGGTATGACACATATCAACTCAGCTCGTTGTTGTTGTTGTTGTTGCTGTTGCAAAACATTAAAAAATGTATGCAGCCTGTCGAGGGGCAACTTCGTCCTCGCGAACAAGCGAGGGTAGCACATAAAAGTGTTGAGTGGTTCGTTACGCGCTGCTCGGAATGTCTACCCCTCTCCCACTCTCCCTCTTTCTCTGTGTGTGTGTGTGTGTGTGCGTGTGGCCATATTATATGGCGTAGGCGTTGTCCTTCATCGGGGTTCCTGCCAGGGCAACAGAAACCCTTCGCATCAGCAGAATGTTTGTTGACTTATCTGTGATTCTAGTTGTTGTCGCGCTGTTCTCGCTTTTGGCATTATTTGTTTTATATTTGACACCATACAGGACCACGCACACACACACACCGACGCATACACACACACACACACACACTGGGAGACACAATGGAGAGCCACGCAACGTTTGGGCCATAAAAAAAAATGTGAGGCAAGCGACGAATTGCAATAAAATAAAATAAACTGCCGCGTTTTTTTTTTTTTTTTGGTTGCCTCACTCCTCCGCTAACAACAACAACAACAATCAGGACAACAACAGCAACAACAAGTGGAGCAACAAAGGGCAGCGACACTGGCCAAGTGACCATAGCCATAGATTTTGGTGGCACGTGTCACAAATTATAGTTGCCAACCGGACAACGACAACAACGAGGAGACACACAACAGCAACAACAACAACAATGAGGAGAAGCGCAACAACAACAAAGAGAACGGGAGCAACAACAATCACGCATACAAATTGTGTAATAATATTATTACATATTACAGAAGTAACAACAAAACGTGACGGCTGTCATAGGTCAGCATCGATGAATGACTAAGTATCGAGCTGGCTGTGAGTGTGCGGGAGTGTGTGTGTGTGTGTGAGTGTGTTCATGTGAATGAGAATTTCGAATGAGATGTGAATGCGAATGCGAATTGTGGCAGCAGCAGCTGCCGCTTTAAATAATGGACCAATAGGCCAAAATGCTTAATAAAGTGGTCAATGGCAAACAGAAAGAGAGAGAGAGAGAGAGAGACAGAGGGAGAGAGAGAGATACAGATCGCACAGTGCGGGACATGCTAATAGGTGCGCCTGAAGCATGAAGAGTTTCAGCAAAAAGGAAATTAGAAAGAGACAAATCAAGCAAGTGAAAGAAAACGTAATATAGCAAAAAATAATTAAAAAGCATTAAATAGAGACGGAACTATCGATAAAATCTTAGAACCAATAAAATATGGAAAGCATCAATAGAATCAATGGAACTATGGTTGGAAGTACCGATGGAACTATCGATGCAATCTTAGAACCAATAACATATCGATGGCATTGATAGAATCAGTAAAACTATGACTGGAATCAATAAAACTATCGATGAATTCGATAAAATCAAAAAAACTTACGCCGCGAACAATGAAAATATAGACGAAATCGATAAGACTGTTGAAGGAATCAAGGGAACTATCAACATTATTATCGGAAAAATCAAAGGGCACCACTATCGATAAATATGTTAAGCAGTAAGTGGAACTTAATACAAAAGCGAGATATAATACAAGTGTTGAAAAGAAGTAGAATAAGCAATAAAGGGACAGAAAATTAGCAAGAAACGTGTAACTTGAATAAAAAGGTAGTCAAAAAAAGAGCGAATGTCAAAGTTAGTTAAACAAAAAGCGACACCAACAAGTACATAGTAGAATCCATGAGGAAAGTAGAAAACCAAGTAAACGATATATGGCAAAATCAAAGTTTGCATTGAAAGATAAATACGAAATCCCAATTAGTTAGTGACATGTTTTGATAACTTAAGCCTTTGGGAATCTTATGAATTGCAGTTGGGAAGGCGAACTTGAGCTGCACAAGAGCAGCAGACGCACAAGAACAATTGGTTGACATGCAGTTAGGCATCATCGCCTGTCCCAGTGCATTGTGTAGCCAGTTAATTGGCAAGTGTTATATACTTAGGCTTCCATTATGCACGAAACTCTAATCCGTATTGGTACAATTTCAAAATGAGGCACGGCTACAGGTGCACAATAGGGGTGAGGACGATGATTGAAGTTATCCCCTTAGCTATAGGCGCATTAGTTGGCGATACAATGAACAATGCAACTAGACAGCAGTGACGCAGGCAGTGGTGAAGCCACGGCCTGAATGGAAACGCACAAGTTTGCTGGATGATCTATTTGTCCAAACAAGGTGTGTAAGAAGGTTGATAAATGGCCCTCTCTCTCTCTCTCTCTCCCTCTCTCTATCTATCTATCTGTGCAGGAACAAAGCATTTTTGAAGCTAATCCGTAACCAATTAAAATCGTTTTCAGAAGTTTGAACAAAAGCATTCTCTGTGTGTATTAGTGTGTATTAGTGTTTGTTGTCATTAACAAGATCAAAACAGCAATTTGTAAACTGGTAATTAAATCCAAGAAATTCAAAATCGAACTCACTGACTTATGAAGCATACAAGGCCCCAATTTTCGTGCTCTACTCCCAGGAACAAAGGAAGGATATCAAGCTGAAAATCTGCATTGAATTGACGGACTGCAGATTCTCTGGCAAATTCCTTTTACAACTGGGCCTGTTGCCTTTTCCCAAGTCATAAGCGCATTTGCGTGCGAAATATCTTGGGCCGAAGCATATTAATTGAATTCAGCATTCCTTTTGTTCACATAACCCAAAGAGAACAAGTCTAAAGAGAGAGCAAAGAGGAGGAGGTATGAGGTATGTGCATGCATACGTCGTTTGCCGACATTCGTCGACTAATTAAGACCGGCAATTTATAAGGAAATATGCAACGATGAACTTAAATCTCATTGCCCAATGTTGATTTGGCCAGTTTCAATTTCCCTCAAAATGCATCACCCAATTCTCCTTTGTTTTAATTGAAAGGAATTATGATAACGGCAATGGTATTGGTGATGCCTAAACTAATGCCAATGATGTGATCATCATAGTAGATACTAAGCTGCTTAATGTGCAAAAATAATTTCCATTCGAATAGAATAATCCAAATGATTGTGAAGCAAAAGTTAAATTCAAAAGGGAATGTGGCAAAGCATATTATGTTTAATATGGAATAAAATGCGTATAATATGTTTGTAGCATTATATTGTAATTTTATTTATATATTAGTCAGGTATCTTCTTATTACTGGGAAATATGCTAGTAATTAGATACGCTTTATTGAGTTTCACTCTGTAAATGCATGTCTTTTATATGCATAAGAAAAAGTTAAGTAAACTTTAAATTGTCAATGGTATAAACTTGTATTGTGTGTGTGTGTGTGTCTTTGTAATTTTGGGTATAGTGTGTAGGAACATTCATACCAAATTTGGCGTCTCTAGCTTTTCTAATAACTGAGATCTAGGTGCTCATACAGACAGACGGACAGACAGATAGATGGGCAGATAGACAGAAAAGTAGGTACACGAACAGACAGACGGACAGGCACACGGGTAGAAAAAAACAGACGGACACACAGACGAACAAACAGACAGACAAACAGGCAGACGGACTGATCAACAGACAAACTGAAAGACAGACAGACAGACGTACAGACAGACAAACAGACAGACGGACATGGCTCAATCGACTCGGTATATACTTTGTGGGGTCTGCCACGCCTTCTCCTGCCTGTTACACGCACAAACTTAGTATAACTTTTTTTTTAATTAAACAACAAATGAAAGACCTTAAGTTCGGCCAATTCAAGTTCTGGTATCTTATATCCCCCATCTTCAGTTGTCATTATTAACTCTGCTGGGCATCAACTTAACATATCAAATGCAATTATAATACCAAATGCGATAAAGTGCTAACACTTGCGACTGCATAAGACACGAAATCAAATTCAGATTCCAATTCAAAATCAAAGCTCAGTAGAGCTTAAGCTGAGCTGCGCTCTCAAAACTAAACACACTGACTAAATTTAATTAGTCAGCCCCAAAATAGGCGCTCTGTGTGTGCGTGCGTGTATTTATTGTTTGCAGTTAGTTAATAAATTAATAATGAGGCTGGCAAACACAGGTGAAGGGTAAACATATTTGTGGACTCGACTGTGGCGCTGCTGCAGTTGCTGCTCTAAGTGAATTGCCGCTGTCACAGTCATAATTACATTATGTTTACAGTGGGAACGGGGGAGGCAACACACGCACACACACTCACACATAGCCACATAAAACCCATGCACATATGGGCTGTCAGCAATCGTGAAAGGCATAAATCAAAATAGGATGAAGAAGGGGAAGTGGGGATGGGGGATCGCCACTCAATAGAAGCGCATTTGGCTTGGGCACATCGTTCGGGCTGAGCTGGTTTGGATATTTATGTACATATGTGTTAATTTTATTACTTTCCAAACACACTGGGGGAATGCGGCCTCGCAGCAACGCGGCGTATGCGCGATATTAATTTGCCATAATCTCAACTCGCGTTTATTAGCGGCAAATAAATTGAAATTGTTATTGGCGCAGAGGCAGAGGCAGCAACAAACACAGCATACGGCTACAATGTCCTTCCGCCCCCCCCCCACACTCACACAAAGGTTATGCATTACCACACCCCACCTCCCTCCCTTCCCCTGCTGCACCCATTAGCTGCGACACACACATTAGTTAAAGCCGTTGAAAAATTATTGAAAGCCGAATCGCTTTACGAAGCTTAAGTGATTTACTAAACGGGTTTTTTTTAAACCACCAGCGTTGCCACCTGGGTGCAATCAATCAAACTGCATAAACGGCTCATTAGCTTAGCACAGAGGAGGAGAGCGAAGGGGGAAAGAGAGTTGGCACCACCAATTGCAAATGCAAATAAAAATGCCAAAAGGAAGCTCAATCAAAGGATTTGCGCATAAAAGTAGGCAATGTAATTTGCAGAGCGAGAGCGGTCTGCGCACAAAAGTAGGCAATGTAATTTGCAGTGAATGAGTGTGGGAGTAAGAGGCAGTGGGGAAGTAAGGTGAGGCAAAGAAATTGGTTTAATGCGGCAATTGCCACATGAAAAACACACATTGATTCAGTCAATGATGCCCCACCTGCCGCCTACAAAGGCGTGGCAAATACCCAATAATTTAATTAAAAGGTGTGCAAAAGGAGTGCGAGAATGAGTGTGTGTGTGCGTGTGAGTGTGTCCGTGCTACTGTCTCTGTCCTTTCGCAGCAAAGCCATTAAAAAGCGCTCAACAACAAAGCCGGAAACAGTTTGTCCCAAAGTTTGCATATAATGAGCCAAGTCTTTGCCTTTTCTGGTAATCGATTCGAGTTCAAGTTTTAGTTCGATTTCAAACTGAGCTCCCAGAGCTCTGTGCCCGCTAACCGCATTAACCAAAAAATTCGTAACAAATCCAACAAAAGAAACTTTGTTGCGCATAACAAATGTTAGGTTAGGTCAACCGCATGGTGGTATACCACGCGTGTTAGGTCGATCAAATGACAGTCAAACACTGCGCTATAGAATGTGTAGTAGTAAAGCTGGACATGAGTTGCAATTATATACACACATATATAATAAAATAATATATAATAATAATAAAACCAAAATTTAAGTTAAGGAATGTCGGAAGAAAGAACGTAGCTTTCATAATATATAAAAATCAAAGTTATCATCCTATCTTAACTTACTATATATCTGCCTTAAGCTTCCGTCTCTCTTTCATTTTTTAACTCTCCTAAGAATCTTTCCCCTTCTAAACTACTTTAAAAGTTTCTCCACTCACTAAAGCAAAATTGATTTGTTTTACTTTAATTTGCACAAAACTCGCTCAACTTTCTGATCTGATCAGTCAAGTTTCAATTTCGTTTTCAATAAAAATTCTTTTTATAGCGCAATTTCCATTTGATATTCGTAACAGATTTTCATATTTATATTTTGTCATTTCGTTTATATCACGCACTAAATTCACTGTAGACCTGTGTAATAACTGTGGCTTGATTTAGTTTGCTGTGCACATACACATGTGCAATATATGCATGTGTGTGTGTGTGTGTTTGGCAAAGGCCCAGAGCGCGTCCCCAGACAGTGGCTATTTATTATATTTATAGAAAACACATTAACTCGGTTTTACAGTTACGACAGCTGACGCCGAGAGCGAGGCTGGCAATAGGGGAAATCTGTGGGGAGACTGTAGGGAAGCAAGGGAGAGGAAGGCGGAGCAGGGGCTAAGGGGGAGGGAGGGGCAAGGGGACTGCATGAAAACAATCAAAATCCCCAGCAGACGACACAAAATGTACCCAAAACGCATTTTGGATAAATTGTTTCATAATTGATTGATGTGCAGGCACACAGACAGCTACACACACACCTATACACACACTCGCACATATTGTGTGACAAAGTTGCAGATACAATCAGAGCTGATATAGATACATGTGGGCAGCAACAACAACAACAAGAACAGCAACAGCAGCTTAGGCGTTTGGTTGATTGTATTTTCGATTTTGGTATAGGGTTCCTCTGTCAGGTTACCCTTCATGCTGTCCATGTGCGTCTCCTGTTTGCTCAGCTGCCAACCGCAGCAGCGTTTACGCTATCGCTATTTCTCTCTCCCTCTCTCTCTCTATATACCTTTCTCTCTCTCTGCCTGTCTGAACTGATGTCAAAATAATTTCAATGACGCCCCCAATGCAAACAGTAGAGCAGCACAAGCTGACGGAGAGAGAGGGAGATAGGGAAAGGAGAGAGACAAATGGAGCGAGTAGAGAGAGTGAGAGAGGTAGATTGAAGCACAAAGCAGCAGCCTGGCAGCACAGCCGTCGCCCAGTTGAGTTATTTAGACAGATTTTTGATAGCTGAAGCCAATGCCAACGTCGCCGCCTTCGAACTGAGCCGTGACTGAAATTGAGTTTTGATTTCAAACCCAATTTACCCATAATGCGATGCGCGGCAAAACCAAAGAAAAAACCACACACACACACAGACACACATCGAGACGAGCCGTGACCGTGTGACCAGCAAAGGGCGACCCGGCAAGCGACCATTGACACTGCGCCAAAGTCAAAGCTGGCGTCGCTGATTGCTACAATTCGATTGATTTCACATAGCATTTGTATTGCATGCCATGTGTATGTATTTGTGTGCCTGTCTGTGTGTGTGTGTACTGCTGCCACAATTCTTTGGCTGGGTCAACCGCTCGCCGCCTTTTGCTGCTTTTGATGTTTCTTTGCGTTTGACTTGGCTTCGTTAATGTTGCCACAAGCCAAAGCGACCGCGTGTGTATGTATATGTGTGTGTGTGTGTGTGCTCCCTGGGTATACGTGTGAGTATGCTTATGTGCGTCTGTGTGACCACTTGACAGCCTTCATTTGATGTGTGTGTAATTGCATCCAAGCTGCTTAGCACACGCAAATAACCACACCCATTCACACAAACATACCCTCACACACGCACACACACACAGCACACTTCGACAGCATTTTGAGTTAAATGTTTACCCCTTCACAAGGCATATATTAAAGCAAGACTGTATATCATTTATGACTTGATTATATTGATAAGTAACATTTTGTTGGTACTGTCAAAATGCTTTCGGATACAAAGTAATAATGGAGGGAAGGGGGCGTGGTCAATATCAAAAGTTAACTTTAACTACCTTTTATAATAGTATATATTGCCTCTTATTTTGATTGCCCTAGCTTGTCTAGTTTCAGAGACCATCATGTTCATACGAACAGCGAGAATTGTATTGTCTTTGCGTTAAGCGCTTATCCATAATTTTTTCTTGGCGTTGCAGATGTCTGTTGGATATATTTTAAACTAGCAAACAGCTGCAATAACCTTTTACTATATGAGCAACACTACTTATGGCATTAACTTGATGAAATTTGTGAAGTTTCCAGCATTAAATTATATATATAATAATTATGCTAGGAAATAATGAACAGATGAAAGATATATACTTTATATGGAATCAGTATAACTGGTAAAGAAGAAGATCTGCTAAGGCAACCTTACGATGCACTTTAAAGTACACGAAAATGCAATATCCTTTTGCAAATCGTATGTAAAATGTAACTCGATTGAAACATAAGGCCCGCAGATATTCCTGCTATATATGTAACATATGTATGTATGTGTGCGTTTTACGAAATATTCCACTCAAAAACATAGACAGTTGTTGTTGCTGTTATTGCTTTTGCTCTTGCGTTGCCATGGCAAAAGTTTCCTGTGCCCGCGTGCGATTCTTCTGTCATTTACAAGCCGCAAACACAATTAACAGGCCAGCAAGTCAAGCAAGAGAGAGATGGAAAGCGTGGTAGAGAGAGAGAGAGAGAGTGGGAGGGAGAGCGAGGTAGTGGAAGTCCGTTGCTGAGGCTGGATAGGCTGGCAAATTAATGACATTTTACATACATCTTAATTGCGTATCTCTGCTTTTTGTCGCTTGCATCCTTCAGGCGGCATAGGCGTGGCAGTGGGCGTAAAGCGAACTCGCACACTGTCTCTATATATCTGTCTCTGTCTCTCTGCGCTTGTCAGCCAAATTGCTTAGCCCTCGAGCTGCTTATAATTTATTGAAATCGCTGCGTAGCCTTAAGAAACCAAAGAGGCCTGTAGGAGCAGAGAGGGAGATTCAAGCACAGAGGTAGCATAGCCCGTTGCTGGCCTGCTCACTCTCTCTCTCTCTCTGTCTATCTCTCTCTATGCCTGTGTTCCTGCCTGTCGGCCTGTGTGCGAGTGTGTGTGTGTCTGTGTGAGGGCCTGCAGTCATGTCTCTGCCGTCAATTGAGGGGAGGAATTGCAAAATCAACGCGCGGCCTCGTAAATTGAAAAATGTTGTCAAGTGGGCAGGGTATATTGGCAGAAAAAAATAAAAGACAACAACAAAAGCAAAAAGAAATAACAACAAGCATAAGAAGAAGCAGCAACAGCAGCAGCAGCAGCAAGCATAGACGAGCCTTGCCCTTTGCCCATGGCCGCCTCACGTTGACAGTTTGTTAATTAAAAGCAGTAGCCGGTCAGGCGGCGGTCAACTGGTCATCCAGTCATCCAGTCACCCCGTCAGCTGTGCACTGAGGCGCTCAGTCAACGTCTCAAACGCACCCACACACGCACAACTCTGCACATGGCAGACGGAAAACGTCAGCTCGGGTGCTAATAAATTGCCCAAGCCGTCGCCCTTTCCCCTTCCAGATAGAAGAGTGGGTGAAGCAGAGGAGGGAAGAGGAGGCTGCTAGGCTAGCTTACTCACCTATCGTTGTAATTAATGTCAGTGAGTAGAGAAAGGCCGAGGCGTAGGTCCATTTGTGTGTCGGTGCATTCATTTGCACGCCCCCAGGTTGATAAACCTTCGATTGGCGAACCGCACGCAGCAGCGTATCCTGTGAGAAGAAACAGAAATAGACGGAGAAGAATGTGAAAAATCAATCAAGAAAAGGGCAAGTAAAAAGAAGGGAGAGCGAGTGGGAGTGAAAGAGTTAGCATACCTGAAATAATTGCACCTCCTGTGCGGCAAGACGTGTCCAGTTTTCCTTGTAGAGTATGTTGAGATCTTCCGTTATGGACCACAAGCGATCCACAGTGCTGAGAGATATAGAGATGGAAGATATAAATGATATTACACATTTATCTATAATAGGAGATTGTTATGAAATATTGTAAGAATGCACAATGGAGTTATCGAAAGAAGGTAATCAATCTAAATCGATACTATAAACTAAAACTAAACTAATACAAAGTTTAAGTTATTAGATACTTAAATCGATTATATTACGACAATCAAATCAAAAATCAAAAACAATTATCGATGACGTTATCGATACAACTAGATCAATAATCCTTAGTTGTCGATATTATTATCGAAAAATTAATCGAAAATATTTTACATTGAAACGATCGATAACATAAATCAAATAAACCAACAATAAAATTATTGATGACGTTATCGATACAGCTTTTTGTGCAGTTATCTAAAATACGTGTATATTTAATGAATCGTACTATCGATAAGTATATCAATAAATATAATCAATAAGTTTTCGATAAGTATAATCAATAAGTTATAAATAACAACAATCAAATAAGTTATCGATAACTACAATAAAGCACATTAACAATAACAATAATAAATTAAACTATGGATAAAAATTATCAATGGCGTTATCGATACAACTATCAGTGCAATTATCGACTTGATTAGGGAAACAATTATCGAAAATATTTTTAAATTAAATCTATCAATTAAAGCATCACTTTCAATCTATTCTACCTATCGATAATTCCTTACAGTATGTTAATTCTCTTTAACTGTCACTTACCGCGAACGTATCTCTGCATTGGCCAATTCGGTACGCGGATATGGCTTGGAAGCGGCCACAGCTGTCTCCAGGGCTGTCGCCTCCTCCAGTTCACCTTCGAGCGTTACAAACACAATGGAACCCAGGGCCGTGTACAGCAGTACCAACAGCAGTACGCCTAAGATAATAGAAATTGTACAGTTATTAAAGTGTAAATAATATAAGCCGAATATACCATAATAACAAAATGTATCGATAAGTTAATTCTTTTAAAGTATTCGACAATTAAATACAGCAACAGAAGCTTAATTGCCTCCAAAATACACGCATGAACTCCTTTGAGCTTTGCAATTTAACTAAAAATTTAAAATGTTTCAAATATTCTTTTGTATTTCGATAAGCGATACTTGTTGATTTCAATATAAACGACACAATGGCGATTTTAATCTATTAATAGGCACTTTGCATAGATATGGCAAAAGCAAAATATAAATTTATAATCGCTTTAATGACTTTTCGAATAGAGTTCAATGGATGACAAGGACAAAGGATTTTGTAGCACATAGAAAGCCGATTAACCTTAAACGATACGATAATGAGCACTCGGTAAAGGTGCTTTCATTGAATCGATGAAATCGTTGAATGCTTGGCAACCTCAGCTCTAAGCAGGAAACAGACAGACAAAGAGTCAAAGGGAAAGAAAGATGGAGAGAGAAGGAAAGGCAACTTTGTCACTCACCTGTCGCTGATATGCAATGCGATTTGGGCGCCTTATGGCATCCGCAAAGTCCGAATCCGCCATCGTCATCACCGTCTCTTTGTTTATCACCCTTCGATGTGGACGAGGCAGATGAAGAATTGCCCGAGCCACCACCGCCAGCACCATTGCCAGCACCTGCCCCAGAACCGGAGGCACCACCACCACCACCACCGCCGGCATTGGATGAACTTGCCCCCATGTTAGCACCAACTTGGCGACCCATACGCGAGGATGAATTGCCGCTACCGGTGCCAAGTATGGGACTGCTGTTGATGCTGCTGCAGTTGCTGATGCTGCCGATGTGGCTGATGTTGTTGATGTTGCTGCTGCTGATGTGGCTAATGCTGTTGCCGTTGCCGTTCCCACTGATGCTGATGTTATCCCCGTTGCCGTGAAATGAGCCCAACGGCATTGGCGGCTTTTTGTTCATTATGCGCTGCCTGTTGCAGCTGCTCGGGAACTCTTTCAGCTCCGTTTTGTGGCTGCTCACGTCTCTCGCCTTCTCCGAAGGCCTCTCTCCTAGCAAAAGCTTTAGTTTGTGACCCGCTGCGAAACGGCGATTGATCGATTGACCGATGCACACAATGAAGATACTATATATATATGTATATATGTATTTAGGTCGTGCGCGATTGACCGATTTGGCGCTGGAATGACTCGATCCGTAATCAAATCAAAAGCTTTGGCGTATCATGTGCCACGTAATTTGCATCCTTCGTCTCCTGCTCCACCTCCTCTTCCCTGTGTTGCCTTCTCTTCCTCCTTCTCCTTCTGCTTCTGGTGTCGCAGCGTTCGCCTCGTTGAGAACGTTTACCGTTTTGTCGCTTCACGTTATTATGTGACCGTCATAAAATGTTGTCGACAGCAATGAAAATGTTCACGTCTTTTCGTTGCTGTTGTTGTTGCTGCTGCTGTTGTTGTTTTTATGATGCTCGGAAATGTTTTGGGCGCTGCGGCGAAAATTGTCACCGGATGCTGCAAATGCAAAATATTTTCATGAAAAAAAAGAAAAGCGACTGGCGAAATGAAAATGAAAATTGCGATGCTGTGCACGGGCAAACAACATACACACACGCACAAACAATCGCACTCATACACACACTCAAACACACCCACACATGTGGTGTAGACAAATTGCATGGCAAATGCTGCGTAATTGAGTTAGCAACAAGCAGGGGAAGTTATTTTAACAGCGCAGCGATTAGCATCGAATTGCTGGATACCCTATCCCATAGAGATTAGCACAGGAGAATAGGGTGCAGTGCCTTACTAACAGTTTAACTTGAGGTTAGGCTAAAAATCATATATATTCAACCTAAAACATTTAGCATTTTATTTATAAGTAAAATACTATAAAATATTGTACTAAAAATACTAGAAATACTGCAGTTTGCTGAGCCTAGGAAGTAGAGTGCAGTAACTGACAGACAGTTTAACCAGAGGTTAAACTCTACATTACATAAATTTAACCTAAGGCGTATAGTATTTTAATGTAAACATTTAATTACTGTGCACTTTAGAATACTGAAAAATACTACACATCAGTATTAATTTGAAATAATAAATATACCAAATATAAAAGAGGACAAACCTTAATACTAATTACCAGTATATACTGTAATACCTAAGAAAAATACCAACTCAATGTTCTAGCCAAAAGTGTTCGCCTCTTCATTGAGTGTATAACGAAAACAACAACAGCAACAACAATGCAGGGATCATCTCCGCACATGGTCGGGATTGTTGTGTGTATATGTGTGTGGGTGTCCTGGGTGTGTCTGTGTCGTGGGTGTTGGCTGTCGCGTAATCTGATAAACGTGAAGATGGCCGGCATTTAAATTAAAGATTGTCCGCCAAGCACAAAAAGTTGCCGAGTTGCTGTTGTGCCGCAGCTGCTGCTGTTGCTGTTGCTGCTTCTGCTGCTGCGGCTGCTGCTGCTGCGAGGCACGTGTCCTCCCATGTTCATTCAATGGCACTTCAATTAGGACCCAGTTAACGTGCCGCTGCTGTCGCTGGCAGTGCGGCAGCAACTGCTGCTGCTGCTGCTGTTGTTGTTGTTGGTATTCTAGTTGTTGTTGCTGCTAATGCTGTTGTTGTTATTGTTGTTGTTGCTGCTGCTGTTGTTGTATGCTTAGCTTATTACTTGCATTTTTGCTGCTTCAGCCTCAATGCTAATTACAGCAACCCGCCACAGAGTCACGTCACGTTTTTGACACACATCACACACTCAAAGGCACGCACGCACACACACATACTTAACGGGTTACTCATATAACGACAGAGAGAGAAAAAGAGAGAGACAGAGCGAGAAGAAGTGACAGTGAGGGAGCGAATTGTTAAAAGGCATAAAAGATTTGCAGATTATTAAAACGATAGGCGAGAAAATTCCGTTGGCGACGCCAAATGAATTATGGAAATAACGAGACGAATTAAATGAATCAAATGAATTAATGCCGCACACACACTCACATTATGTGCAGACACTCAGACACTGAAAGCACATCATGCATACAAAGTATTTAGTATGATAAACTATAGCTGCAGATTCAGATACAGATACAGATACAGAGCAGAAAGATGACAACAAGAAATAAAACAAAAACGAAAAAATATTCCAAATATATTTTTCATTTTTCAGCTTCTTATCTCTGATTCAGTTTCGCTTTCAAGGTCTATTTAAAAAATTCCATTCAAAGTTATCTTTCTTTTTTTCTGTGAAAAACAACTGACTTTCGTTTTTATTTATTATTCATAGGAAAAGAAATAATAATGACTATCGCAGGCATCTCAAGTTTATAATGTGTTTTCTAGCTCAAAGAAGAAGACCTTTAGTGTTGGTATCTTTTGTTTGCAACTAGTATTTTTAGTATTTTTCAATTATACTCATATCGCATTTTAATTGGAATTTGTGCTTGCTTAGCTTTGCTTCCCCATAAATTAAATGCCATAAATAGGCAAGTAATACCCCTGGTAACCAGAGCAACTGTTGCTGAAAGGGCGAAGAACAACTAGCTGCTATATAAAGAAACTACGTAGTTTGAAGAGCGCTCTTTTACCAACGAAACGTAGAACATATGTCAGTAACAAGCATTTACCCAGAAACTGTCTTTCTCCCACTCTTTTTCCCGCCTCATGGCGTATACGTAATATTTCTGCATAATTTCAGTCAGCTTGTAAGGCAGTCGGCTTAATGTTCCATCGATTTTATAAATGAGCACCTTGTACAACACAGGACTATATATAGTGTATATATATAGATGGTATTTTCATTTTCCATTTCAATTTCACGATTCTTTGACTGCGACTCTCCCACCCTCGCATTCGTTTAACTCGTTTCGCTTTGGAGTATTTGCAATTGGCCCATATGGGCTGGCATTTAAGTCTCCAGGCTGTGCCCTCATCAGTCAGTCAGTCAGCCAGTCAGTGTTGCCTAGCTACCCCTCTTTGCCTGTCTCTCTCCCTGTCCTGCTTGACTACGCCTCTGCCAACTCTTTTGACTGCGCTCTGACACTCGATACACATTCATCGCACCTTTTTAATTGCTGACATTTATTGAACGCCCGCCGTGTGTTAAATCTACCGTAAGCACACACAGCAGCACAGGTAAATTGTGTGTGTGTATGGGGGGGGGTGTAGTATATATATATATATGTGTGTGTGTTGCCTGTGACTTAAGTGCAAACTTATGCCAATTATGTGCAGCTTTTGCCTGCCATGTATCGCTTTGCCATTTTCACTCAAACTTAACTCACACACATACACGGCAACAGGCAATGTGTGTATGTGTGTGTGTGTCAGAGGTGTCTTTTGGTGTGCAAAAGAGAGGGAGGGAGGGGGTTAGTGATTCCTTGCTGACTGTTGGCTATGCTGGAAGCAGATTACACGGATCATTAGCTCAGATGAGAAAGTTCACATGTTCCTTTCTTAGCACTAAGCACAGTCGCACACACACACACACTCCCACACACATACTGTTACAGTGTGGAGTATGTCCAGCACTTAATCAAATGCAAGAGCAGCTTAGGCAGAGGAGCTGCTTCAACTGATGCTGTCCTTGCAGCTGCTCCTTCGTCGTTTGTCAAGACGCTGTGAAGCTTTGCCTTTTCAGCATTCCTCAGGCATCGCAATATGCCTGATTGAGTGTGCGTGAAAGAGAGCAGAGAGCTGCACAGAGGGAAGGGGAGGGGCGAGCTAGTAGCAGTGGCATTGTCAGTACGTGGCCTGCACACACGTGTAACTATTTGCGGAATTTTGATAGAATCTTGCAACTGATTTGCGCACGAACGACTGCAAAACACCTTCCCCTGCCCTGCCTTGCAATGCTGCTGCATTTGTATCTGCAGCTGGCAGAGCTACTGTATCTGTATCCGCAACTGTAGCTGTAGCTGTATCTCCAACTGCATCTACATCCATTTGGAGTAAGTGCAGCCCTTAAAATCCAACTCGAATTCGACTCTAGTCTGTTTGCTTATGACTTATTGATGAACGCATTGCCGCATCGCACATACGCACCGTCTGCCAATGCCAACAACAACAACAACGAAAAGCAACTGTTGATAAATCAAAAAGGGAAAGGCATAGACAAAAGAGTGGCCAAAAATTTGCCCATTGCTCTGTTGGTTTTGTGGTGTTGCCCCCCCTTATTCCAACGCCTGCTCCTTCTCGCCTCTTGCTGCACAATTAAACTGCAAATCACGCCTCACGCAGCAAGAAAATATGAAAAGGCACTCAGGGCAACAGCAACAAAGAATGCCACACAAAAAGCAATTGCAAAAATGGTAGAAAAATTGAAAACTGAAAATGGAGCATGGCCTAAAGGCGACGACGTCGTCAGCATCGGCGATGCGCCAGGCACAGCCGAAGCCAATGCCGTTGCCGTTGCCGATGACGAAGCCAAGCCACTGAAACCAAAACTGAAAACCGAAACCAAACCGAAACCGAAACTGAAACCAAAACCAAAACGAAACCAAACCAAACCAAACCGAAGCGAACAAAACAAAGCTAAACGAACACAAACAGAAGGCCCACAAGAAGCCTGCAGCCAAAACTGGCCAAATGGGGCTAAAGAATTGCAAAGCGAGAAGGGGATGCAAGTGAGATGCAGATGCAGTTGCGAAATGTGGATCCCAATTGCGGATGTAGATGCAGCTGCGAATGCGGATTAAGTCGATGAACCAGAAACGCAGCAAAAACGACAACAACAGCAGCAGCAACAGCAGCATCAGCTGCAAGCTGCAACTGCAATTGCGATTGCGATTGCATTGATTGAATGATGAAAGGGATAAGAGAGGGAGAGAGAAAGAGAGAGGGAGTGAGGTGATGTGAATGGGTAAAGCGAGTGGGTAAATTACGGCAAGCGAGCAGCGAAGCTGAAGAAACGCGTGGGAAAACAAGTGTTAATGCGATGGGAATTACAGGCAAACAGCTGGGATCGTTGGAGGTTAAGATGCGAGAGAAAGACAGCGATAGTGAAGAAAAACAAAAGATAGAGCTGAAGAGAAAAGAGGAGAGGGCGAACAGGTAAAGAAAAATATTAAATCAGTTTGAAGGTGATTTTACTTGTTCGAACCAAATGAACGCTCTTCTTTTGCAATTTATTTTTTGATTTACTGGGGCGAAAGGGGACGTGGACAAGTTCTTAAACGACCTTCACCTGAGCGCAATTATAAGACATATTATCAAAAAGTTTTGTAGCCACAGCTCTTATAGAACCTGAGATATAGACGCTCATACGGACAGTCCAGTTGTCGAACGGGACTACAGCTACTCGACACATGACAGAGCTCAAGGCAGCTGGAGAAAAAAATAAATAAATAAAAAAAAACAACAAATAATTAAAAAAAAACAATAAAAAAATAAATTTAAAAAAATAATTGAGTATAAAAAGAAAAAAAAATTATATTAAAAAACAATAATTCAAGAAAATAAAAAATACATACAGAAATTTAAAAAAAGAACTAAAAGAAAAAAAACGGTCCTACAGAGGGTAAAACTAGTTTTAAGAAGATAAACTAACCTGGATTTCAGTTAAAAAAGAGCTTGAAGTGAGTTTCGTGATCACCCAAGTTTATACACTGACAAAAACTATAAGAAACACGATATGTTAAAATACTTTAACAGATTTTAAAGCCAAATTGAAGAACCAAAGCGGAATATTTTCAATTGCGCACAGCGAAGGCAACAAAAAAAGGTAAAGAAACGCAGTAGAACCCGCTCTCAACGAGCTGATAAACTAAGGCACGAAAATAAGAAGCTATAGGAAAAAGAAAGAGAAAGGGGGAGAGGGACAGAGACAACGACAAGAGATTGAAATGCGCAGTGAAAGAAGCAGCTAAAAGCAACTGTAAACTGTAAACTATCGAAAGATTTGTTACGAGTAATGTACCAAAGTTTACACACTTTGGCAGCTTATACCATGTGGGGGGATAATACCCACCAGCAGCAGCAGGACGGAGGGAGGGGGGGGGGGAAGTAAGCGAGTAGGGTCTACTACAAATTATTGCCTAAGAGATGAAACCGACAACTGCAAAGCTATCACTGGCTACGAGCTATGCATGTCTAATTCTGCTTACATAAGTCTGCTCAATTGTCGGCACAGAAAACGCCTCTATCCCCTCTGTCCCTCTCTCTCTCTCTCTCTCTCTGTCTCTAACCACTCTGCAGTTGTGGAAAAGTTCGCACTGACCCAAACAGATTGGTCAACAATAACTCGAAAAGCCTCACAAATTTGCTGGCCCAACAAGTTGAACTTGAGCCTTGAGCCCCAACACGAATGCCTACAGCCTTGAGCTTGCTTGGTCCGAGTTCGACTTGGTCTTCTTGGGCATCTCTGGGCGTTGTCAGACAAATGCTTAGGCTTACCCACTTGAGCGGCCCTTGGGTTAGATTGTAACAAACTCAAGTTAACCCATTAGTGCGCTGAAGGGCACGGCAATTGGGAGACGGAGAATGAGGACGACGACGAACGGCGAGGAACGACGATAGCAATGCGAATGGGAATGGGATAACAAAAATTGCATACAAATAGAGCTGAGTGGAGAGTGTAGAACGCAAGAGGCTGCCAAGAGAGGTTAAGGGGCTAAAGACAGGGGGAACGGGGAGGTGGGGTTACTACCCCAAAGTTGTGGTGTTGCTGGGGATACAAATAAAGCAAGAGGCGAATGGGCAAATGAAAAAACAATTTCTCTGTAAAACCGAAACGCAGGCACGTCCTAACCCGCTACCCTGCCTGACCCTCTCCACCCCCGTCGACCCCTATAGCAGCTGATTTTGTAGGGCAAGCAAATAAATTGAAAAAAAAACTGAAAGAGAGAAAAAGAAATGCAAGAAAATCAGTCCGTAAGGGCGAAAGAGAGGGAGAGAGAGACAACTCTGGCCTCTTCCGTCAGTTTCGAGACTTGCAATGATTGAATGCCCACACACACACACACACAAACACACACAAAGGATACACACACATGTAGATAGAAAAGCCTCAGCTCTAAATTCAATTGAAACTCTTAGCTCGGCTCAGCTTGCCAAGCGTCGACGTCAACGTTGACGTTGACGCTGATGCTGACGCAGACGTCGCTGTCGCTGTTGCAAAAGCAAATGAAGAATTTTGTGTGCATTTTTCTAGAGCAGCAGCACGTACGTAGACCAAGGGCACAAAGGGGTGGAGGACTGGGCAAGGCAACATAAAATTGTTGTACAAAACATAAAAACCAAACGGAAAACGACATGAAAATGGAAGAAGCACAAGAAAACACATGTAAAAAATCATGAAAAATGTAAGGTAAACTAAGTGAAAAAAGAAAATGGGAACTTGCAAACTACGAGAGAAGTGTACAAGGGAAAGAGAAGCGGAAAGGGGGGAAAGGAGACGGGCAGGGCAAGTTGAGCACGACTAAGACTGAGCCTTAAAATAGGAAGAAGAAAACAAGATACAAGATACAAGATATGTATGTACAAATCCAAGTCTTGTGCCACGAATTTTGATGCACTCGCTCACAGAAAATATGTGTGTGTCCTGCATAGCTTTGCGTCTTACACACACACACACACACGCGCATGCATAGCACAGACTGTGTGCAACACAATAAAGATGCCAAGTACAAGGAGGTGGGAAGGCAGGCAGGAGAGTTGGGTCACTGCCACAAGTGGCGGTGACGCTTTGGCGACGCTGTCGTTGATTGGCACAAGGCCAGCGTAGACGACGACGTCGACGAGAGCTGCGCTCTGCTTTCCAACATCTTCTTCCCTCCTCTTCGTCTCTGTCTATGTCTCTATCTCCCTCCCTACCTCTGTCGTTGCCACTGCTATTTCAGGGCGCCTCTCTAACAAGCTGGCAACTCTCAAGTGTTGTTCAGAAATGAATGCGAATGTGTGTATCGCAGATAATGACCAAGTGCCTTCAATTAGCAATCGGACATTTTGGCATTGGGACAGAGACTGTGCAGCCTCAAATCCAAACGCAAACGCAAACCCAAATACAACGTGAATAGCTTTAGATTTCTATGGAGTGTGATTAGTCTAGCAAGATATCCTCTAAAGGGGGGGCAAGGGTAGGCATTATGTAAATTGAGTCGTTTGTTAATGTTGGCAGAGCCAACATATGTAACGTATGTTTGTACTTAAAGCCGTAGAACAGTTGCTAGATGTACCCGTGCCTTGACTGCGTTCCTCGATTGCTTGGAATTTGCTTATACTATTGATTAATCGTCGTTAAGCTAACGATCTGCTACACGTTATATATATAACGTAACGAGTGGTAATACGCAACGGGTGATAATCCGCAACGGGTGATGATATGTTAAGAGTGCTAATAGCTCTCGCTATGCAACAAAATATACGTATGCCGACCATAATTCTAGTAACGAGTAAACTGCTCGTTATAAATATCTCCAGGAACGAATAAAATATAACCAGTAACGAGAGTTATGCGAAGATAACTTGTTTTCAAAGAGATCTACTATTCGTTATATTTAAAAGTAACGAGTGCTAACTCACGAACTCGTTATGTTAAGAAAGTAACGAGTGCTTACTTTCACTCTACTTGTTTAACTTACATATCTCAAGTAACGAGTAGCTTCGTTATGGCTAAAACATAATTTGAAAGGCAAAAGCATAATTCTTTAGGCAAGAAGATGAATGAATGCTCGTTGACTTTTGTCTGCCTGGTAAGTCAATCGCTACTCTCGGCCTCACTTACGAATTAACAGTAGTATAATTGAATAAAAAAAAGTAAACTACTCTTTGTTTTTTCAATTAACTATTAAATAAAGCGAGTAAGCTAATTAGTCAACTAAGTTACCATTCCACAGATTGCAATATACCACAAATTCCTCTCATATCGCTAACGAGTAACCTTCTCGCTAATGATTGAAAAGCTCATTAAATGCATACACTAAAATGGCAACATTTTAGTTTGTTGCGTTTCCTTTGCCTCTTCCCCTGAGGCTTCTCCCTTCACGCTCGTCCGGGCAATAAGCCACTCGTTATGCCAAAAATGTTACACGCCTTTTGGGCTTTCGTTTTCCAGCTCACTCTCTCTCCTTCTCCCTCTCTGTCTTTCTCCCTTTCTCATTTTCAATGGGAAGCATTGCTTTTGAGCACTCATTACTCGTGGCATTGGACGTGCATCAGTTAAGTAAATCACTCATCGAGTTCGTGACGCCATTGCACAGCGCCCCGAAACGCGTTCCGATAACGGGAGAGAGCGCACAACTGAAAATCAAAGACCCAACTCAAGACGCTAGACGGTAGACAGGAGAGGGGACACTCGAGGGAAACCGGGGAGGAGAAAGCAAGCTTAAAAGCCGCAATAAATAAATCTTTCGGGGCAGTCATGGATGCAAACCAAACACAGGCATAACTGACGCGTCTCTGGTGCTGTCAGTTCTTGTGCCAGAGGTTTCGGAAACGTAACCCAACATTGCCGGAGGTATAAAGAGAGTGAGAGAGAAAGACAGAGAGCGAAAGAATGAGAGAGAAGGAACGTAATGCAGAGAGAGTGCCAGAGCGGTTGCTGGGTGCCTGCATAATGACCTACAAGCATAGAAAAACTTTTCAGCTTCTTCTTCTCCTGCTCTTCTCCTCCTGCCTGTTCTTTTTGCTGCTGCTTCTTCTTCTTCTTCTTACACTGTATGCCAAACAACTTGGTAATCTTTTGCATCATCGAGATGCGAATGAAGTACGTGTGTTGTGGCCTGGCCAGGACAGCGCACAGTATGAAACTCTTCTGACTCTCAGTGACTCTTACAACCTCCGATTTTGCACTGTAAACTATTTGAGAGAAAATAAATTCAGCATCTTCAATGTATTTCAAATACAAAAGACACTTTTCACAAGTCACCCCCATTTTTTACAGTGTAGCTAAAATGTTGTAACTTGTTTTCAATGCAGATTTACACTTTTTTTCGCACAATTTTATGAGCTTTTAAAAAGATTTTACATATCGCGTAATGTATTCATGTATTTTATCTGGTAACCCTCGTATAAGTATTATTATGCTATTAATATTAATATGCTTGTTTTTTTTTCGCAGTGTAATATAAATGCATAAACAACAAGCCAAATAGATTCTCTGACTGAGCAACTCACTGAGCTGGCGATGTGACTTGAAATTACACGGCCAACCAACGAAATCGAAACCCGAGCACAGGAAATTCGAATGTCAAGGGGAAAGGGAAGGAGAAAGGGCAATAGGGAATCACAATGGGAATGGGTAGGGAATGGGAATGAGGGAAGAGAAGAACTCGGCATGGACATGAAGCTGACATTGGAACCGGGGCCAAGACCGGCTCTGTGGTTGCGTCTCGCTTGCGATTGCGATTGTAGTTGGAGGAGTCGGGGATGGGGTTGGGACTTCGTTGTTGGATCGTATTTCGCACACTGTATTCGCACATGTAACCAGCACGTTCCATGCATGTCCTGAAACGTGTTAAGCAGCTGAAGGATTTTATTTTCAATGCAAGCTGTCGGTTTGTTACGTCTCCATCTCCATTTCCACCTCCTCCATCTTCTACTTTTCTGTGTGTGGGGTGAAAATTTAATCAGTATAGCAGGGGTGATGGGGCATGCCACAAGCTGAATTTAGATAACGAATTATGCACGGCCACAATTGTTGCATACGTGGTATAGGTGTGTGTGTGTGTCTGTGTGTTTGAGCTGACTCAATACGCACGTAACGAGCCTTAGGCTCACTTTGTGGAGGTCAGCAAATTTTCATTTAAGCTGCGTTTGTCACACACACACACTTACACACACGCAAATTTAGTAGGTCGCCAGGAAATGACAGTTATTGCCGTAGCCTTTGCCTGCACATACTCACCCACACACACACACATGAAGAAAGAGTTTCGTTCGGTTCGTTTTTACACCACAATTACGAGCGATGAATGAAAATGCAATGGAAATGCCTTTTTAAATGCCCTGCCTGGCCTAGCCTGGCCTTTTCCCCTGCCTCCTTCCCTTGCCACCACCTCTTACTTCTCTGCCTCCCCTTTCGCTGCCCTTCAGCACATGCAATGACCCCTCGTCCGGTTGTCCCTCCGCGCTGCCTCCCCCCACTGCCGTTGTCCTTTCGTCCAGTCTTTATTCAGTTTGTCACATCGCCAGTTCGTCGCACAAAGCGCAACGCCCAATTGTATGCAACGTTTTTGTTACTCGCCACAGTTGACACTGTGGACAGTGAGACAGACATACAGTGGGACAGTGTGGACGACACTGGACAACTGTCAGTCACGTGTCGGCATTGTGACAGCTTTTGGGCCTCTCTTCATCCTCCTGCCTCTCCCTCTCTCCCACTCTCTGCCTTTAAGCTTATTCCGTTTGCCGCTGTTCATTGTTTTTATTTCTGTCTCGCTTGCACGCTTTTGCACTATCTCTTCTCTTCTTTTTTCGGTTACTTGTTAACACCCAAATTAAGTTATATGCTTGAATCCTTTTTCAGCCTTCCGAAACACAAGTCAAATCTCCAAAGACAGCGACAGGTCAAGTAGGCCTCGCAAAAAAGAATGAAAAGCCAAGCTAGTAAAGCTGTCAAAGTCAAGGGAATTAACAGAGAGAGAGAGAGAGACAGTGAGAGAGAGGGGGAGCCTAAGGAAGCTTTTCCCTTAAGTGGAAAAGTGCAAAAGCACTTAACGTGCCAAATTTGCCATCAGTTAAGCAGCCCCAACATATACAGTGAGATATAAACAACATAAACTATATATAGAATTATGAAATTTCATTTCTAAATCGAACATACACCTTAAGCTCACAAAACTTTGCTCGATAAAAGTAAACAAACAAATTGCAAATGAGGCGAAAGCGTTCGTCTCTCGCACTTTACATAAATTCTCCCCGAGCTAAAAAAGAAGAAAAAAAAAATACAAAATAAAGTCGAGCAAAACTTTGTTTGCATGCACAAACACAGTCTCGAGTCAAGTTGAGAGTTGTGAGTGTGAAGTAATAGCTTGCTATAAATAAATAGAAGACCTTCTTATACAAGCACACACACACATACATAAGCCGATTACATTATGACAATGCTGAATTTGATGCTACAACAATTTGCAGCAATACAGTCTTGCAACCATATAGAGCTTCCGCACGCTCATACAACATACTAAAAGTGGGTTTAATCAACCCTTCAACAGCTCAGCGAGGTATGTTAGCTGTAGCTGCCACAAAAGCCTGCACCACTTTGGTCGCATCACACTTTTCCCTTAAAACTTTGCCATAATCCAAAGCCAAAAAACCAATAGACCAATCGACCAATAGACCGCACCGTCGATGGCGTTGCTGTCAACAATAAGAGCAACAAAGAGAGAGAAAGAGAGAGACAGGAAGAAAGTGATGTTGCAAGGCAGGAAGGAGGGCAGAGGACAGAGGGCAGAGGAAGTTGCTGAATCCACGCACGTGTGCAATGAATTTGAGTTTTTGGCTTTGGGCGCGAGCAAATAAATGAAATGAAACATTTTAACAATAAATGCAAATTTAGCTAAGCCGCCCATTGGTGCCAACAGCAACAACAACAACAAATCGAATGACAAAAATAGACAAACAGCTGCACACACGCCCAAGCTTACACGCCCACACAACAGACCCCTGCGCCCCTACCCCCGTTCACACACTCTTCACATCATACGAAAATCGAAAAGTTTATAAAGCAAGCAAAGTGTGTGTTTTTGTTGAAGGGGGGAGGGGGAAGGGGAGTAAAAAAGCCGACCAAAACTTTTTGAAAAAATGAAACCCCAACGAAAAATGAGCTGCCAAATAACTGCGTGCGCGTGAGCTCGACTGCCTGGCATACCCTGTAAATAGTTTATGGTTTTTTACAGGCAAAAAAAAAACTTGCGACAACTGCAAACAGAATTTGCAACTTTCTACAGGGTATGCAAGCCAGCAAAAAAGTAAAAGGGAAACTCTCTCTCTCTCATGCAAATTTTTGCGCTTTATTTTCACGCGCAGCTGATACACAAATCGCTGCGTGTTTGCCTGCGCTGTGTGTGTGTGTGTGTGTGCGAGTGTGTGTGTGTGAATGTGAGCGTGAAAAGTGAATGGCGAAATGTGTTGGCATACCCCTGCATGGCACAGAGGGGGAAAAAGGGGGCCGTATGGATGAGGTCGCTTCGGTTTCAACAAATTCGTTGCCTGCTTTTGGGGGCGCGCCCTGACCAATTGTATGATTTAATATGACAATGTGTGCTCTCCTTGTTGCACTGTGTGTGTATGTGTGTGTGCGAGTGTGTATATTATGTTTGTATTTGTATATGTAGAACGGCCTGGCTAAGCCGTTATTCAATCACAAAACTATACAGAGTCATGGTGCCGCAAAAAATAAAAAATAGGTTACAAAATAGGTTACATGATTGAAATTCTTGCAAAGTCAAAGTTCAAATACCCTAAAAAGCAATAGGAACAACAACGAAAACAGCACAGAGATTGCAATAGTGAATAGTTGAGTATATAAATAATATATACACATGTACCATATATAGATCGGCTTTGCTGCAATTGAAACAAGAAATAAAAGAGAAAAACGAACGCAAAAAATAAAAATAAAGTAATTTACTGCAAATATCTTTCTCTTTGCAAATTTAATTTCATTAGCGCATTCCATTTGATGTGGCAATAGTATATGCATATATAAATGAGGCAACTAAAATACAGCATAGTGTAAAATTGATCACCTAATAGAAGAGTTAACTAAAATATGATATGATGCCCATATATATGCATCAATTTCGTTTCTAGCCCAAAAAACTTGCATATATAAATCGTTTTTATATTATACTACAACTCTATACGATCAAAGACTGCTTGTAAGACGTATACTATATAGTAAATTGCTTATTCCTGTAGATATTTGGCAAGTCAAAGCTCTGGACAAAGCCAAGTCGACCCAAATTGGGCTGATTTTGCTCTGCAAGTGAAGCGTGCATAAAAATGAACGACTTGAAATTTTATAAAGTAAACGAAATAACGATAAACCAACACAGCATAAACACACACAAATCTCACACAAATACAAACACACACACACACACATATACGCACACAAATAGAATTGGTACGCTTCGGTTGTGTTATAGATGACTGCATATAAACTGAAAATCGAAAACCATATTTCAATTTGCGGCATTTAGCACACACACACACAAAGAGAGAGTAGGGGAGAGAGAGAGAGAGAGAGAGAGAGAGAGAAGGGGAGACGGGACAGAGGGGAAAGGATACGCATGATGAAATTGATACGCTTTGGCGTAACGAGAAACATTTTTAGCTTGTTTTGTTTTTTCCCTCTCTCTCTCCCTGTCTCTTTCTAATACCCTGTACTGCTGCCCGCAATGTGTTGTATGCACTTTGAGCTTCAGCGATCTGCTTATTAGCAGCTTGCCACGTGAAAACTCAATCAATTTCGACTGATTTACCGTTAAGTGGGCGGCTGTTGTGGCTGCACTGACAGTGGCAGGGGGCCTGGCACAACCGGATTTGTTTCACGGCCAGCTGAGGCAGCAGTTGACCAGCAACCGAAAGCGTTCATAGCCAACTAATCGAGCTGGGTACCAAATAAATTACTACCTCTCTCCCTCCCTCTCTATCTCTTTCCCTCTCTCTCTCTCTCTCTCTGTCTCTCCCTTTCTCTCTGTCCCTCTTTCTCTCTCTCTGTCTCTCTCTCTCTTTGTGTGTGTGCGTGTTTGGCAGTGTGTGGTATAAGGCCTTTGTTGGATGCCTGCCTGGATGATGTTCAAACACGATTTTACACCTCGTCCACAGTCAGCGTAGAGCGTTTGTGGTATTTGCGTGTGTGTGTGTGTGTTTGTATGCGTGCCTGACAGTGTGTGTGTGTGTGCAGCTCTAGACACAAGCAGCTGCGTGGCGCCCTAAGCTACATACATCATTCAACAATGCGCGCGGTCTCTGTGCCTTCATGTGTGTACGCGCCTATGTGTATGGGTGTGTGTGTGCCGGATGTCATTTGTATAAACTTATATGCTGGGATTTTCGGCTGGCTTGGCCAGCGCTTTCGCATCGTCTGTCTTGCTTGTACACTCTTTCCCCGTCATCTCTTTCTTTTACTATTCTTCTGTCACTTTCTCTCTCACTCTCTCTCTCTTTCTCTTTTCCTCTTGCTCTTGCTCGCCTGTGTGCACTGGTAGCCAAGTGGAAAAGTGAAATAAGCGCAGCTTTTATGTCAGAACGTAGCCAGTCAATTTGGGCAACGGATAATGGATACAGTAGAACGGATAACGGATAAAGCATAATGGGACAATGGGCCTGGTTAGTGGCCAAAATGTATGCCACAGTGCACAGCAGGCAATGCGTTAACCAGCCAAGTGCATTGCATGGGTAGAGAAGAAGACAGACATGGATACAGAGACAGGAGAGAGAGAGAGATAGACGGAGAGTTGAGTACCATGATACAAGGAGAGAAAGAACTACGTTAAGGCACAGAAAACAGAGAAGAGAGACAGACAGATAGACATAGAGACAAACAAATTGACAAACAGACAGATAGACAGACAGACAGAAAGTCAGACAGGCAGACACACAGACAAACAGACTGACGGATAGATAGACAGACCGACAGACAGACAGACAAACAGGTAGAGCGACAGACAGACATACGGACAGATAGAATGACAAACAGACAGACGGGCAGACAAACAGAAAGACAAACCGATAGACAGACAAACAAGCAGACGAACATGGCTCAATTGACTGAGGTGTTGCTCCTAATCAAGAATATATATATGGCCAGTATATATACACATCCTTCTACCTATCACATAGTTAACATAGTATACCCTTCTATGCGGATTTTCAAAGGTAAACATATCACAGTTTCCCCAATAAAATCCTCGAGAATTGCCACTTTTTCAATATTCAAACTGTTGTCAAATTTTACTTTGATTGCTAGCAACGATCCATCGTTTTCTTCCACTTCCAATTAACTCTTCCCTCTCTGTCCATCTCTACCTCCTTTATTTCAATTTACCTTCATATTTGCCTAAGCCTTTTTCAGTTTAAGTTTTTAATTTTCATCAATTACTTTTGCTGTTTCTTATCTTTCGTTACAGCCACAATATCGTTTCCTTCATTTCTCTTCCACTTCCTCTCCCAACTGTACAGGAAGCTATAATATAATTACTTTTATAGGTTCGCCTCTCTCCTCCCTTTCAGCATTGTCCTTTATCACTATCTCTCTCTATCTTTCTCTCTCTCTCTTGGGCTCGCAATCCTTGGCAATATCATCATCTCATTGTCTATTCTGTGAACACTCATTAATTTCGTTTCTATTCTATGCTGCCCATTCTAACGACCTTCTGGAGGTTCTTAAGTGAGTGTATTAAAGAGACGCACGCAAGCCTAACCCCTTTTCTCTAGGCAGAGGCAGGGGCATAGGTTCCTTTGAATTCCATTTCTAGTGTAATATCCATCTCATTGTCTATTCATCAACCTCTCATTAACCTTATTCTCTATGCGCTATTGTTTCTCTCCTCTTTCAATTCCAATTCCCCAATCCTCCGAATAACCTCCAGGAGGACCAAGCAATCCCCCAGTCTACCACAATTTCCCAAATCCATTACCTATTATTATGCCATAGGTACTTCTGCCTGACATTTTGCCAAACTCACTTATCGCTTCGTCGCACACTCACTGCTCTCTCTCTGTCTCTCTCTCTTTCTCTCATTCCTTCTCTCAGTCTCTCTCTCTCTCTCTTTTCCTCTATCTCTATCTCGCTCTCTCTCCCTTCTAACCCCAATGTATTGAGCTCAATTATGAGCTGCCTTTAATCATATTAATGTGCCCACTGCTCGCCACTTTTCCCAGAACTTTCTGCGCTCCACTTCGGCCCCTTCTGCGCTACCTTTTCCCCTTCCCCCCAACCACCTTATTCGCCTAACTACGTGCTTAGCGAAGCGTCTCCGTTTCCCTATTTTATACGCCATTTTTCGCCAGCTTCTTTTTTAAGATTTGCTTTCTTTTTTTTAGGTTTTTTTTTATTTCAAATGATTTTCTTTAGCTACCCTTGACCTTCAATTGCCCAACCATACCCAGCCAGCCTGGGCTATCCTAGGTGACCTTTTTGAATGACTCTCATAGGAATTGAAGCAACAAAAACGCTTATCGCTTTTCTATTACAAGACACAGCCGCGCCCACTAAATACGCCCCCCAATAGACAGTCAAGCACACCTTAAGGTCTTCTTGCCTTGCTGCCTTTCTCCCTCTCTCTCTCTCTCTCCATCTCCCTCTGCCTGGCAAGTTCCTCCTTCTGCTGCTTATCTCTGTCATTGTTTCAATTGTTCAGTTGGTAACTTGTGCAATTTCCAGCCCTGGCCACAAACAATTCCGACTCTGTGGATTCTTTTCTGATGCTTCTTCACTTACTTCGGTTCGTTCCATTCCTTTCCTTCGGTCTTGGACTTGGACTTGGACTTAAGCCTCTTGTTGTTATTATTGCCCTGTCTGCGCTTAAGTAATTCATTTGTGCTTAAGATACAAAATGATTTTGTTAAATTCACGTTCACAGAACTAAGTAAATAAGCATCCAAAGTTCGGTCCACTTTCAGTATTCAGTTCAGAATTCCGTATTCAGAAAGCCACAAAATGTAAAGTGCGCATAATTTCCAAAAGGGAGGCAGGGGCGTGGCTAACCCCCGCACTGTGGACGGCTTGTCTTATGCATAAGCAAAGGCACAGTGTATGCGAACTTGTAGAACTTGTCTAGAAAGTTTCTCACAATACATAATTAAGTATTTTATTGTATGCTAATCTTCAACTGAAGAATCTTCTCATTTGTAGCCATACCTTGACAATGAATGACAATTCTCAAGAATTTTTATTAATTTTCCTTGACACATTTATATTCATTTTGAGTGCAACTCAAACCAGACGCGTCACACTGTGCGACAGGTCCCTGCTGTCTGGCTAATTGCCTGTAGTTGGGGGTAAACGAAGTGCTTGAGTGCTGCAGGAAGTAGAGGAAGGAGGCAGGGGATGTAGCAGGTCCATAAGATACAGGTACGGGTTATTAAGCTGCCTAAAGGAACGTGTCTTTCAGGTGGGGACAGCTGAAGGACAAGCACGGAGGAGCAATCGCGGATCTCTGAGCATCTCTCAGGCACGCGTAACTGACACCGGGACAAATAAGTAAATATAATTTACAATTTCGGAGGCTGATGCAGCTGAAGCTTTTAAGCTTGGTAAACTTTTCTTGCCAGGACAACAAACAAGTTGGCGTCAACACAATGCGAATGCGAATTACGAAAGATTTTCTAATGAGCCAACTTGAAAAGCGACTGGACGATGGATGATGAACTCAGAGAGGGGGGAGGATGAACGGAAAGATAGACGGTAGACAGAATGAACGGATACAGAGTCCAACAGATGACAAAGTTTTTTGAGGCATGCCACGCCCACAAGGCGTGGTCAAACCTAACGAGGGAGAAGTAGGGGGGAGAGAGGGTAGATTGAGACTGAAGCAGAAAGAGCTGAAAGTTATGTGCGACTTATTGGAGCGATAAATACATTAATTAAAGTCAAGTTGCTCATAAATAAATGAAATGTGCTGAAAACGCAGTGGCAACAACAACAAGAACAACAATAAGCACTGCCACAAGGAGTGAAAAGTAGTAAAAAAGTCGAGAGAGTAAATGAAGGAGACTCATTAATGAGGCGACCAAAGCGACCAAAACCCGCCATGGCAGATGGTTACAGCTAATGGCAACTGCCAAGGGGAACGTACAAGGGGGGAACAAGGGGCAGGGGGCAGCGACAGAAGAGGGAAAGTGAGGGGTATGGGTAGCCAAGAGCTGAGTAGGGATAAGCCGTGCACTAAGGCAAAAAGTTGAGAGTGCGAGGCTTGAGTGAGTGTGTGTGTATATGTGTTCATGTGTGTGTGTGCATGTGTGTGTTTGTGTGGTGTGATGGTTGACTGGAATTTAAGTGTGGTCAAATTGAGGTTAGCTTTAATGAATGGCGAGGTAATTGGTTGACAGCTGGAGTGGGGGAAGGGGGCAAGTAGAAAGGGGGGCAAGTAAAGAAAGGAAACTTGAACCAAAGCCAACTTAAGGTCAAATAGTTATAGGTAACTCTCCAGTATAAATGAACAAAGCAAAATAACAGAGGAAACCAAAAAAGAAAGTTTAACAAAATGCAAGAAAACTGTAAAATATTAGAAAGAACTTTGAAGAGTGTAATCAAGATCAATTTCGTAAAGCAAGAAACAGTTTATTGTATTCATTTTTGGGAAACACAATAACTATGAATAGATAAATTAATACTTCTGAAAATTTGGTTGCAATCGGATAATTAAGACAGGACTTATATTTTTTTTTTTTTTTTTTATTTTGAAGTGAAGAATCCGTACATCATAATATTGTATCTTAAGACAGGAGTTATTAAAGAAATTTCAAATATGTACTGATTTCGAAGCAACTCCCTGCAAGTATGTAGCACAAAATACGCAAAGCATAGAAGTTATATATTGAAGAAATCATTTTGGTCAGGTGTGTAGAGGGCACACTCCACTGTAATTTTTGTGCTTGTTTTTACCTGGAGAGCTACTACAACCCAGTTGAATCCTATCTAGCGTTGATCCTCTTTCTATAACCTTATCCCTCTCTTTCTGCTTCTATCTATAGCTAAATCTAGCTTCTTATACGGTTCCCATCTCTCGTTTCGCTTGCCCTAAATTATAATCTATAATATTTTCACAGCTGCCAAAACTTTGCTGAATTTTCCAGCTCTTTGCGAAGCTTTTCACGCCAACTTTGAGGATTGAAATTGCAGATGAGATTGGCAGCTCGACAACCTTTTGCTATAGCCAAGCTTTTCGTTCGTTTTAATGAGCCAAAGTTTTAATGCCGCCTTCGGTGCGTGCTGCAATTGAAATTATAGTTTGCGCTGCTTGTTGTTCTACTTTCTCTTCTTCTTACTCCCTCACTCTCGCTACCTCCCTCTTTTCCTTTCTCTGTCTTTGTTGTTGGCAATGAAAAATCCCGTACAGAATTCGCAATCTTTTTGGCGGTTAAGTAGAAGAAGTAACGAACGGAAGTTGGCGGGGGAGGGAGGTACAGGGTTGAAGTTAAGGTGTAGGCAGGGCATGTGATAGTTCAGTAACTTGCTGACTGTAATAAAACTTTCAAGTTGACGTCAACGATGTGCTTAACATCAATTAAAGAACCACAAACCTAATATACCCACTTAACCCATAACTAGCGATGAGACATGCCCGAAAACCAAGAAAAAACACACACGCACAGACAGCTATATATAGTATATATTATATATATGATATAAATATATAGTATATACGATATGTATAGATTTTGAGCTCGAGGTGAGAGCAAAAGTTTTGCACGAGACGTGTAAAAGTCATAAAAGAAGTTGCCTCCAATGCTAAGCAGCTGCCCAGGCTAGACAGACAGACAGAGAAAGAGAGAGGGAGAGATGTTGTTCGGCTTACTCGCTTAATAATTATAAGAGCTCGAAGCAGTCTTCTATCTTGATGTTTGCTGCGCTGTTGTTGATGCCGTCGAGACGTTGTCGACAGCTAAACAAAAGCGCTGAGAGAGAGAGAGAGAAGGAGATAAACTCCCTCTGCAGCTCTAACCCCCCTGAGGGTATTATAAGCAGACCGACCGTATTGGGGTTAGAGCGACGCTCGCCTTAACCCGTCAATCCACCTCCCCCCACGCTTACGCCTGCCTCTAGCTATCCTTATCCACGCAAATGTAATTAAACCATACATCAACGTGAAATATGTCGACGACGACGGGCCCCCAGTTAGTCGACTACGTGTGCGTGTGTGTACAGGTGTGTATGCCAGTATATGTGTACGAGTGTGTGTGTGTGTGTGTGTGAGTGTGTATGTGTGCTAAACTCTTGACGGGTCTCGCAACAAGCAACACACACATCAAGTTCGCGACGCATACTAAATAGAAATGAATGAATTCTGTCGACGAAGACAGCTGACAAACCTGCTAAGGATAGTTCATTTGCCAGATAAGTGTGCCGGCAACCAGCTCATTGCGTGTGCAATTCAATGGAACACGAGTTGAGCATAATCAAATTATGCTAGTTTAATTATATCAATTATAGAGATAGCAGACTAACAACGATAAACAGTTTGTTAACTATTTTATTCAGTTCCCAGCGCCTTATCGAGTGATTCCCTTGATTCGAATAACATTTCTATAGTTTGCAAAACGAACTTAAAGTGTTTTGCACCATTCGTTGTCCGTAGGGTATTAACACGTCAACGTGGCTATTGCGTTAAGTTTGTGTTTAGGCTCGCACGGGGTTTGGAGAGAGATGCGACGAGGAGTGACGTCTACACAGTAAAAGGTAATATAAATACACGTAAATATAAAGCAGAATTGTAATTATGTGCTTAAGGTGAGCGATGCCAAGCCACGCCCCCTACAGCCCGCTACTTGGGGCAGTGTATGTATGTATATACATATACATAGGACAATATAACCGGGTTGTTAACGATATTGGGTTGGGCGAAGACAAGTTGCTTCTAATTTAATTTCACTAGAAGAGCAAGAGTAGCAGACAGAGCGAGGGAGAAGGAGGTAAAGAAAGAGAGAGAGCAAGTTAGAGTGAGTCGGGATCAACTTTAAGAGGCAGTCAGGTTAAATGCTAACACGGAACTACTTACACCACACGCAGAAGACAGGCAAGACTTCACCAGCTCCGCCTCGAGTTCCCACACAGAGTGCGGCAGAGTGAGGTTAAGTGCGCACAAAGTGAAACAGAGACAGGCAACAGGAATATGCTATTTAGGGCACAAATCGAATCCATCACGGTCTGCTTAGCAAGTAACCAAATTGTTGCAATGTTATCGCCAATTTAACTTGATTGCAGACTAATAAACACCACGCAAAATGAAGGGGAAACAGTTTAACGACACACACACACACACAGAGGCACTTCCCAAGGCACTTTCCCATCCTGTACAAAAAAAAAGTAATGAGCTACTTAAAGGAAAATATGCATGTGAAATGCAAACGCTAAGAAAATGCATCACGTTCGATTGGCAGCGGCAACAGCTGCGCCAGAGAGGGGGACAAAGAAGAAGAGAAAAGGAAGGTAAGGTGGGTAAGACGAAAGTCTTTGGGGCGTGTCTGGCAGCATATCGAAGCGCTGATAATGCGCATTTACCTACCAACACACTGATGCGGGGCAACCGTCTCTAGACTATAAATTTCCGGCATAGAAAGTGGGCGAATGGAGGGCGTTCAGTTCATGCCTTCGCCTTGCCTTGGTGCGGCACGAATTTTTTTTTTTTTTTTCTTATTTCTGGCCTAATGATGCCTGCTGCATTGGCTAAAACAAACTAAAGGAAGACATGAAAATTTTCGATATCCGTGCCTAACGACTGCCGGCACTCAGTGAGATAGAGGGGAGAGAGGGTAGCAGAGCATTAGGTTAGGCGGCAATGAGATTTTAAGAGCTTCCACTTCCGTCTAAGGCAAAATTTGTTATCGCACTGACAGACGGGGGCACTGAATCTATATATAAGGAAGGTCGTATATACTATATATATATTACGAATAAGTAGTGTCGCCATCTAGCTAGCACCATCAAGTACCCACCCACCTCGCCCCACACCCCCTCGCTCTTCACTTTGCTGCTTGTCTTGCATTTAATGTCACACGCTTCATTATTTCTAATTGGCAAATTTTCAATCAGCGACGCGGCCGGAATGACAGCAGCGGGGCGGAGGACTGGGTTGGGGCCGGGGGGTGTGTGTGTCTTCTGGCTAGGTAGGTTGGTTAGGTACGGTAGGTAGGACAGGGCGGATGCTCTGGGAATGCGGGCTGCGCGTAAATTTGGCCTCTGTGCGCCCCGCGCTGTGACTTAACAACTTCAGAATTCAATTATGCGACACAGAGTGAAATCAACATTATTGATAAGCCGCAAGGACAACGGCAAAAACAGCAAGGCAAGGAACAGAGAAGAAAAAAAAAACACGAAGCGAAGCAACAGCAAAAGGCGGAGGAGGTACAGACAGTAGGGGGGAATGTCAACGACAGTCCGCCTGAGCTGCCGCGCTGCTGACCAATCAGTGCCCCTGGCGGCGTTGCCAACTAAGTCAGTTTCCAACTAACCAACAAAACTTTTTGCACACCCCTCCTCCTTCCCTCCTCCTTTGGCTACCCCCAATCAGTGCGTAGCGTAGAGTAAGGGAGGTAAGGAGCAACAAAAGAAAACGTAACGCGCAAATTATCGTAATTATAAATTAAGTCGACGTTGGTCAGGAGCTTGGCCAGAGCTGCGAACTGGCAAACTGACTTGGTGGGGAGTAGGAAGAGGGGGAGACGAAGAAAGAGGGAATTGAGTCTGTTGGGGTTTTAGCTGTGGTGTGGGGCGGGTGTGTCTGTTGTGCGTTGAATTGTTGGGCAAATGTAATGAAAAATACTTTTTGTAATTCGCTAAAGACGCGGACGAGTTGGAGTTGTTGGACGAGATGCTCGGATGGATGGATCGGTCCATGAAGCGTGGAGCGTGGAGAACGCGAAGAGTGAAGCGACTGCTTTGCTGACTGGCATTCGAAAATAGATTTTCACTATATTTTTGTGGGCGGCATAAGGAATTTTATAATGTCTGGGCAGGCAAGGAGGATGCTGCGATGGAGTGAGATACATTGGTCGGTTATTTTGTTACTAGACTGAGAGGAAAGTGGGTGAAACGGTGGTAGGGTGGTAGGGGAGTGTACTAGCTGAAGGAGGGTGTCCTGTAGTGGGCGATTTGTTTGCTCGTTAGATTGGGCCGCCAGAGTCTTGGATTCTTTACGAACTAAAGTGGAAAAGTTTTGCCTTGCTGTTTTGATGGAGTGAGGGACAGTATTGGGGACGGGGGACGGTTAGTAGGGTAGGGAACGTTTTTTCAAAACAAGGCAACAGATAGAGGAAAAAACAGTGCGACAGCAGCTGCAAAATGAAGGTATGAGCTACACTCAAAGAAATAAATTGAATTATGTACAAAATAATCATAAAACTAGGATTATTATAATATTTTCATATTTCACTCTCTCTACAGTTAGAAATATCTTTTTCTTCTAACATCAAAATGCTATTAAATAACTTTACAATTATTATAAATTTGCTTTTCATGCAGTGTAGCACTTCCTTCCCCCCTTCCTCTCCCCTTACTGTTAAGGAAACTACAAACAGTGCGGGGTCCGTGTTCCTTCACTTAGTTCACTGTAGCTCGAAATGAAGCTATTTGGCGTGGTAAATGCTCTAGATGAGGAAGTCTGAGCTCTCGCTTTATGAGGCGTACAAAATGTCAAAGAAACAGTGAGAGGCAGGGAGGGGGAAAAGGGGACTGGGCTGCCTAATTGCTAAGAAGAAGGATGGCAAAGTTATGCAAAAAGTGTTGCCTACTTGGCGGCGTCTTTTAAACAACAATTTTTGCCATAAAACTAAGCGTTAATTGAGCGCCAAGCAAACTTTTTGGCCAAATGCTTTAGGCAGTTACATTAAACAGATATGATGCTATGCCTGCCCTTCCCTCCTCTCCCCCCATGCTTAAGAGGGGAAAGCAAAAAAACAGACCGAGAGCGAAGACACAAAGAAAATAAATTAGATGACAATGGGCTACCGAAAACAATTGAAACAGCCGTCGGCGTAAACTGCCGCGTGGCTCATGTCGGGCAGAAGGAGGAAGGGAGAGAAGGAGAGAGAGAGAGAAGAAGTGAGACAGAGAGGGGCAGGAAACGCCAGAGGGGTTTGTGCCACTAACCAAATTTACAACTTGTGTGTGCGGCGACGACGACGACGATGAAAATGGCGACCATTAAAAATGCCGCCATCGTCAGCGCAAAACTAAAATGGAATTTCAAAATGAAACGAATAAGTTCAATGTACGTTTCTGCGTAGCTCAACGAACCCCAACGACCAGTGAGTACCCTTAATTGTCTGCATAAAAACCTCTCTCTCTTCCTCTCTCTTTCCCCCTCTCTCTCTTTCTCTTCTCTGCGACCTCAACGGAAGCAAAGTGAACACAAATCATCTTGCATGATTATTAAAACGATTCGTTTGCTTCTTGTTCGAAGTACATAAATAATGCTAGCAAAAGACATTCCCAACCGATTCATATTGTCGCTCAACAATTAATTGAGATTAGCTTTCTTCAAAATTGATATTTTATGAGAATTAGTAGAACAATATTTTATGTAAAATTGTGCATAGCTAATTTTAATAGAAATTTATGTGTTTTACACAAGAAAAAACCAATAGAGGAAGTGATTTTAAATGGGTTGAAAGAGGAAACCTTTAGGAAGTTTTTGTGTCTCTGTAAGTTGCTTATTTAGAGGAAACAGGGAATTCAGCTTTATCTAATGAGTATCAAGAGTACTTCATAATTAATTATAAGGTGTCATGCAAAAGCCTCAACTTGGTTGCAATATATAAAAAAACAACAAAAATAGGTCGGATATGGCTTGTTCAATGAGAAGCACTTAAACCACAGAAGAATGTCTGGATTGATTTGGCAATGCAATCATAAAAAATATTTAACCAAATCAAATCTTACAAATAATAAACTAGATCCTTGGGTTCCACACACATACTCTAACAAATACTAAGGTTCCCAAGTTAGAACAGCGAGAATCTCTGTAAATGTAACTAGTTGCAATGCACAACAAACACTGCGACAAAGCGAATTAGCCTAGCCAAGCAGAGCTAGATGGGTAATACCCATGGAGACACAAATGACAAGCAGTGAGACAAGAATAGCTACAGGGAAGGGGAGGGGAGTGAGTGCAAGATGAAGTGGCCATGTCCGCTGTCTACAGCCGCGCATAAGTATCTGTGAAATTAACGCTAAAAAATTGCCAAGGCGAATGCGCAAATGAGCAGGCGAGAGGGCTTAGCGAGGGCTGGCTAGGATCAGGCCAAGGGAGACGGACAGACTGACTGACTGACTGACTAAAGAAGGATGAGGTCTAAAGCCAGGGTAAGCAGAATGGTAATGATGCCATAGCAGGGTGCTTCCTCTCTGGCTTCCTCTCGATTGGGCTATGTGAAAACAGAAATTACATTTAATGGTTATAAATTGAAAGTGAGTAAATGAAATGCGTAAATATTGACTTATTGAATGGAGTTGCCCCATCGAGGAGGGCAACGAAGCTATTTGCCGAGGGTCACTTCAAATTACATTATAGCCAAGAGAACCGCACAGCCACAGTGGCTGCCCACAACACACATACACACTCATACGCACACGCATACACACACACCATTACTGGCAGACACACTCTGTGGGATTTGACAGCGCTAATTTGTTGATTTGCTGAATTTGATTTTCGCTTTTCTCCATTTCTTCTTCCCCCTCTCCCTCTCACATTTTTTCCTATCTATATATCTATTATACTCGTTGCTGTTGTTGTTGTCATTAGCATGTTGGGGCCAGCTTTAAGCGTTTGCAGGCAGCAAAGTTTGCGGTCTAATGAGCTTATACTCGCTCTCCAATGGCAGCCAAGCCAAGAGCGGTGGAGGAGTGGGCACGTGGAGGCTTAGGCTGCCATTCCCATGGCTAGAGGGGGCGTTGTGCCACTGTGCCTGGGGGTCTAAAAATAAAATGAGTGGCTAAAAACCCTCCCCTCCCTGGCTCCAGCACAGTATTACCCCCGGAAGTAATTATGATTGTTTTCGACATGATTTTTGGCATTCTAATTGAATTATTCAGACGGCAAATGTTCGTTATCCACTTCCTAATACCCGCCTTCCCTACCCCCACCCCTATAGCTATCGTTTTCAGCGTGGTCGTTAATTTCGTAGCTAAATTTACGATTGTAGGGTACAACTTTGTGTTTGACAGTATAAAATAAACTAACAAATAAATTCAATAAATTCAATTTTTCAGTTAGAACCTCAAAAGAAATATTTTCATAGATAAAACAAAAAACTATTTGTTATAATATTTAATTTCAATGCTGTTTGAAAGCAGCTTATGCTGTTCACTGCCATACCCTGTGAGTAAGAAGCCCGTATCATGGGGTACGCGATGGACAGCTGAAAATAGACAAGGTTAAACTAACTTTGTGCAAATGTATGTAACACCAAGAAATTTTCTGTATTTCCTAAGCAGTTTAAGTTTATTTCACTTGTTAGGTGCCATGCCCATCGCCCCCGCAAATCAATGATTCAATTTTTCAATTCGTGTTATAAGCGAACTATAGAATATGTGACTTTAACATATATTTAGCTGACTGTGTTAACTTTTTCTCCTTCAAATTTCATTAGGATCGGACAATAAACACAGAAGTTATGCAACTTACTTTAGTACCTTAGGCAGTGCGCTACCTGCCCCAGCGGTTATGCTTTAGTTATTGCGTGCGTGCCTGCATATATGTTTTACAGTAAGAAAGCAATAAGCGGTAGAAGACTTTAACTTTGACGATTGTAAGTGTAATTGCAACTTGTTTTCAAAGCTTTTCGAAGGGTATCTTACTGTCGGCGCGCCTGATAATACGACTGTTTTTAACATATATTCATCTATATGTTTTTGAACACATTTATTGAGACCTCGTTTCAATTTTTCAATATGATATAAAAGCGCCTTTAAAGCCTTCTTCAAAGAGTTCTCGCATGATATTGCGACAAAAGTTTCGCTTCGACATTGAAATTAAATTTAGATAGTCATCTGACTAAACCTTCCCCTCACTGCGTATCCCAACGAATCTTTCACTTAAAAGGCAATAAATTGTGCTTAGTAAAATCCCTAAAACTGAGGGGAAGGACTAAAGTCAAAGACAGAGAGAGATAGAACTGTAATCGTTTAAGTTTAAGCTGTAAAGTTATGAACTAAGTCGACTGTAAACATTTATGACCTAGACGAGCGACCGCAAAATGTTAGCGTCCCTAAATGATCCCAAAAACTGAAACCGAAACAACCAAATGGCTGCTCAAATCCACATCAAAATGAAACAATTACTTCAACTACAGCCTACACACAATCGACATAGGCAAATCGAAGCTCAATTTCAGCCAAAAGAAATAGAAAGAGAGAAAGAGAGAGTGGGGAGAAACAAAAACAAAAGCCATTAGGCAAAAAGGGAACTTGGGAACACACTCAAGAGCAATGACAACGGGTTATAAACAATCGGCTCATATTGAAAAGAAAGTACCACAATACACACACAACAACGCACACCAACACATACACTCAGAGTCAATCTACGAAGGCAAATGTGTCATAAACAAGAGAAGAGACATAGACATATGCGACGCGTCTGGCAGACCCCAAACAGAGTTCAGTTTATCTGCACATCTAACTGAACTATGCGAGTACACACACACACACACACGCATAGAAACAAGCGTATTATGCTTGTATGCGTGTGTAAATGCCATATAGAGCAGTATAATAAATCGAAGTCACGACAAATATAAATAATAAAATTTATTTTATTTTTTATTTTATTTCTATATAGAATTTTCCGCTCCCCCACTTCCTCACTTTCGCCCTCTCTCCCTCCATCCCTCTCCGTCTGTCTATCTCCCTCTCGTTGCTCGTTCTTATTTTTTTGCATTTCAACGTACTTTCAGTACATAAATCTCAAGCTTAGCGGCGGACAGGACAGGCAAAGCGGCTCCCGGACAGCGCCTGAAACGCCCCCGCTTCCCTGGATCCTCCCTTCTGTAAAAGCGAGCAAGAACCAACAACAGAACAAAAAAAAAGGAAAGCAGCAAATTTTTTGGCCGCCTGAAACAACAGACACGAGCCGCAGGGCCGTGGGCGTCGTTTGGTTCGTACAGATTGGGGTATCCCCCACCCAACCCAGACCCACTGCCTGACGAAGGGCCCCTACATCCTAGCCTCTTCCTCATTCCCCACATTCGCCGGATCCGCCGACTTCGCTTCAATGCCTGTACTCGTATGAATATTGTTTGTTCACACACATACACATAGAGTTGGACAGACAGACATATCTATGTAGCTACATATATATATGGAATACACAAACATACATATGCATGTATAGAGCTAAAGTAAAGAACCAACAAGAGGCATAGGTGCCCTCGACATGCCGATGGACCTACACCCTTCACCGATGGTTCCTATGCTTGTATATATGATATGGCTGGCTCTGTTTAGCTAAGGCTTAGACTTTTTATACGATATATAGAGAAAATATAGCCTATAGTCATATTTTAGACATATATGTAAATAAATCTGTTTTGAATTAGGGATAGACGTTTCTAACATGAAGACACAAAAATAAGACGAGAGTGTCTTTTAGGTGGTTAACTCGACTCGAAAGGTAGCAATAATCTCAGAAGTGATACAGGGACGCAGTACATCTTCCCCATAACAAATAATACAAATAATCTTATGAGTGATATCTTGACTAATTCCTATAGATTATAGAGAGATATAGAGCATCGGACTAGCTGAACAAGAATATATATGCATTTTATAGAATAGGAGATATCTTCTTCTGTTCATCGGCGTATTGCACCCGCTAAACAAAAACATATATGAACTTTATGGCATCAAAGACATCTTCTTCTGCCGATCGAAGTGTATATACCCACTGCAAGTGTATATAAAGGCCCCTTCGAAAGAAGTAACAATAACAAATCCAATATTAGATGACTGTAACAACAATGCGTTCAAGTACGAGCGAACACTCGCATCAGTCTCCTTAGTCTCCCCTCCTGCCCGTATATTCCATGCCCCCTCTCTCATCTACGGGCTTCCCGTCTGGCAACCCACACACCCGCACACATATACGCACAGAATGCGAGTTTCACAAAAGGTTTTCTTCGTCCTCCGAACTTGGAACAGCAGCAGCAGGCGCACATTTATGGCCATTTGCTGTTTGCCAGTGGCGGGGGTTACAGAGGGGACTAGAGGGTACGACTTGGGTGAAGCGTGGCGATAGGGAGGGTAGGATATTGGAGGGTCTTTGTGGCAGAGATAGGGGTATAACAGCATTGAGAACACGCTGTGAACAAGCCGCTTGCCGGCAACGCATGTGCAGCAATTTGTGCCGAACGCGGGGTGGAGGGGGTACACGAAACGAAAAAAACAGTCGAAAATAAGATAGCAAAAACTTTGGAATGTGCATTACGAGGACATTCACACGAATTGAGCCAAATTACATGGTATTCGGCCATGGGATTACTTCTAGGAATTCGATTGGAAACAATTCAAGGAGATTTTCAGCATGCCCAAACTACCCAAACCCGACCCCCACCGATATAGCCAATATACATGGGCCATAATAAGCATATTAGATGTGATCATATTGTTAAGCAGTGTGTATTTGAATTTACCCAAGAGAATCAGTTAGAACAATAAGGAGACTGCGTTATCTAGCTGAAGAATCAGTCATTTAGAATAGCAGCTAATTTCGAAACAGATTAAGACTTCAGCTAAACATAGCACAAACTGTTTCGGTTCTTATACTCACTGTGTTTAGCCAACAATGATAAAATTATGTATGCCAAGAGTATATGGAGCATATTATTTGAAACTGCGCCAAACCAGTTTATAAGTTAAGTCAAAACTACTTAAAATTAAAAATTATAATATGATTATACATAGGTAGACAATAGTATTGCTGATGAATCTGAAGAAATTCCGTACTTGTACTGCCAATTGTAGACTAACACTATAGTTTATAAGTAGAAATAATAGTGCTAAGGATTCTGGTAAAAAATACCATAAAAGTAAAATTGGCAGTAGAGCATTAGCTGTAATTATCTTCAGATTATATTGTATTTAATATCTAATAATATAACATATTAATACATATTATATAATAATTACCAAATTTAATATAATATATTCTATATTCTACGCACCCTCGACTGTTAATTCGCACTCTTACATAGTAAGCTTTAGTTTAATCATGCTGAAATTTCACGAACAAATGATATATGTAGTCTATCACTTGATACTCCTAAGTGGAAACCACTTTCCATTCCACTAATGAAATGAAATTACAGATAAGCGCCTCTCGGGGTAACCCACAATGATAGTTTTCCACTGCCATGTGACAAACAGAGTAGATCTGCCCTGCCTTGTTGAAATAGGTTATAAAATATAATGCCTTAACGAGGCAGACCCGAACACAGCACAGCTAATTGCAAACCATTTCGGTGTCTGTGTGTGTGATAAACTTGAAGCAGTTTATACTTGGTTAGGTGTGACCCCAAGGAAAGGGACTACAATATGTCCAGGCACACACACACATAGACCCTGGGACAACCCTGACATTAACTATGCCAAGTGTTGCCAAGTGTATCTAAATTTTCTGCACTAACACCCAAAATCTAATTTATATCACGTTAATGAGCTTTTACGTCAATTTTTGGGGCAAGCCGAAACTTTGCTGGGTATGTCAAAAAAGGGCAAAGTAAGATGGGCCATGGGGCAACTGGAAGGAGGAGGGGCAGGGGGATAAACGAAGCAAAACTGTCAACTGTAAAAAGTTGGTCGGCTTATCAAACGAAATTTGTGGCAATAAAACGAAACGAAACGAAACAAAACGGAATGAAATGGAATGGTAACTGGCAGGCAGACAGAGGCAGGCTAAAAAGAGTGAACGAGACGGGGGGGAGCGGGGAGGTGGTAGTAGGGTATAAGAGTAGGTTGCTTGGCTGTCCAAGTGGCAGCACGTGGAGTGCGTCACGTCTAAGCCAATAAACGAAAGGTTATTTAATATTTAGCTACAGTTTTCTGTTGCACCCTTCTGTGCCGCTTATCCCCGCTCCCCCTTGTCTCCTTTCCCCCATCATCACACCCAACCCCTGCCTCCTCCCAGCCTAGCTCTACCCGCGTATTCCACTAACAACTTAGCCAACTTGGCACTTTTTTTCCCAGTTCCACTCATAACAAACATCAAAGCAACTGGGACGTGGCTCAAGAGGGCGTGGTAGAGGGACGCCTGTTTATATAGTATATGTATACTAGATATATATGTATATATTTATATATTCTACTTTTTTTGAGTTGGGTAAGTCGCCGTAGCATCCTGCGGGCAAATATTAAACAAATCTAAACGAACGCATTGCAAAGTTGTCAACTTGCTCTGATAACACGCCCCACACCATGCTCTCTACGCCCCCCGCACCCGCCTACCGCCATGTACCCACCTCCTGCTGCTGCTAGAGCTACAGTTTCAGCTTCTTTTGTTTTGCCAACGAGCGAAAAGGCAAAACATTGGCAAATTTAAATGCAAATTACCACGCAGACTGAAAGAAAACAGCACGCATAGCAAAAGAAAGAGAGAGAACGAGGGAGAGAGGGGCAGAGAGGGGTGCAAAAATATAGACTGTTTTTGAAATGATGGTCATAACAAAGTCACAGCACAGGCGGACAGGCAGGTGGCCATTTGAGCCGAGAGAGCTAAGCAAATGCAGCGACAGCATGTGTTACGCATATTTAGCTGACACGCCCCCCAGACAGCCTCCCACACTCCACACACAAGCCTCATACAATATCGACAAGCGTGTTATTAGCACCAATAACATGACGGTGGAGAGAGGGGGGGAAATATCATAATAAATGATATCGTATGAGGCTAGAGAACAAATATAATCTGTAAATCTAATAAGCTAAACGCTAATAGGAATGCAGCGAAATAACGAGGTGCAAAATCGTGATAGACAAAGATAGAGAGAGAGAGAGAGCGGGAGACATGGAAAGGGAAAGAGAGGATAGAGCGAAGGCAAGTGAGAATCTTATTATAAGAATTTATGGTGGCTATCAAAACTGTTCCGCACTGCACTGTTGCCACACGGCTGCCGGCACTGACACGTTAATAAACTTTAAAGGTATATGTACTACAGATTATATATAGCATACTATATAATACTACACCCAGCAAGACAAACAATATACAGCATAACTGCAAGAGCATAAATTTCTCTATATATATGCATATAAATATATATATATTTGCATATGTATGTAGAGTTTTTTATAGCGCAAAGCTTGTGAAACTTGAAGAGAGAAATATATAAAATATATTCAATGATTTATTATTTATATACATACCGTATGATAAATTTAATGAAGCTTTATAGATGGGTTTTTTTTTTTAAAAACATTAAATAGCTGACAGAATAATGCACAGAGTTTATGGAAAAATATTTTAAGATTCAGTCAAAGTTCAGAATTCTGGATTGAAAAATTGGAAAAAATATTAACATACGTGTATCCTATTCGGAATTCCCTGACGAGCTCTATTACGAATGCGCATAATGCGATGGGAAACAAAAAACAAAGCAAATCATAAAAAAGGTGGCACAGTAAGAAAGAGAAGCAAACGCTGCGTGGCAAGCTTTTCCATCAACTTTCATTTGCAGCACGTGTTACGCATTGCGGCAGCAACGCCCCCAAACACACACGCACACACACGGGGCGCATAGGGGCAGGAGTATACGGGGCGCATACGCAATATTTTGCAGCAAGTTTTGCGGCAAACACCCGAATTATTTCACCAACGTTCTGCATTCGGTATGCGTTGCGGGACTCAGTGCGAAATGCGCGCGCCCTGCTGGGCACCGTGTCGAGGAGTATGCGGTATCATTCGCACTGGGGATTTACCATGTATGACAGCCCTGACAAAGTCCTGGCCCGGCCTGGTCTGGCCTGTCCAGAACTGTTAACTGACCTCAGCTGCCACTCCACTCGCCCTCCTCCTCCTGCATCCACTCATGTAGCACGCTTGGCTGCCGACTCCTTCACTTCATCTTGCAAAGTTGTCGAGTTGTATCTGAACAGGTAACCAGTTGACCAGGTGACCAGCTGCCCGGTCCGGGCTCATGTATTTAGCTTGGCTTACAACACCAACAGCAACAGAAACTCTCAAGGTTTATCTGCTGTTTATGATTAATTGTGGTCTGCAGGCCTGCCAGACAGTGAGAAGTCGGCCCCCAAACAGATTGAACCAGGCATGGAGCAGTGAACATGGCAGACGGGAAGACAAGGGGGAAAGGGGAAAGAAGAAAGGCCTGAACGTGACTTTCAGCAGCTTCAAGATATGACTTGAGTTACATATCTTGCAGAACACAGAATACAGGGCTTGTGTTTTTGGGACATTTGCAGAGAGAATAAAGCACTGAAAAAATATGTAGGAACAGAATGTGTGAGTGAGCTGTTGTGATAAAGCCTGTTAAGCATTGAATATACAGCATACAACTTATCATGCTGAGAAGAGAAATATAAATATAATAATGGGAACAGATCTTTAAATAATAGGTACAGCTGATAAAATAGTGGGTACAGCTGAGAAAATATTGGGAACACTAAAAAAATAACGAAACTTTTTACTTAAGCTTTAAAGGGAATATAACTAATCGTTCACTATAATTAAAAGTAAAAAATCAATTTTGAAGTTCAAGAATATACTGGGAATTATAATATAATATATTATTTTTGGTATAATAATATATTGATGGATTGGAGGTATGGACGACCATTTGAATCAATATTATCATAGTGGTTAAAAAAAGGAATATCGCAAATAATAATGGGAACAGTTTTAATTTAACTACCTTTGAATTGAAACATGTACAGCACTATACACACATGTATACACGTATATGGTTTATATTACTGTACAACTCATCTCTCATAACTGGGTACACTATTCAACACGAGATGGAACTGCACTCGACATTCAAAGCATTCATCGAGCACTCGTTGCTGCGCGTCGACAACAAATGGAATGGAGTGCTTCACAATTGATGCTCCCCTTTGCCATCTCAAGTGCCGTTCGTGCAATTTTATGAGACAGTTTCGGATGCTCATAACTCAGAAAGTGAATCGTCACTTGGGCTTCCCTTTTATACTATACTACATATTTTTTACTATTTCTACTTGCGTTTCATTTGATTTTTTTTCTCAGTCTCCCTTTTTTTTCTTCTTGTTCTTTTATTATTATTATTATTATGGAGTATGGTCAGAGCTTTTCAACTGGCGCTGAATTTATGCACTCGCTCGCAGTTATTACATTTGTGCTTCAGTGAACAGTGCTAGCGAGAGGGGTGGAGGGGAGAGGGGGAATGGGGAAGAAGGGGTACGGGTGTGGGTGTTTGCGTAGCAATTCCCACCATCCAAGGGGGGCCAATGGGATGCCATATTTAACTAACCATGCGACAAACTTCAGAGAGGTAGAGGCAGAGGAGGAGGGTGGCAGAAAGAGAGGGACAGGGAGGGAAAGGAAAAGCAGCTATTTATTTATGGTAAAAGAAACTTGCTGAAAAGCGTTGAAATAAAAACGAATTTTATTATTTATTTATTTCGTTATCACTTTGTATGCAACGCACACACACACAGACAAAAAGAAAGAGAGGGAGAAAGAAGGGTAGAGGGAGAAGGTGCAACAACTTGAATTTGGATCGCAACTCGGCAAACTGACCACGTTCTTTTTTTTGCCCAGTTTCGACCCAACTCGGACGCAACATTTATGAACTAAGCCAAAAGGACTAAACCGCAAAGTGACAGTGCCACGGTCACGCCCATGTCCCGAGGTATGCTACACCCTGCCACCCTCACACGCACACACACACACACGCATACATACACACACGTGCAGTGCACATAAAAGTAATAGTTGCGTTACGTTACGTTCTTCGTACTGCCAACTCCCTCTCCCTCGCCGGGATTGCGATTAGAAAAAGGATACACGTAATTTTTTTCTTCCGACATTCCCCTTTTACGAGCCGTTGTGGCCGTTACCAGAATCAGCATCACAGCTAGGCACACCAGCACTTGCCCGTGCCCTACCTCACCCCTACCTCCCTACACGGGGTCATCCTCCTGCGGCCAGACAGGGACAACAACATACATAGGTCCCATAATAAAGGTTAACTTTGTCATGGTCCGGAGGCAAGGTGACAAGTTGGCGGTTATTATTATGCCATACGCTTGCCTTTACAATGGATTTGTTGTTATTATTCCTGCAACCCCAATCCCCCCTTTCCCCCTTTATTCGCCTATCTTTCCCCTTTCTCCACCCAACAATACTCCCTACAGTCTTTTGGCTTTTTGAATTGGATTGGTTTTGCTTTGAATTGGAAGTGGAACTGGAACTCTATAAGGGAGTGTGTGTGTGTGTAACGGAATGTGTGTGAGAGTGGGTGTGTGGAAGTGTGTGTGTGTCTGTGGAGAATGTGTGTGGGAGTGCGTGTGTGTGGGTCGAGGGGTTTCGGTGGTTTTCAGGCTCGCATTGATGACATTTTTAATGGCTTAGCGGTGTCTAACTCGTTTCGCCGATTCCTTGTTAAGGTTTATTAGGGTCGGATTGGGTCGCCAGCTGGGAGACAGCCTAGGTCAGCTTGCTGGGAAGGTGTTTGATGGGGATGGGGAGGGGGCTCTGTCTGGGGCGCAGACATGTTAAGAGTGGCGCTAAAGAGCAACACATTGTGCGACAACAAAGTGCTCATAAATCAGTTTCACTTGTTTTTCTCGATAACGATTATTGCACTTTGTTGATAACAACACACACCCGCACACACATAAATACAAAGAGTCAGCTTGGGAGATGTTACATTGGACATTATGTATTTGAAATTTAAATGAAGACGAAGCGAAAGCTCTGAACAGTTTGAAGAGGCTTTAGCTATGCTGATTACGTAGTTATCGAAATTGAAGTGCAGGGATTAACTGGTTGTTATCCAGTAACATTATCACACAAAGTTGTAGTTAATGTAAATGATAAGATTTGCTCTTTATATAAGTGTCAAAATGACTCTATTAAGTTAGACTGAATGTTATCGATAAATTATCGATTATGTTTTACGTTGGTGCTCATGAGATGATGTTCTTTTGTCTGAATATTGTTCAGATCGCATGAAATCGCAGTGTTATCGATAATCACATACAATCGATAACATGAAATCTAAAAATAACTATTACTATTACTATTAACTACTAATTTGTTCATATACAGTGAATTTGCAATCCCCCATTTATCGGCACACATCTAAACACGTTATCGATAAATTCATCGATTAAACAGAGATAACCTCGCTTGCTGCATTTCGCATTTTGCTTTTAACTCAACTTGACGCTGTCTAAAACTATTTGGCCAACAAAGTTTGCCTCTAATTACTGTCGCGCTACATAATTTAGCCAACTTTTGGCACTCGCTTTCGACGTCGCAGTCGCAGTCGCCATCGGCATCGCAGTGGCAGTCAATGCTGCAGTCGTTGCAGCACAGACAGCCGTGCCACATTCACCGACTGATTAGCACGACGCGACGCTTAACTCAAAGTCGAAGTTGGAGTCGGAGTTGAAGCTAAAGAAGAAGGCGCTGTTGACGTCAGTTAAGTTCACTTTGTCATTTGGGTATTTTGAGTCGTGCCCCACCTGCTGCACACCCTCCCAAAAGAAGCCAAAGAGGAGCTGGAGCAGAAAGAAGAAGAAGTTAGAGGAAGCCAAGATGAAAGCCTCTAACGGTTTGGCGGCGGCAACTTTACGCTAAACGTGGCGCTGCGAAAACTTTTCAATAAGCTAAACACTTGAAGCAGAGAGACAGACAGACAGACAGACAGAGAGGCACACTAACTGTTAGAGAGAGAGAGAGAGAGAGAGAGAGAGAGAGAGGGAGGGGGGGAGCAGGTCTATGGCAACTTGACTTTGCGTGCTAATGAATTCGAGCGTGGCGCATAAAAATGTTTTGCAAGCGCACAAAAGTATGCAGCAGTTTTTCGGGTGTGGCTTAAAGGTGTGGGGAGGGCGAGGAGGAAGGGAAGGGACGGGGGGTCTCAGTCAAAGTGCAAAGTGCGGCTCTTGAGCAACTCGAAACTATGCATTTAATTGATTTCGAGCGCTTTAAACAAACAAGAGAGCAGCTTGCAACTTGTAGCAGGGTATGCAGCTCACGCTTCAAGAAACAAACACATTAACATAGACACACACACACACATACACACAGAGACAAGCACACACTCAGGCAGGCGGGCACACATGCGCATACACACACTCGCACACACCGAGTCAAATACGACATGCGAATGTCAATGGAGAAGTGGGAGGACAGGCAAACAGAGCTGAAGAGTAAAAGGAGGAAGAGAGAGAGAGTGAAAAAAAACGAGTATGCAGAGAAGCAGAAAATGAAGAAAGAGAGAAAGCGAGGTTGGGGGGCTGACTCTGAATCTCTTTCGTCTTCTTGTGCTACCTCCTATGCAAATAGAATTGCATTTAAATTAATCATACGCACTGTGGGTGTGTGTTTGTACAGCGTGTGCGGGGAAAGGGGGGCAGGTTACAGTTACCGTTGCCCGTTACCGTTACCACTACAAGTGCACGTGTGTGCGTATGTATGTGTGCGTTGGCGTGTTTGTGCAATTTGCAAAATTGCTTTGCCGAGACGAAGTTGATGCTCTACCCTCTCCCCTCCTCCCCCCTACCTGCTGTATTGCAATGATACACTGCAAAAAAAATTAGATAGCAGCAATCCACATCAATATTAGATTGCAACTTGGCAGTGTGCATGTGTGTGTTGTATAAACAAATACAAGTTTGTTGCAAGATGAGAAGCTTTTCTTCTTCTTTCGACATAAGAAAAGTTAAGGGAACCGGCACAGACTGTAGTTTTTTTTATATCAATTTATTATTTATATATTTACTATTTATTTTTACAGTGTATGCACATAATTATCGGCATCACAACATCGCGATGATGATGATAATAATGGGGATGCCCCTGCAAGCGGCTAAAAGGCAACGTTCAAGTGGGTGCCATACTCTGTGCGTGTGTGTGCATATGTGTGTGTGTGAGTGTGCGTTTAAGTAGTGCACACAAAAATAAGGTTAAGAAAACGCATCATTTACACACACGCACACACACACAGAGAGGGAGCGAGAGAGAGAGAGAGAGAGAGGAAGAGAGACAGGCGTCCCTTGAGTTGCTTTACCCTAATTTATGTCTGTGCACTGTTTACAGTTTGAGCAGCATTGGAGTCAACTGCTTTGCTGCAACGGCACGCCGTGTGTGCAGGAATGTGCATGTTTGTGCCTGCGTAAGTTTGCACTGTTTGAGCTTATAAATCAGGAAAGCAACGGGAAACGCTTAGCTAAGCAAGCAGCTACTGCCACAACAATATCAACAATAAATTTGAGCTACAAAACGAGGCAAGGGAACCAGAAGGATGCAGGAAGAGGGAGGGAGAGAGAGAGAGAAGGGAATAGAACGACAGCTTTAACACTCTTATTCAGGTGAGAAATTTACTAGCGAGCTTAGCAGAGCTTTTTCACGCTGGGATCGTTGAAAACGCATGGAATATCTCTTCTTCCTTGCCTTGTGCTGCATTCGTTAACATTTTGCACTTGTAAAATCCGTAAAGTGAGGTTAGGTTAAACAAAATTCTTGACTGAACTCTAGCAAATACTTATTCAATCCAATTTTTATAACAAGTAAACTTTCCTTTTAACTCAATATTCTACAATATCTATAAAATTTACAAGCTTTCTCTGCATCTCACTCTCAAAACAAAATCTCCCAGCGCAGCCAACTTAACTTTATAGATTTAATGTTTCTTTTGAATTTGTGCCAAATTCTCAGCAATTCATTTTGCGGATTTATAAATGTGGTAAAGGACAAAAAAAAACAAGAAAAATGAGCGCAAACTTTTTTTCGCCAAAGTGTGGAAATCATAAATTTCATGACATAAACGTGCAGCGAAAATGACAGGGAGGCAGAGATAGAGAAAGAGAGGGAGAGAGACAGCGCACAAGCAAACTGAATTTGAGTGAGTTTTTTGGCGCAGTGTAATCAAAGTGTAAATGTGTATTCTATTTTCTTTCCCCAAACTTGTTGCAAAAGTGTTGAGACTCCTTTGGTGGTAAGTGTATTTTGCAAGCAGCTGCCTTTGACAAACTGATGTTGCTGTTGTTGTTATGCCAACAGTTTTAGCTAGTTGTCGTGTGCAGCTATTACCGTTAGTTGTAATTGTTGTTGTGAAGTTGTTTAGTTTGTTGTTGTTCCTGCTGCCACTTGACACTAAACGAAAATGAAACCGAAATTGTTGGCGACGAAAACAGCAGCCAAACAAAAACAACAGCAACAGCAACAACAACAACAGTAATAACAGCCACAACAACAGCAACAAAAATAGTAGCAATAACAAGCATAACTTGACAAATACAGTTACAGAAGCACTTGAATAAAGTTTAGCGCCTGCCTCAGCCTCCCTTTCTATCTCTCTCTGTCTCACTCTCACTCCCTTAGCTACCCTTTCTCTCTGTCTCTACCTTTCCCTGTCTCTGTCTAGCAGTCTAGTGATGCTCTTTTGTGTTATTTATAGCTGCCGCTTGTTTGTTATACGTATTTTTAATAAGTTGCCTTTGCTGTCGGCTCGGTTTATTATGCATAAATTATGCAGGCGCCTGTCATTTGTCTGCTCGACGGAGCCTGCAACAGCGATAACAACAACAACAGCGACAACAACAATAGCAACAACAAACAACAACTAACAGTTTGAACACCACTGTAGTACACTGTAAGAAATGCGTAAAGAGCTTAAAAGATATTTACAGTTCTGGAAGAAATAGTAGATGCCGTTTTTATTATTTCATCATCTATAACTATAATTTTTCTCATTCTAACCCTATTTTAACCTCAATTACTAGCTATTTATACTACCCAATGCTATATACCAAGCGTTTAATATTGTAGAATATGTTACATATAGCATAAATATATTACGAATAAACCTATTTTAAATAAAGGTTATATAATTAAAATATACTCGTATTAACATAGGTTACAAATTTTGAACCTATTTATTGTTTCTTTCATAACAATAACTTTTTCTCTTTCTAACCTCAATAATTAGCTATGTATAGTGCCTATTAAGCAATTTAATACATTAACAAATTTGTTTAACGGGTTACTAAAAGGCTCTTTAAGCAATGAAGTTTTTTGCATATCGATAATCACTAAATAAGAAGTTTTTTACAATGGGAAATCTTTCATCTTTGCTTTTTATATCATTCGTTAACCTTTCGCACCTCTAAATACGCAAAAGTGACGGGATATCTAAGTAATATACGTATCAAGACCAGATGTAGTAAGTCTTGAAAGTCTTATATTTTCTTGGTCTTCATCATTTACTATTCCATACTTCACAAACTGTAATAAATTGTTAAGAATGCACCCACAAAACCTTCATAACTAGCAACTACAGTGCCTGTCAGAATGTTTTCAACAAGTGCAGCAAACTTTTCGCTCTGTGCATACGCTAGTTTTCATCAGTTGTTGTGCAAGTCAGTGTGTGTATGTATTGTTTTATTAATGAGCTGGGCAAAATTAACTTTAATATATGTGAATTTCTCTGTACTGCAATTGCCGTAGCAACCCCCACCACCCCCTTCTTTCCTCTCTCTTGGCCAACTTGGCTCCCTTTTAGCGCGTGTCTTGCTGTCTCTAGTAACTCTCTCGCAACTCTTTCGACTCTCTCCAGTTGGCATTTATCATTTATAATTGTTTGGCTGTGTGTCAAGCGTTTGGTCGCTCGTTGCGGTTGCTTGCTTGCTTGCGAGAGGGAATGTGACGGGGGGAAAAGGGGCGTATTTGGTCGAGTGGGCGTGGACAGTCTTTCTTTGTGCATCGCATATTTTGACACTTTGACATGCATTAAATCAGTCGGGCGTTGCCCGCTTTGAGTCGCCCTGACTTTGCGGCCAGAGCCTCGCCCTATGTTCCTCTCTACCCTTCTCTCTCTCTCTCTCTCTCTCTCTCTCTCTCTCTCTCTCTCTCTCTCTTTCATTCTCTCGCTTCCGCAACTCTGCGCTTTTAAGGTGACCGCAATTGCATATTTAATGCCTGCAGTTTTGACAGCCAGCAATTAGGGCGACCATTCATATTAATGAGCCAAACCAAAAGGACACTTTTCGGAAATGCGTAAAACGATTTGACTTTGCTTCATCCACCCCCCCCCCCCCCTCTCTCTGATCCCCCCTTGTCCCTCCACCTCTCTAATGAGGCTTCCCTTTGAGTTGTTTGTCGTGTGTCCTGCGGCGACAAGCTTAGCATATTTAATACATGTACATATGTATTGAATTAATGTAGCGACTCTTTTGAGGACACTTGAGCAGGGACAGCTCAGTGTCGTAAGCTCTTGACCTGCACTTGGTATACCGCAATTAAGTTTATCTTGCGATACGTTAACCTCTAGTCAAATTGCCTTGTCTTGTTGGCAGTGAAGTAAATTGAATTAATCGAGATTCAAGTTGAATTTGACGTTGAAGTAATTGTATTTTAGCTTCCCCCTAAAAACAAACTGTTGCTTTGTAAAAAGGCAAATGGGAAATTGGGACTAGCTTAAAGTAGAATTGCGAAAGTGTGGCATCCCTTTGTAGGATTGCATCAACAAGTAGGTAATGCTTGTGTCGGGGGCAGCTCTAGCAAGCAAATGCCGTCGCTTTTTATGAAAAACTGAAACGGGGATAGCAAATTAACAATATTTAGGACTCTCTCTCTCTCTCTGTCTCTTGTTTTTCTTACTCTTTCTCTCTCGCCCATTCTCGCTCAGTCTCTTCACCTCTTTCTTTCTCTTATTCTTTATATTTTTCTATTTCTTTGTCTCATTCGCTCTCTTCCTGTTGACCTCTCTTTCTGTCTCTGTGACTCTCTGTCTTCCTGTATTTCTCTACCTTTCATTCTCCTTCTCTCTCTCTCTCTCTCTCTCTCTGTCTTTCGTACTCTGTCTCTCCTTTTCTCTCTGTAACTCATTCTCGCTCTTTCTATATATCTCTTTCTGTCTGTCTCTCTTACTCTGCCTCTCTCTCTCACTATTTTTCTCCCTATTTCTGTTTATCTCCCCTTTCTTTTTTTTTTAACTCCCTATCTCTCCTTCTTTCTCTCTTTCCCCATCTGTCACTCTTTTCTCTGTCTTCTCTCTCTCTATCTCACACCCGATCTGTCCTCTGTTTTTCTCTCTCGGACTATATCTCTTTTCCTTTCTTGCTCTTGCTTTCTCTCTCTTCCTATCTCCCTCTCTCAATCTCTCCCTCCCATTTTCACTCCCTTTCTCTCTTCGTTGCCATTCAAGCTAAAACGTTTTATATTTAGCGTCTTTAAATCAAATTTTTCATATTTTTAGCAGTTTTCTGTTTTTTTTTAGAATTTATGTTCATGTTTGAAATTTGTTTATGTTAATTGCGACAGGAAAGTAGCGTTGCCAAAATATGTGTGTGCTGTAAATTTATGGATTAAATATGGCGATTTATTTAGCTGTTTTTATTTTCGTTACATATTTTTTACTTTTTCTTTGGCTTAACATTTTCGACTTGTAGCAATTTTTCATAATTTTGCGACGCTTTTTGTTGTTGCTCCTGTTGTTGTAGTTAAGCTGCCTTTGGCATAAATCAAGCAAAATGCAAAGGACCAATATGGAGCAGAAGAAAAAAAGCGAGTGCCCAACCTGCTGCTACCCCTACCCCCTCTGTCCTTACTGCTCTCGCGCTTTATCGCTGCTTGTTCTCGTCTCTCCTTCTAGCGACACAATTTGCAGATGAAAGAGTGTGATGAAGAGAAGAGGGAAATCAAAAGAGCAATAAGTTGCAACGTTGCAGTTCTCGCCTTTTCTGGCTGCTGTCTCCTTCTCTGCTGCTGTCTCTGCCTCTGACTCTGCTGCAGCGTCGGCTATTGCCGTTACTCTTTGACAGCGCTAATTACAGCGCACAAGTTAAATTTGCTTCTAAAAGGCGCCACCGCTAGTCAAATTTTGAAAAAGAAACGCTATTTAACGGTTATTTACTGTCTTCCTCTCTCCACATCTACTTGCTCATTCTTGACTGCGATCTGCCCTTCTCTCTCTTTTCCTCTACTTCGGGCAATCACATGCGACAGTCAGTCAAAAATGTATGCAACACACACACACACAGACAGTTAGGAGGACATTTGTAACATAATTTTGGGCATACTCGAGAGAGGTTATCCCCCCTCCCTTTCCCCCACAACTTACCCCGGTGTTGCCAACTGTTGGCAAATTTATGCGCTGCCAATGCCGCTGCCGTTGACGCTGCTGTTGACGCTGCCTGTGCCGCTCGGCCTATGGGGACAGGCGGCAAAGGACACACGGCGTTAAGGACAGCGTGTGCAAATGAGTTTTGTTTATGCGCGCCGCTCGCGGCGTTGGTGCCCCTGTCACTTGATTTATGGTGTGACCAAAACACTTTAAGATGCTGCGGCGCCACTTGCAGCTAACAAGCTTTATGGTCAACAACTATAGTTATTGTTATTGTTGTTGTAGTAACAGTTGTCGTCGTAACACGGTATGCGATTGCTGATGTTGTTGTTGTTGTTTTAACGGTTGTTATTGCTGTCAGTGGAATAACTAATGTCGCTGACTTTGTTGTTGTCGGCGACGCCGTCTGCACGTGGCGTCCGATTTAGCAGCCATGGCTTTGGTGCCAGGCTTTGTTTTTGTTTTTGATTTTTACTTTTTGTATGGTTCTTTTCCCTCTTTCTATCTCTCTCTCTCTCTCACACTGATCTCACTGTGTAGTTGTGTTTTTTGACACTTGTCGCTCTTTCTTCTCTCCAAAAAAAATAAACTAAAACAAATTGCGGTTTTGTTCACTGCACTCGCACTTCAGGCACTACAAAAAAATGAACAACAACAATGCGCACACGTGATTCGAAGTCCTTTTGTAAATAATTGAAACGCGTTGAGTTGCTTCTTGCGTGTCCTTGCGTGCACAGCATCCGATTGGCTTCAACGTTTACAGCTTACTGTTATTTAGCAGATTCAAACTGAAGCTCACAATTATCGCCTTGCTTTGGTTGACAAGTGGCAAAAAAATACCCAACAATTTGGTATTTCGGGCAAAAAGTATCGATAGGTGCTGTCTGTGCGATGCTTTAAACGATACTTATCAGTGTTAAGCCACTGTTAGTCTGCTGTTAATGGCAATGCACACTCTGTTAACTTTTGAAGCTGCCGGTTTCGTTTTTACTTAGTCAAACTAAGTTTTTTTTAAGAAAGTTAGATTTCTGAATTTTTTGCTATTCATTTAGCTTCATCCATTATTTTCTCATTTTTATCACTATTTTTTCGTTTTTTTGTATCGGTAACTCTAGAAAAAAGCATTCTTTTAGCTATCACATGATATTTTAAACATGTCTTTCACTTATTTTAACAAATGCTAACAGAGTGCACTTTTGTCTCTCGAGTATAAACTAAAAAAAAAATTGAGGTTGCATCAGCAACTGCAACAAGTTCACAAAACCAACAAGTGTGGGGGACTAAAACATGTTCCTTATACAAATTTAGATAGAATATATCGTATTTGATCATCATAAAATGAATAAGCAACTAATAATTTGAAATTGTCTATATGCTCGATTAAAACACAAAAGATAAGATAGTAATATACATAAACAAGAAGTACATATGAAAATCCAATTCGTCAGCTTTCAATTAGCAATTTGATTTGTACCAAAATTCGCAATCATATGAAAAAGTTCAAGGATCAAAAGTTCATTAACTTCATCTGCAGTGCGCGATTACAAAAACAATACACAACTGATTAATAGAAATAGCTATAACGTATTTCTTTACTCACCTGTTGGTGTATTTTCGTTTTGGTTTGATAATAATTTAAAATTGCTTGTACAATGTAGATGTGAAAATAATTCACCATAAATCAGCGATTCTCCGCCCGCCGCCCACTTCGATTGAACTCAGAAACAATACTTTACCGAAAACCAGCGATATCAACCGAACCCCAACGGACACGTCCGAATTTAAATGTGACCATAGCGTGCGAGCGATAAGTGCCAGCGAACCAAAATTAATCGATACATTATTTCGATATTGGTATTTTTAATTTTTGGCTGACCATGCGATATCAATCGCAAGTGATAATCAGGGAATGACAATCGACACAAGTACAACTACGTGGCTGCCGCTGTTTGGAAAATTGTCATCAATTTGCAAGCAAATTGGTAAAAAACTTAGCGAAATTAGGAAATAAGCATAAACAAGACAATGCACACAACATTAACCAAAGCCCTATGCACCCTATGGGGACTGATAATGCTCTCGGCCGCCAGCCAGGCCTTCACAGTCAGTGTGGACGCACATAACGAGGAATGTTTCTTTGAGAATGTAGAAGGTGGCACCAAGTTTGGTGAGTAGTCAATGCAAATACACTTTCAACCAACACTCCTGACTCACACAAATATTTTCTCACACTCGCAGGCGTTACATTCGAAGTAATCGAAGGTGGATTCCTGGATGTGGACATCAAAATAACCGGACCCGATCAGCATGTTTTGCATGAGAGCGAGAAGGAATCCTCTGGCAAATACACTTTTGTTGCGCCCGCAAAGGGTGTCTACACCGTCTGCTTCAATAACGAGCGCAGCAGCATGACACCCAAGCTGGTTATGTTCTCCATCGAATTGAGCGATGCCCCGCAACGCGCACCGGGCGCACCTGGGCAGGAGGAGGTGGGCCACACCAAGCTGGAGGACATGATACGCGAGCTCTCGGGCACATTGACCAGCGTCAAGCACGAGCAGGAGTACATGCATGTAAGTGCTGAAGGAAACCATGTACCTCCTACATCCCCCTTGCAATGAATCCCTCCTTTTGCAATCCTATTTCAGGTGCGCGACAAGATTCATCGCTCGGTCAACGAGAGCACCAACTCGCGTGTCATCCTGTGGTCCACGTTCGAGGCTCTTGTCCTCGTCCTGATGACAGTCGGTCAGGTTTACTACCTGAAACGATTCTTCGAGGTCAAGCGCGTGGTGTAAATCGGTATCGTCTATATATGGATATATATCTCCCGATATATGTGTGTGTATATACCCTCCGCGAGTGTGTTGCAGTCGTCTCAGCCTAATTTTAAATACATAAATTAAATACTTTTTTTGTAACTACATTTCAAAAAAGATAAAACCATCAAAGCGATCTGTTGTCTTACTCCAGGGCCCCACATGTACAATATCTTGTCTCCCTTATCGGTCTACCTACATATATAGACGAAGTTCTTTATCAACAAGGTTTTGTTTTCCTTTCTTTAGTTGAATGAGTATCAAATGGAAATGAATTTAAAGTTGGATATGAAATTGTGCTTGGAACTTTTGACAGTTGAAACTATCACCTAGTAAACTGTACACTTCTTTGAGTGACTTTATAAAGAATATATATAGTATATAATACTAATGCTGAACACTTAAATTCTCTCATTATTATATTATATTTTGGACTTTCCCCAAAATTTGTTACGGCTCCTAAACTAAATATTCTGATTAAAACTGTTCAAGAAAACATACATTATGCAGTGTATCTCAATGTGTTTAGCAGAATACTTTAAAAATTCACATTTTATAGCTACAATTCTATAAATAAATAATAATAAATACAGGAAATTATTACAGTGAAATGAAGATAAAAAAGTCACTGCTATAATTTGGATAAGATATACGACATAAAGATATGCTGATATGTACATAATTTCATTAAAAAAAGAAATTGCGTATTTCATAAGCAAATTTATTCGACATAGTATGAACAATAGACATATAGAAAGATTAACAATTAGATCGTATTGCACAAGAATGCCAAAGACAAGTATAAAATGCGTTAATATTCATAAACAATAATATAGGAGATATATATATACATATATATGGCATATATGTATGTATAGTAGACACTCATAATAACAACATATAGCAGATATATAGTACTATATATTGTATTTATATGTAGTATTAGGAACAGTCATAGTCACAACACGTTGCAGTTTACTGCTGAACTATATAGAGAGAAATTCGTACGATTTATCATCAGTTTTATCTTTCGATTTAGGAGAGTATCTTAGTGGCATAGTCCGAAATATGAATGACTCCGTGCTGCAGCGAGGCAATGTGCAGATTCTTGCCACTCATGTACTCCCGATTGATGTGCGGATTCTGCAGCTCGGTGATCAGTGTGGAGCAGGCAGCTGCCGGATCGCCTGTACTGACTAGCATGTTCTGCAATAAGAAGAATCGAATAAAGGATACCCATTAATGGTGTTACTAATCTCTGAAGACACCGGCAGTTGCAACTTACGGCCCAGAACTCGTTGCCGGGCAGCGCATTACCGTCCCAGGCGTAGGTGACAATGGGCAGCATGTTCTCCACCAGCTTATCAGCGGGATTGCGCTTTGAATTGCGCAACAAAATGCCACCTTGTGGATGCGTGGGCTCCTCAATGCGTGCCTCTTTATCGCCACCCTGCCAACGGTTGAGATGGAAATACGAGAAGTGCACGACGCCGATGTGCGTCAGCTGTTTGCTCAGTGCCCTCAAGCGTTGCTCGAACGTGTCAAAGAAAATCTCCTCCTGCTGTGGTGCAACCCGCCAGACGCCCAGTCCGATACCCACCACGTGTATGTAGGCGGGTTTGCCCGCCTTTACGGCACGCGCTTCTGCCTCTAGCAGCAGCGTATCGAAGCTGATAGCAAAACGTTTGCTCATCACCAGAGTATCAAACTTGGCATCGTCCAGGGGCAGCTGGATGAAGCGCCCGTTGTCCAGCTTGGCATCCTCGTAGCAAAAGTCTCGCTGCTCTCCATAGAACTCACGCCAGATGCGACGATAGTCCTGCACACGCTTATCGCCTCCTTTACCGCCATAGCCTCTCTCTGGTACATTCTGCTCCTCCGTTATCAATATATCCTCGCACTCCATGACCTCGTTCCGCTCAAAGCGTGCTCCAATCAAACCCATAATGACGCCCTCGCGCTCAATCTTTGATTTGTTCTGCTCCACAAGGCCGGCATTCGATCGCCGTCCATCGTTGATGAACTCCGAGTGCGTGGACACATAGAGCAGTGCAGCCAGCTTGATTTCATCATAGCTGAGCACATTTTGGAGAAGCAATGGCGGCTTCTCTTTGGTGCTGCCAATGCGTTCAAAGCCGCCTACACCTGTGCTGCCGTCAAGCAGTTTATACGCATCTCCGCCTCCAAAAAAGTAGACACATCGCTTGGCCAGCAAACGCTGCACGAGATCGGTTATGGTCATGTTCCCATAGACGTTCAGCTCTTTTACATTGCCTGCACAAAGAACAGGTGAGTCAAATACATATATTATCAGCTGATTGACTCACCAAACTTTTGCTTGTGCTCCAGAAAGTTAAGAAATAGCAAGAGTGTCAGCTCGTGTATTATCGGATAAGCGGAGGCAATCTGTTGACGTATCAGCTCACTGCGCTCTGCCGGCTGTGACTTCACCCGGCAAGTGTCTGTGCCAAACTGCAAGGAAACATGCAACATGATCATCACAATCCTGTCCAGACAAGACAAGTACAAACCGAGGCGGGAAAACTCTCTGATATAGCCATAAAATTGTTCAAATCGACGGCATCTGGTTTGGTGCTGGGCTTGACCAGTTGCTGGCACAACTCCAACTGTTGCCGGGCAAAGTCGCTTAGCGGTGGGAGTTGTCCGGCGGCGGGATTGGGCCAGACAGCGTTAACATTTGCTGCTAATTCAGACATACTTTGCGTACTGATGTGTGATCTTCTACTGAAGAGATTTCGCAATGTTTTCATTTTACGGCTATAGATCAAACGCAGCATTTGCTGCGATCTCTGACTTGCCTTATCAAAAAGGAAAAAACTTGTTTAAATTTCAAGAAACAAAACAAGTAGACGGACAGTGTTTCAAAATGCACGTCGCTGGAAAAGCACTAAAAAATGATTGGACAAATTGAAGTGCAAAAAAATACCAAAATTGTTTATTATTTGAATTGACATTTAATTCAATTATTTTTTTGTTTAGTCGAAATGCTAAATATTAACATTATTAAATTAACAATAAAATAAACAATATATAAAATATATAAATAAATAAGTGCGTGAACATCAATGCGATAGTTCTCGAAATATATCAAACATCAAGTTGAAATAATGCATTCATAATAACGGTTTTTTAAAGCAGCATAGGTATTATACAGTCGAGTGCACTCGACTGTAGCTTAACTTGTTAATGAATATATACATACATATGTACATATACATTTCTACTTAAAAGCATTTACTTTCATTCCGCTACTTGAGAACTTGAGTAATTCAAAGTGTATAATAAATGCAAGTGCATGTTTGTATGTATGTTTTTACGTACTATAAGTGCAGTTTTGCATAAACATGCATGCATACAAACGTCCATATAATATAAACATATGATTAGGAATTACACGTGCCAACACACTCATACACACAAAATGGATAAATTTATATGTACATATGTACAATGTATGCGCGTATATATACACGCACAGACAATTCGAAAGCAAACGTCGCAAAAACAAACACACACACACATAAACGAGCCCCCTACGAACTAACATAAGAACAGCAATAACAACAACAGCTGCTGTTTCAAGTTCTTGGCGCACAGACACACATGCATGCACCGCCTGTATGTATGTAAGTATATACATTTATATGTACGAACCTATGTCTATTAAATTCGTCGGACCGCCTGTTCGCCGGACCGGCCTCTGCCTCAGCCGCTGCCTCTGCCGCTCGCGTGGCGTCGTATATCAACAATCACACCACACACGCGCGCTGTGGGGGCCCTAAGTTGGCACAGCCTCAGCTCTTGCGTTCAGTTGTAGTGAGACCAGCGGTTGGGCCAGCAGCATTTCCAGCCCCGATCGTGTCCGTGTGTTCTTCTCCACATTTACCCCTCTATCTCTCTTCACACGCATATCCACCTGTGCAAGATGTCCTTTGTCCGTTTAATTGGTGCTGAGGTAAGTTGCAGAGAATCTCACCACTATCGATAATTGGATGAGTGTCGGAAAGCTCGGGTGGGGGAGACAAGCGAACGCCCTGTAAATGCATGTGCATGCTTAAGTACACACACACACACACACACACTTTGTATATGCATATGTAAATGCATACTAAGCTGTCAGCTAAGTATGTGTATGTGTAGCAATTGTTCACTTAATTCCACAATAATGTGCAAAAGAAACGACGAATTGATGGAGCAAAACACATGTTACGTAACTTTGGTTTGATCACAACAAGAACAACAACACTATGAAATCAGGGAACCAGTCGAAAACACACGCACACACACACATGCGCACTTCTATGCATACAGTGCGGCGAAGTGATAAGTTAATTTTTTTCCTATGCGTGTGAATTATTTGGATTTAATTATAGAGGCGGCAAACGGCAATAAAAATGTGTCTTCTGTACAGGCGGCTGCTGGCGCTGATAAGCGTAGGCGTGGCACACAGCTGTGCTCTGCGCTTGTGCATGTGTGTGTGTGCGTATTATCATGTTGCCAGGCAATTCTTACCTGTGTTGTTGTCGTCGGCATCGAAAGCAGCGCCGTAAAGCTCTTGACATGGAAGATAAATGTACAGCTGGGTCTGCCTAAGTTGATCGCCAGATAGAACACTAAACTAAACCTTATCATATCGGGGTTACTTTGGTGAAGTTTTATTTTGATAACCCGCTGGATGGAAAATTTCCTCGTTCCTTTTAAAGTTCACAAGGGAAGTTTTGGGAAAGGATTAAATTGTTCCCTGCGATATCGATAACGCAATAATTTCAATTAGTTTTGTTGGATAGAAAATTTCCTTTTTCCTTAAAAGTCCCTCAGGGTAATTCTAGGAAAGTATTAAAATGTTCCCTTCGATGTCGATGAAATGTTAGTTTAAACTTGCGTGGGCTTTTGTTATCGGTATTTAAAAGAATGATATTTGAATTTCCTTGCAGGCACGCCTGATTGCCAAGCGCAGTTACTCGTCGGCCGCACCCACCACGAAGCTGTTTATCGATGGCAAATTCGTTGAGTCAAAGACAAACGAATGGATCGATGTGCACGATCCGGCCACTAACAAGGTTGTGACCCGTGTCCCCAAGGCAACGCAGGAGGAGATGAAGACCGCGCTGGAGTCGAACAAGAAGGCCTTCAAGTCGTGGAGCAGCCAATCGGTGCTGACACGTCAGCAGGTCATGTTCAAGTTGCAGGCTCTGATCAAGGACAACATGGGTGAGCTGGCCAAGAACATCACCAAGGAGCAGGGCAAGACGCTGGCCGATGCCGAAGGCGATGTGCTGCGTGGCCTGCAAGTGGTCGAGCACTGCTGCAGCATTCCCTCCCTGCAGATGGGCGAGACTGTTGCCAATGTGGCCCGCGACATGGATACTTACTCGCTGGTGATGCCACTCGGTGTGACCGCTGGCATTGCTCCATTCAATTTCCCCGCCATGATACCGCTCTGGATGTTCCCCGTGGCCATCACCACTGGCAACACAATGCTGCTGAAGCCATCGGAGCGTGTACCCGGCGCCACCATGCTGCTGATGGAGCTACTTAACGAGGCCGGCTGCCCACCCGGTGTGGTCAATGTGATCCATGGCCAGCATGATGCGGTTAACTTTATCTGCGATGCACCCGAAATTAAGGCTGTGTCCTTTGTCGGCTCAGATACCGCTGGCAAGTACATCTACGAACGTGCCGGCAAGAATGGCAAGCGTGTACAGAGCAACATGGGCGCCAAAAACCATGGTATCGTCCTGGCTGATGCCAACAAGGAGAACACACTCAATCAATTGGCCGGCGCCGCCTTCGGTGCAGCCGGACAGCGTTGCATGGCCCTGTCGACGGCAGTGTTTGTGGGTGAGGCCCAGAAATGGATTCCCGATCTTGTGGAGCGCGCCAAAAAATTGAAGGTCAATGCTGGCCATGTGCCCGGCACCGATGTGGGACCCGTCATTAGTGCCGCATCCCGTCAACGCATCACTGATCTGATCGAATCTGGCGTCAAGGAGGGAGCCGAGCTGGTCCTGGATGGACGCAACCATAAGGTGGCTGGCTTCGAGGATGGCTACTTTGTGGGCCCTACCATTTTGAGCAACGTTACACCCTCGATGAAGTGCTACACCGAGGAGATCTTTGGCCCTGTGCTGGTGATCCTCAAGGCCGATACCCTGGATGATGCCATCTCTGTGGTGAATGCCAATCCCTATGGCAATGGTACCGCTATCTTCACCACCAATGGAGCAGCTGCCCGCAAATTTGTGAATGAGATCGATGCCGGCCAGGTCGGTGTCAATGTGCCCATCCCAGTGCCTCTGCCCATGTTCTCCTTCACCGGTACCCGCGGCTCTTTCCGTGGCGATCATCATTTCTATGGCAAGCAGGGTATCAAGTTCTACACGCAGACAAAGACGGTCACCCAGCTGTGGCGCGAGTCCGATGTCGACCACACCCAGGCGGCTGTGGCCATGCCCACCATGAAGTAAACAACCACTCCCCCCCACTCCACAGAGCAGCAATGTACTCTACATGCATAATGTAGAGTATTGTGTGCGAGGATGGAAATTATTGCATTTATTTTCAGTGTGCCTGTTAGTTAGAATTAAGATAAACCCTAAAATGTAAAGAACGAGAAATAGAAAGAGAACAATGTATAAATAAATTGATAAAGAAAAGCATTAAATGAACAATATTCAGTGAAGAATGCACGATATTGTCTTGCTACGATATGCGATGCCACACACGGGATGAAAGACGTTACTGATGTCCTATTCCGATATTCAATGCAGCACACAGGCTGATCGACGATACTGTTGTGCTTTTACGATATTCAAGTACTGATACACGATACTGTTGGGCTGTTTCAAAATACAGGGTGATACTGAGCATTCACCTTCAGTAAGGTCCATTCGCAAATAACACTCACTTGTACATTTTTCTTTGCTTTTATTATTCGTATAACCTATTATAAATATAAACCAACGATAAACTCTCTATTATTCCCCTTCCCTTTATACAAATTGATTTAATATCGTCTAAGAACCAAGCCTTTCTAACTAGACGTTAAAACAAGTCTGTCATTTACTTGAATTTTAAGCGCAGAAAAATGTTCATGCTATTCCAAAATGATAAATAGCCTCTGTAGAACTCACCTATCGATCGCAATTATCGATAGTCCAAAACTCTGGTATTGGATCATTGCGAAAACAATGAACGGGTAAATAAATCGAAATTGAAAACTGATTTCTAAACCAGGCTACCTGGTGCTAGCAAGGTTCTGTTTGGACACCAGCTCGCTGAATGCCCCATTTTTAATGCGCAGAAGCTCTTCGAAAGTGCCCTGCTCGATGACACGACCGTGATCCAGCACGGCAATCTTGTGCGCGTCGCGGATGGTGCTCAGACGGTGGGAAATAGTCAATACTGTGCGACCCTGTACGACCTTATCCAGCGCCTTCTGCACCTTTGCCTCCGACACGGAATCCAATGCGCTGGTCGCCTCATCTAGGACAAGTATGGTGGGATTCTGGGGGAAAAAAAGGGTGCAACTAAGCTATGTGTGGGTGCATAGGGGGGGACGTGAAAAAAACTCACTCGGATGATAGCTCTGGCGATGGCTACACGTTGCCTTTGGCCACCGCTAAGCATCATGCCACGTTGTCCCACCAACGTTTCCAGACCTTGAGGTAGTTTATTGATGAATTCCAGTAGATTGGCATCCTCCAGCGCTTGTTGCAGATTGTTTTCGCTCATATCGCCACCAGGATCAACGCCGTAGAGTATGTTGGCTCGTATCGTGCCAGAGAACAGCACCGGCTCCTGACTGACAACCCCAATGTGTGAACGCAACCATGCCGGATTCAAATCACGCAAATTTACACCATCCAGATAGATGTCACCACCCTGGGGATCAATGAGGCGCGGCAGCAACATGACCAGTGCTGATTTTCCCGATCCCGAGCGACCTACCACAGCCGTAGTTTGATTTGGTAAAAGTTCCAAATTTAAATCGGTAAACAATTTGTACTCGGTTCGCGATGGAAAATTGAAGGCTACGTTCCGGTACTCAATGTGCCCCACGGGTTTAGTCGCCGGCACTAGGCCCGTGTCATGTGGTATAGCATACTGGCGATCAAATATATCCCAGATGCGTTCTGAGGCACCGATTCCCTTGTTCAGTTGACTGTAGAAATTCGACAGACCATTCATCGAGACGGCCACATAGCCTGCGTAAAGCAGAAATGCGGTCATCGCGCCCATGGTCAGTTCGTGGTTCACCACTAGTAGCCCCCCGTAATACAGCACCCCAATAATAATGCAATTTCCCGTGAAGCCGGTCTAGAAACAGAAAAGAAATAAGTTTTAGGTGTTATTTCTAGAGAAGATTAGGATTGGCTTACTGATCCAAAGAATAGAGATCTCGCAAACGTCTCCCTATAGCCAATTTCCATGGCCCCTTCCAGATACTTATCGAAGTCAGCGACTTCTTGGTTTTCGCGTGAGAATATCTTAACTGTCTTTATATTGCCAAAGCGTTCCTCGGCATGCTTCATGAGCTCGGCATATTTGTCCAGTTCTTTTCTTGTAATACTACGCACATAACGCCCATAGAATATGGCAATGCTGGCCAAGGCGGGCACCACTAGCGCACTGACCAACGCCAGTTTGGGTGATGTGTAGATCTGGTTATAGAAAAGTTTATCGAATTAATTGTTGCAGGATCGGGATGATGATGATGATTTACCATCATGCCAGTGCCCACGGTAATCATTGCCAGAGAGCGTAAGCCATCGGATATATTTTGACTAAGCGAGGCGCCCACAAAGTATGTGTCGTTACTGAGGCGATTGATTAGCTCACCGGTTCCCTTGGCATCGAACCAGGAGCTCTCCTGCATCAGTATCGACCTATAGAGTCTGTAGCGTAACTGACGCACAATGCGTAAAGCTTGAGGGGAATGAGAACATTAATAGAGATCGATAGTTTGTGTCTTCTTATTTACATGCTGCTCCAAACAAATAGATGCGGGCAAAGTTGGCCAAACCTCCGATAGCGAACAAGACACAAAGCATGAATGAATGCTCTCGCAGCTTGCTCAATGTACGCATGGTGAGGCCATCCTTGTTGAAGAGCACATCGATGACCCTGCCAAGAAAGTATGGCACACTCATGGTAATGGCCGATGATATGAAGAGACAACCCATACCCACTGCAATTGTTTCATTAATTAATCAATGTGGGAATGCAAATAATTAGCTGGACGATCTGGGCATACATAGCAGAGCCTTCTTCTCCGTTTTCAGAAGTGAGAATAAGCGTTTATAATCTCCGATCTTGGGCTTGGGATCCTCTGATGTTTTGAAATCAGAGTTATACCGCCTGCTCTTCATGCTCACGTTGCCGCTGCGTATGTTGAGTAATCGTTCCGTCCATCTGCAGTTGGCACCAGTGCCACCGCCTGCGGTGCCACCTGCAGCAGCTCCAGTTGGTCGCCTGATATTATGCAGATGGTTATAGAAACGACGCTGCAACAGCTGCAGCACGTTACCGTTATTTATCCCACTACGGCTTATTGCATTTATTAAAACCCTCGGCCCATCACGAGTTATTTGTGTTATCTGTAAAGTTGTGTATACGTGTTTCACCCGAGTACAATTTAATAACATAATGAACTTTACAGATATTAATTATGTTTAATTTCTCATATAAAAAAATATAAATACACAACAATTTTGATGTAATCCGAGAAAAACAAATTGACAATGTTGATTTTTACCCACTCACATTTGCCATTCACATTGTGCACATGCAAGGCTGACGTTACATTAACAGTTGTACTTTGCAATTTAGTGAATGAAAATGATATATATAAATATTAAACCGTGTATCATCTGATGCAGTGGTTAACCAGCAACAATATCCCTATAGTTAAAAATGATCAAAACAACATTTGAATATGCAAAGTTTATTTGGTTTGCTGAATACTCATGACGATATGCAACACTGCTTTATCGATAACCGGCACAACACGTGCTACATTATCGTAATCGAAATTTGTATTTTTGTAGCAATTGAAAGTGCAACATGGAAATAGGTGAAGGTGAGATTAATAAATATAATACATAAATAAACAGAAATATTAATAAAAATAATACATAAATAATTGCAGAATTAAAGACATGGTTGCAGGACAAGAGCAAGGGTTACACTGCACGCCTGGAGTTTGCTATTAAAGTCTGGCAATCAGTGGATTTTGTGTACAATAACAAATACGAAGTCGTTTGCCAATGGCTTACAGAAACGATCGCCAACACGAAGAATGATCTGCCCGTGGCACAACTGCAGCAACTCTTTCGGCTACGTGCCCAGCCCGGCCTGGTGAATGTTTCCACCAAATCGCAGCTCATACAGACTCTGCTGGATCGCATCAACAAAGAATCGCAGGCCGACGCCCATGGACACGCCTATCCACAGTTGTTGCAGAATCTAATAAACTTCGAATTGGTTCAGGATGCTCTGCGTGCCGACTACGATCTGCTGATGTCCAGCTATGGCACACTTTTCCATACCTATGAGCGACAGCTGCTCAATGCGCCGTCAGGTGAGTCGCAGTTGCCGGCGCGGCATGCGGATTTCATACTGCCACTGCTGCAACAATTGCGCGACTATGTGCAACGTGCCCAACATCACGATCGTCTGCTTGCCGCCTACACAAAAGTTGCACTGCATCCACTGTGTCAGCTGATCCTCCAATTGCAGCAGCACAATCTCTGCTGCTTCGAGCAACTGGCTGCGGTGGAGCAACAACTAACAGAGTCATTGAAAGACAGTGAAGCAGTGCAACGCCTTGCGGCGCAACCGCTGCACGTGCAAATGCTCCTGCTGGAAGCATTTCTGTACAATCGACGCTTTGATCCGCATCACCTGTACTTCATGTCCAAATACATCTTTACCACACTCGTCAGCGTCAGGGATGAGGAACAACCGAAGTTGGTGCTTCCTCTGGCCACACACGCATTGGAATCGCTGCGCAAGCACAACATTACATTGCAGTTTCCCGAGGACGTCAATCGCAAGCCCATTGAATTCCTTAGCTATAGCATCATGAAGATCGTTGGCTTCTACAGGAAGAAACACTTCGCCGCGGTGCTGCGGCTACTCTGTGTGGCACTGCGTCTCAATCCGTTGATACTGGAGCCCAATGTGTACCAGATCACCGTGTGGATGCTGACAGCAAACAAGCAGAACGACACGGAGCTGCACATGTACTCAGACTATCTTGTGCTTTTGCTGGACATGTTCCGGCGCCTAAGTCGTGCCGAGCGTTTCGTCATGCAGCTACTGAAATCGCTACGGGAATGGTTGCAGCAGTTTAAGCTTGCCGTCGGTGCTGGAGATTCGAAACGCAGTCGCAAAGAGGAGGAACCGCAGCTGGAGCCGAATGATTCCAAGCTAGATGCCTATGTAGAGCTGATATACAAGTCACATTTGGGCGCAGCCGAGAGTGCAAAGCAGTCTGCAGTCACGTGCTTCTCACGTGATCCCTTGGCTCAGTCGTGGCCAACGGAGACAGCTGGAGCCGCATTCACCCGCCTCATCAGTCATCTAATGTCCAAACCCTCGATGGTCATTTGGAAAATGTTGCTGCACAGCTTTGCCGAGCTGCTCGAGCCAGAGACGAAGGCTGTGTTGCCTGCAAATCTGAATTATGCCATCGAATTGCAAGCAACACTGCTGTCACAGTATTTGCTGGGCACACGTCTGGCAGAGCAAGTGCATCAATTTCAACCGGAGCTGCAGCAACAGCGTCAACACACTGTGCAAGTGCTGCAGAAATTCGGACGTCATCTGCTCGCTCAGGAGCACAATCGACGCACTATGAACGTGTTCCTCGAGTGTGTTGAGCGTGCGTGCAGCTTTGAGCTGCTCCTGGCCTACTATTGGCCCGATGGATTGCCTGCCACAGAGGCGCTGTACAAGTTCCTGCCCAGCGATGAATGGGAACTCATCCAGCAGCGTGTGCATAACTTTGGAAAGTCCGTATGCCGCCAGAGATTGCAACGTCTGGAACTGCAACTAGTGCAAGCCGGTTGGCTGCTTCTGCCCAATCAGCGGAATGAGAGCTGCCCGGATGCCTTGGTCGAGCTGGTGCCGCGACAGCTACTCTTCCATTTGACACGTGCCCAGAAACAGCTGCGCCTGCAGCAATGTCTGGAGCCCAAGGACTTCTGCGACTATGTGGAGGATGAGGAGTGCGTGGAACTGTTGACGTTGCAGCTGTTGCAACAATATGTGGCCACATTGAAGGCATCGAAAGTCAAAGGAGCTTTGCTGCCCAAGCAGCTGCCAGATGCGGAGGAAACCCTGGATGAAGCAACGCTTGCGAGTGCCATAAGGAAGCACAGCTCAAGCAGCAAACAGCCTGTGCTACCCGTGGAGGCAACAGTACAGCTGGTGGATGCACTGCAACAACTGCCACTGGCCCAACTGGTGAGCCACATCAAGTCTCGCCTCTGGCTGCTGCTCTTCACGCTCCACCAGGATGTACGACGTGCCCAGCTGCCAGAGCAGGAGCAAGAACAGCTGGCCAATCGTCTACTAGAATTGCTTATAGGTAAGAGATCATTGGAGTCATTCAACCAGTTTTCTCTTGTTAATCCCTGCTTTGCTTTCTTTTTAAAGATTTGCTGCACTTTGGTCAACCTTTGCCCATTTGCAGCTACTTTCCACAGCTGGAGGAACTGTTGCAGTTGGTGTCCATCTCCGATGGCGTTAGCTGGCGCTTCTATGAAACATTCTTTGCACGCTGCATACGTCGCCTGACAGCGGGCAGTGATGTCTTCCTCACCAATTGTGCTGAGTATTTCCGCCAGCAGATGCAGGTGGAAGCAAACAAGTTGCCAGCGGAGCAGTGTCGCCTGCTGCTGCTGGCCATTGAGACGCTATCGAGTGCAACTGGTGCACAGGCACGACGCATGCAGCGTTATCTGCAGCCGCTGCTTGAGATCTATGGCCAGTTTGTGGCACACAAGTTCCGTTCGGTGAAGAAGCCACCGTCGGCGGCAAAGGAGTTTGTGCAAGAGACACTCAGTGGATTTCCCATCTATTTGAGTAGCTGCATCAATCGTGCCAACAAGCAGCAGCAGGAGGAGAAAGCCAAACAGACGGAGGCAGAGAAGGAGAACAAAGTGGACCAGGAGGAGGAGGAGGAAGAAGATAAGGGAGAGCAGAAGAAGAAGAAACAAAAGTTGGAGCAGAAACCAAGCGAGACGGCCACGCCCATCGATGAGAACTTGCGACGTATCTGCAAAATCTACATTGGTCACTCGGTGAGTTCCCTTTCTCATTCTCTCCATCTCCCACTATAGCTATGTGTCTCTCTCTTTATTGCAGCTTAACTACCGTAATGCTCACGCAATACGCTTGCTAAACGTTGCCCTCACGCATCGCCAGCAACTGCATCTGGATCAGGATGAGATTGAGTTCGTGCTGAACAGCTATTGGCGCCAATTGAACGCAGACATTGAGTCTGAGTCCACGCTGGACATACAGGCAATCGAGCCGGCAATCAAACTGATTATTGGCTACAAGACCAACGAAGACTTCCTGCTACTGCTGCGTCGACTGAGCACCCAACTGGATGCCATGCAGCGACCCGAGACGGACGCACAGCATACAAGTCTACAGAATGTGCTAATCTTGCTCAGTTTGTTCTCCAAGTGCTCGCTGAGCAGCATCAAAGGAGCGGTAAATTTCCAGCTGAGAGAACTCTTTTCTTGACTATATCATGACCATGTTCCTTTTTGTATCTTCATTGTTGCAGATGCTAAACGAGCACTTCGAACTGATTAGTGGCAATGTGACACTGCGTCTGCCTGCCCAGGCTGATGCTGCCTATCGCAGCCATGTAATGCGTCTGCTGGAGGCACAACGCGCACTGGCGGGCAATCGTACGATTCCATTGACTGGTGAAACACTGGACTGCATGCTGGGCACCATGTTGGATGTAAATATCAAGAGATACGTGGTAAACGGCGGCACATGGCAGGATTTTGTGCAGCTGCATGGAGCCATCTCGGAGAACTGCCTGTTGCTGTTGCGTCAGCATGCGTCGCTCATGTCCGACCGTGCTGCGCAACTGACAGCGCTCTGTCAGGATTTGATACACGCCATTATCAGTTATCGCAGCGAACGCAAGCAAGCGCAGAATCTACGCGAGGAAGAGCTCGACGGGTTGGCTGAGCTAGCGCTGAAATTGGTTACGCTGATGGCGGGCATTGCTGCGGGTCCGCAGGCGTTGGCCGTGAAGCGTGTGGCACCATTCCTGCTCATCTACACCATCAAGCAGATGGTCACCACGGAGCGACCCACAACGCTCTACGAGAAGGTAAGGCAGACGGCGTATTCATCTATACAGATTTACCTCACCCTTAATTCCCTTTTTGCTCTCACAGATTAAGGTGCACGTGGATCGCATTTGCCACGAGCTGATCGGCATTTGTGACCATCGATCCGGACACTTTATACTGCGTGCCAGCAACGAGGCGGGCGCACGCATCTACCAGAATCTGGTCAAGGAGCATGACAAGTATCATAAGTTCCGTGGCAAGGTCTAAGCGAGGGCTGCGTTCATTTCTATAAAGTTAGTTTTTATTATTGAATACATTTGAATTGATTATCCATTAAATGTAATACATATTTTGATTTCGATTGCGCGAGTACTGAAAGGAGAAGGGCATGAGGGCAGTGGGACGCTGTGCGGAAATTAAGGCCAAATAGAGCAGTAGGCACTTCAGTCTTCAGTTTAATTTACAGTTCGGGTTTGTCTTTGACTCTCCCAGAGAGCGCGCAGACTGTTGAAGAATACGCGATTTGTCCTCCTCCTTATCTCCTCATCTTAATGATGTGCGATGACTGTGTGTGTAAATGTATCTCATGAGAGTATTTACATCAAATGAAAAATGTAATTTTTGGTTTTGTACTTTCTTCGTTTTATCTTTTGCTGACATTCTTGATAATTCTGTGATCAGGTTGCATCTGTATGTCGGCTAGAAGATATATATATATATATATGTATGTGTGTGCGTGTGTGGATTGTGTGAGCTGTGTGTTTGTGTTTGACCTCAATTAGGCAACAAACATTTGGCAAACTTCGCACAGAGGATGCTCAGCCTCATCTGGACGATTTCCGCTGCAATGGACAAAGGCAGACATAGTATATATGGATATATATATATATATATCTGATAAGTACGTACAACAGCGTTACACAGGTACGGCATATAAATTGATTACATTCCACACATGAATAGCCGCACTCCTCGCACAAGTCGAAGGTGCAGTTAGCACAGATCCCCCGTATGAGCGTCGGCCTTTGACAGCAAACGGATAGACGCCTTTCGAGAGTGGGATTCGCTACATCGGGATTCATATCGCGCAAGATTATGTTGCCATCGCCAATAAGCTGATATTGCTCATAGAGATGCGCTGGGGGTGGAGCATTTGTTGCTCCTGACACCCCACTGGTCGGTCGGTTGTTTCTGTCGCTATCGTTGTTCGCATCAATTTGTGCTGCAGCCCTGAATAGCATCTTGGTTGTTTTCTCTACGAATTTGGAATAACGAATGCCAATGGTGGGCAGGACAGAGAATAAACACAAAAAACAATAATAAAAAACCTTTAATTCTACGCACCGTGCACCGCTTTCATTTTGTCTGGATTGCGAGAATCGCTAAGCTTCTCACTAACCCACACCTTGGTCTGAGTGACATTATTGTTACTCTCATCTTCGTCGGAGCGCATACGTTTTAAGCTATTACTTTCCATTTTTTGCACTGCGGGAACTTATTTTCAGACCTTTATAGAATCGTTTTATTTAGTTTTTTTCTCGTTTTAACAATTTCCTTTCTTTCTGCCGGTTTGTTTCCAATGCAGCTGCTAACTCTGAAAAGAACAGTTAGTGATGACAAATCGGTTAAAAGCTTCCATCACTAAATTGTGCTTCCATGTTAAATGCACTGCTGCAGTCTGGCAAGTGGTTCGCTTACTGTGCTGCCAGATACGCACACAATCGCTTGCGTTTATCGGCGCGTAGCTGACGCTTTGAATCACTTTGGGTTAGATGTATATCTTAATTTGCCAATAATGCTCATTTCCAGTGTTAATTTACAAACGCGATTTTCGCGATTTAGAAAAGTGTGTTACTCAAAATTTACAAATCGAAATGAACTTGAAATGAAAGGGAAATGACTGAAGGCTCAGTTATCAGAACAAATTACAAATTATGTATACAATGCCTACTGCGATACTTTTATTAAATCTCTTTTTATAAAAGCTACACATGCATATTGACATTACGTTTAGTTTCATTGCGTCCCTTAATATGCTTGCCCAGATTTTCATTGATATTATATTTCTTGTCACTGCTTTCACTATTGGGCTTAAATTTGTTATAGCTCTTATCTAGGAAGAGCTCTGACTTCGAAGTCTGCAGCTCCGGTGCATCTTTTTTTGAAAACGCCAAACGCCGCTGCTCTGCTGCCGCCTCTCTATTTTTGCGAACGAGTGCAAGGCGAGCCAGATCCGCATTTATTTCACTCGGGGTCTTTTGAGTTATAAATTGACGCAACTTATCCTTGCTACGCTCCTGACGTCGTTCTTCGTTTGTCGTCTCTGTCCCGGATAAATCTGATGAGGATGCGAGTCTCACCATCTTCTTAATTGGACGATTCGGATTCGATATCTCGATTAGCCCTGCAACAGCTCCACCCACTTTTTTGCACTTGTCATTCAGATGATCCTCAAAACTTTTGCTCGTCTTACAACCTTCACGCTCGTCCTCCCGCTGCAGGACTTCAACCGGAGTAAACTGACGACGCTTTCCTTTGTGGTTAATAAATTTTCCACGCGGCATTTTTCCTTGATTTGATTAATCACAGTCCTATTAAATTTAATTTGTAGTTTTAAATCGTAAAAGCAAGAAAAGTTGAGCGAAAGTCAGAAATGAATTGCAATAACAATAACAATTGGATCAACGCTTAATATAAATGAATAAATAAGAATAATTAAATTTCTAAATCGTTTTGCAAACTTTTTAAGAAGACTCTTCAATCAATTGGTTTTTGACAAATTATTATTCACTACTTTGCAAAGAAAAGTTATGCTTCGAAGATATTGTAACGGAAAGGAATTATCAACCTCTTTTTTTTATAGCTATAAATGAAAATAGTGACAGTACGATATTTTAATGGATTGAAATTTAAAAAAAAGCAAAACCTACTCAGATTCAAAATAAAATCGATATTCCATTTACCGACTTCTTATACTTGCTCAAAAAATATCGATAGCTTGATAAATTGTAAGGGGTCTATGCTAAACTTAACAGACAGTGTTATCGGTTAGTGTTATTTATCCGCAATCTAAAATATATGAATCAATAAAAAAATACATATCGCAAATCGAAATGTGTTAGCTAAATATTTTCGTGTAAATATCAGTTTAAATACATTTAAGACGATACAGATTACACACACGCAGCACACACTCGTGGCGCGTATGTTGGTCAGCAACAGGTATCAAAATCGATCGTACAGTGTGACAACAGAGCCGACAACAGCAACAGCTGATTCTATGTAAAAAAAATACTAAACGGCGAGTCTTTAAGAAGAGAGTCCACAGTGTGCAACGAACAGTAGCAGCAACAGCAGCAAGTGTCGAATAAATACAAAACACAAGTGTCAAGATAAAAACAAAAACAAATCAGTGTCAAATCATGTCCGCCGACGAGAATACACCTGTACTGCGGGGCTGCCTCAAGTTGCCGCTCTCCAACGACCTGCTGCTCGAGGTCACGTCCAAGGCCAAGGACTATGCCATCATGCATGGTGCCGCGATGCGCTCCAAGACGAACTTTAGTCCGGATTCACTTAATGTGAGGGTCAAACGACGAGCCATAATATTGTTATTGTTTACAATGTCTGTATAAATGTCTTTGTGCTTGCAGTTTGCACCCTTTGTTCTGGTGCCATCGTCCTTTCCCCGCAAGGAATTCGAAAAAGCAATTGCCCTGCAACCGATTATTAATCGATTAATGCACAATGTGGCACACGATGAGGAGTTTATAACGACCACGCTGGCGGAGACAATTAAAGTGGATGAGTTTACAGCGAATTTGTTTAACATTTATCGCAAGGTTTTGGCCCATGGCTTCACCCAGGTAAGACAGACAGCTTGTGTTTATTAACACATACGCCGCACACATACACACACGCACACATACAGTCATCCACATCATCCATAACCACACACCACCACCAACATCCAATCCATCCAATCATTGTCATATGTTTCCGCATCCCATAACCGTTTCTCGCTCAGGCAGCTAGTGTAGGTGTTTGCTGGTTTCTCACTCTTTTTCTCTCTCGCTCTCTCTCTCTCTGTCTCTGTTCCTTACCTCCCGTCACACATTCCTCAAATGGGTTTGGTTGTAGTTTGGTCGCTGACTGACTATCTTATCGTTCTTTCCATAAATCTCGGGCTAATCTTAAGTTTTGCCACTTGATTTATATGCGTATCCTGGTCTCGGTCTCGTTGACCACTTCACTGCTGCTCGTGCTGCTGCTGTTACTGCTGCTGGTGCTGCCGCTTCTATTCCTCTACTGCGCCTTATCAGGCTCAATTTTGCATGCACCCTACTTTAATGCCCCATTCCCAACCTAAATATCCCTACTAAGCGGCAACATTTTTTAGTTAATATTTTTATTATATGAATCTAAAACTATTGTTGTTATTCTTGTTGTTATTGTTATTGCTGTTATTACTGTTGTTGTGGATGTTGTTCGTCCTTCTATAGCTACATACTATACATAGGATAATATCGGATAGAATAACTCACGCATCTGATCTGACATTTCTTTGCTTTCTCCTCTCTCCAAAACCAAAAATAATCCAATTGAATAATCCTATTTCAATATACTCTACAATATATATCCAATCCACACACACTATATAAATCGCAATATTTTGTGTTCGTTTATCGTAATCCGTGAACCCAATGCGTATCCGTAATTGTAATCCGCATCCGACCGAATCACACATTGAATCTCTCCACTCCACTCCAATCCACTCTCCACATTTGCATACTTGAAACGCCAAAGCGCATCTCATTGGGCATGCTGCGCAGTGATCTGATGCTGGAATCGGAATGCCCGGAGCTGTCGCCGTTGATGAATCGCCCTGAGGGCGCGTGTTGCTCCCACAAACGTGTCGCAAGATGCCCAAGGGGCACAGGTGGCAACGACAACAACAATGACAACGAAAGCGACAACGAAAGCGACAACGAAAGCGACAAGGAAGCGAAGGCGATGGCGGAGTCGGAGACGAAGGCGCAGGCCGAGGCCAAGGCGAGAGAAGAAGGAGGAGCGAAAGGAGAGAAATGCACGGCCAAGGGGCAAAAGGGGAAAATTGAGCGCAACGTTAGCACATCATCGGCCTATTGCTGCTGGAAACAAGTCGAAATCAATACGATAGCATCGGGTTTTGGCCATTTGGGACCAGCAAGTAAAACCATACAAAGGTGCTTTCTCTCTCACTGTCTCTGTCACTCTATCTCTATATATACATATACCTACCTATCTCTCTCTCTCTAACTATCTATCTTTCTTACTATGTACGAATATATATGTAAATGAATATTTTGTATATACATACATATATATCCTGCGCTAGTTACACATACAAATGAAATGCATTGCCTGTACATGCCTAACCAAAGCCATTTCCACACACATACACACTCACATAAACATACAAACAGACCATACATACACACAAGGACAAAAACACATGTTTAAGTAATACCTAGAATTAGGCTTGGGAAATTCTCAGTAACAAATTTTGGGATATTCCTTAGAATCATGAAGAGGTATATTAAATATATTAATATAATATAATATTAAATATATTATATAATATAATATTAAATATATTATATAATATTAAAATCAATTAAGTAATCTGTGAAATCAGATTAAATACATCAAAACGATGATATCTTATTTCTATTAAGATAAATAGAAAGAATTAAAGAAAAAGAAACCTTAATATTGTGTCAGATTCAGTGAATGAGAATTAGGAAATCCTTATTTCAGTCTTGATAAATAGAAGAAATTCACTCGAAAGATATTGAAATAATTCGTAACAATACGATATAAAAAGAAACCTCAATATACATATGTATCTTCCTGGAAATCTATGTGACAAAACCACAATATTGTATAAATTATAATTGTTATTTACAGAGTATAACATACTAAATGAATCAGTTAGATGTAATAAAGATGCAGGAGTTATAAGAAAACTGGGGTTTCTAGAGGTTTCTAGTGGTTTTCTTTGTATGAAATGTAATATATTTCCCTTGCATGAAATCGCTCTCAGATGAGCATGAATAACTGTTTTGCGTACGGCCCCCACTGACTGACTCATGGAACCAGAAAGAACAACATGACTTGCTTTATTTTCCTACACTATACTACGCTATATTTTCTAACCTTCTTCTTCTACCTTTTGGTCTGCATGTGTGCCTGTGAGTGCGTGCGTGCGTGCGTGTGTGTGCGCGCGTATGTGTGCCTGCTTGTTGTGTGTGTAAATGAGAGTGTGTGCCGTATTTTATTATCCTTTTTGTAATGCATATTTAATTCCGTGTTTGTTTAGTTCTCTTGACTTGTTGTTGTTGTAGTTTTTAGTTGCTTGATTCGCTAGAATGAATACGCAACAGTATACGATAAACGCTTCCCGCCCACCGCCTGCCGATCGCCCACCACCAACACCATCCGCCTGCTCGTCTACCACCGCTCTACGCCTGCTTCCTAAAAAACAGAAACACAATACAAGTTGCAATGCTTTCTCTACTTAATTTGCTATCTATCTCTCTCTCTCTATCTCCCTTGCTATGCATTGCCAAATATATTTGCCATAATCTGTACTACTTTAATAGCTATTCAATTGTCGTTCGTATACTCGTATATCGATAAACAAATTGTTTCATTCCATTTGCAGCTCTGCTCACGCTATCTTCTCTTTCTTTTTCATTTGTTGCGCTTTGTTGCCTTGCTCCCCCCTCCGCCACACCTATGCAAACACACACATGGACTGTGTTGTCTATACAAATCGGATTATTACAGCAAAAAAAAGTGTGAAAATGAAACAAACAAAAATTTACAGTTTGTGTTGAAATGAGAAACGAGCCTTGTCATTCAATCAGCTGAGTCTTATCGCAGTAGAGCGAATAAGATACGTACACGACACACATACACATACCACACACACACATACACAAGGCAGTATAAACATACAAACACACTCCGGCGTAAAGCTTCGATCAACAGTTGTTTAGGGGTTCTCTTGTTTAGATTGTTTCGCTAAAGGTTATTTAAATTTCCAAGAATTATTTGATTTATAAACATGAAAACAGGTTTATATACGATTTTGTATATATGATATTAGAGCCGATCGCGTGTCACGTTTAATTCATAAAAAAGAAAACATGAAAATGTAATTTCTAAAAATGGAGATGGTATATGGTGTCTCGTGTCACGAGCATATTTTAACGATGATGTACCATAGATAATTGCATGTGCTTACGATCTAAGTATTAATCAAATTTAAATTTTTGACCCAAATTTGCCCAAATTGAGTTTTCTCGGCCCGCCCAACTATCATGCGATGATCTCCGCGTATTCATCGTGAACAGCACGATATATTTTCAAATGAGACGCCTTCATTCATCATGCCTAGCCATCCATATACACACCCCTGATTCATCCAACCAAATCTGAATTAAATTCAGAATCAAAATCAAACTCGATATATTTTCTCTCCTTTATTCACGAACTCGCTTGCGCTCTCATTATCTCATTCTTGACGTCGCTCGCTTGCGCAGATATACAAAAAACCAAAAGAAATATTATATTTTCAGAGTATTATTTTTAATATTTTTAATCTTAAATAAACACATATTGTTACTGTTTTGTTGTCGCTCTTTTTTTTTTAATACTTTTTTAGTCTAGGCAGTGTATATATAAGTATATAAATCAAAAACAACTTTAAATTGTATAATGTAAATTGATCATAATTATTGCAGGCTTATAGCGTCGGTCTATTACGTTCTGACTATTTGGCTCACGTGTACGAGGGCTGTTCAATAAAGCAGGTTGAAATCAACACGATTGCCTCCAGTTTCGGTGGCATTGCTACACACTTGGTGCCTCTGCAGAAGTATTAATCGCTCTTCTCTTTCTCTCTCTCTCTCTCACACACACAAACACTCTCTCTTTCTATCTCTCTCTCTACTCATCACTTTCTTGCACTGTTTTGTAATGCACTTTAGAAAATAGTTTGCACACACACACATGCACAAATCTGCACATACACACGCGCACTTGTTGTGGATTCCGTTTCCATGCGATAGGATCCACAATGTAAAATATCATTCAGCTTGCACGTTGTCGTCTGTTGTACCGTGTGTGGGACTTATAGTCTGCCTAACTGTTAACACTGTTGGCCACATTTGTACCCCCATTCGACCTCTCTCACTCACTCACTCTCTCTCTCGCTCTGTCTTTCTCTCTATCTCATCAAATTATAACTGGCATGCATTAGATCTCGTTCTATTTCTTTCTCTCAAGACAATATGCACACGCACACACACACACACAGACAGATGGTTATTGGCCTTAACTTTGACTTGAGCTTAGTGGATGCTGTTACCAAATAATCCCGTTACCAACACAGTTGAACCTTGCAACTTCCACACTTAATCCTAGACTAATCCCCTGCTAACTTGTTGTTGTAATGTACATATAACTCTCTCACTCTCTGTCTTAATTCTACCTCTTGTTGTTGTTGTTGTTTGTTATATCCGCTAGACAAAACTATTTGCTAATCTACATTTTGTTTTTTCATCTCCTCCTTTTGTAAATTACCCCATATCCCCAATACAGCTTTGTCCTACGAGAATTGGGTCATGCCGAAAAGCTGAAACACGTGAGTAGTAGATACGATAGTTGTACCGATAGTTTTATTTGAATAACTTTGCTTGTAGATGCCCAAGAACGAGGCGCTGCAACACTTATGTGATGGCATGGTCAAGGCATGGAACATCTATGCCAAACCCAACTCGGTCATTTTGTTCATCATTGAGGATGTCTCCTATAACATTTGCGATCAGCGATTCCACGAGTTCTATATCCGTGAGACCTATCCACATATCAAGGTGTTGCGTCGCACCCTTACCGAAGTGCATCGCGAGGGCAAACTGGGCCAGAATAAGGAGTTGCTGCTGTATGTAGAGTAGTCCACGAGTTGCTCAGCAACGCTTTAAATAACTAAACTCTCCCTTTCTCTCTCTCTCTCTCTCTATCCTTGTAGCGGCACAACTGAGGTGGCTGTCATCTATTTCCGTGCCGGCTACGAGCCTGGCCATTATCCCACACAGGGCGAGTGGGATGCCAGATATCTGATGGAGACATCGCTGGCCATCAAATGCCCCTCGATCCAATATCATTTGGCCGGCACCAAGAAGGTGCAGCAGGCTCTCGCCCAGCCTTCGGTGCTGGAGCGTTTCATCAACGATCCCGAGGAGATTAAGGCTGTGGGAAAGATATTCACTGGTCTCTATTCCCTCGATGATAACGAGGTGGGCAATGCCAATTATGAGATGGCGTTGCGTACGCCCGAGAAGTTTGTGCTCAAGCCGCAGCGTGAGGGTGGCGGCAATAATGTCTACGGCGTGGATATACCCGATGCGCTCAAAGTATGTTTGGTCTGTTAATCCTTGACATTGGACTAATTTTCATATATTTTGCAGCGCATGTCACGTGTGGAACGCTCTGCTTGGATTCTCATGGACCTAATACATCCTCCCTTGTCAAAGGGCTATATGGTGCGTCCGGGCGGTGAGGCGACACCCCAAATTGTGGACATGGTCTCGGAGCTGGGCATCTTCGGTGTGGTCATTGGCGATGCGGATAACATTGTGCACAACTACCAAGCGGGTCACATGCTGCGCACAAAGCTTTCCACTGCCAACGAGGGTGGTGTTGCCGCCGGCTTGGGCGCCCTCGATAGTCCCTACTTGATCGACAGCGATGGCGAGGAGGGCTACTATTAATGTGTGTGTCTGTGTATATATATATATGTATGTCTTTCCATATATGTTCATCTATTCTAGAATGTATTGCATGCATTCCCTTGCCTTCAACTATTTAGCAATTTTATAAAAGAGATGTGTGTAATGAGTATTTTTGTAATGCGTATAGAATTGTAACCGATGCAATAAATTTAAATGTAAATACCGATAAATAGAGAACAAATATCTTAAAACTTCGTTGTTGAGTTGCATTTGTATTGTCAGACTGGTTTGGAATGATCAATTTATCTGGGAAATACGAAGTTAGCACCATTTGAGATAACCGATAGATGTGGACTACCAAGCCCTTTTGCGGTATGTGGAGTCCATGATGCGATCGACCAGTCTATCAATGGGCTGGACGATTAGTGGGATGCTTGCCAAACCAACCGCTGTCGGTAATGTCTTGACCATAAAGCTGGGTGCCTTTTTCAACAATAGTCGAGTGGTGGCAGTGATGCTTTGAAAGAAAAAGAGTCAACGAAATTGACTGGGGCAGTAGCATCACTCACCGATTGATAACCACTCCAGGTATGATGACGGAGGCCAGCATTTGCCAAGAGAACACATCGCCGGCACAAATTGCAACCGAACGTGGGGATGCACCACTCATTTCTTCGCGCAAGGCCTTGTCAAAGGTGTCCATGCAGACATATCCAATAGCCATGCCATAGGAGGCGGATACTATTGCTCTGGGTATTATCGGGCGGAAGGCCTCGCCAACTTCATTGCTGTAACCTGTTGCAGAACGGTGACAGTGTCATTGTCAGTCAGTGCATGGAGTACAGAAACTGCAACTTACCCATGTAACGCATAAAGGTATTCCGATATATGTCAATATCCTTATATGAATCGATGCGGTTCACCACCTCTTTGGGTTTGTTCTCATTGTTCTCATTCGTATTTAAATTATCCATATTAAAAAACTGTTAAATTAAAACTAGAAAAATATGTAAAAAATTTTAAATTTTGTCTGTATTGAATAATCTTTGTTATCGTTGTATTTTGTTTCCTAATAGTCTGGCAACTCTTGACCTGCTCTCCGGCCGGCTGGCTGTCAATCGACAATTAAAAAAATGGCAACGCTGTTGCGTTGATATTTTGTCTATCGGGCAGCCACCATAATTTATCGTAAAAACGTCAAGCGTACCATGGTTAATTTTTTTACCTTGAGCGTGCGTGCGAGTGTTTTTTAAAAATAACACAAAGAAATATCATTGAAATAGCCACATTTAATTGATGTAAGTGTTGCATTTTAGCGATAGATGAGTATAAAAGACATGTAAGAGCACTTCAGCTATGTAAATCTGCGATTGTTGTCTATGACGCGCGCGCGGCAAAAGATTAGCCACAAGCCACACAAACACACTTATACACACACACATATATATCGAGACAAACACAGCCGCATGCAGATGATGCAAAAATACTTTTTAAAAGCCGCATATTAACATCGTTTTATTATTTTTTTCGTGTATTTTCTTTCCATTGTTGTTTCTGGTCTCCTTTTATTATTATTGTTATTATTGGCAGCCACTGAGTGACGCACTGTGCAACCAAGGCCCAACGCCGCTCTCCCTCTCCCTGGCGATCCGACGGTGCAGCATTTGTTGTTGTTGTTGTTGCCGTGGACGCTGCCGCTGCAGTTGTTGCTGCCATGTCAGACTTCAGCGACTTGGATCGTCAGATTGAGCAGCTGAAACGCTGTGAGATCATTAAGGAAAATGAGGTGAAAGCCTTATGCGCCAAGGCTCGTGAAATTCTTGTCGAGGAGGGCAATGTACAGCGCGTGGATTCACCCGTTACAGTGTGCGGCGACATTCACGGCCAGTTCTATGATCTTAAGGAATTGTTCAAGGTGGGCGGCGATGTGCCAGAGAAGAACTATCTGTTCATGGGCGATTTTGTGGATCGCGGCTATTACAGTGTCGAGACATTCCTGCTGCTATTGGCGCTTAAGGTTCGCTATCCGGATAGAATAACGCTGATACGAGGCAATCATGAATCTCGCCAGATCACCCAGGTGTATGGCTTCTATGACGAGTGCCTGCGCAAGTATGGCTCAACGGCTGTGTGGCGCTACTGCACCGAAATCTTTGACTACCTCAGCTTGTCAGCAATTATCGATGGCAAGATATTCTGCGTCCATGGCGGCCTATCGCCATCCATTCAGTATTTAGATCAGATCCGCAGCATCGATCGCAAGCAGGAGGTACCGCACGACGGCCCAATGTGTGATCTTCTGTGGAGCGATCCCGAGGATCAGACCGGCTGGGGAGTATCGCCGCGTGGAGCTGGTTATCTCTTTGGCTCCGATGTTGTGTCGCAGTTCAATCGCACCAATGACATCGATATGATCTGTCGTGCCCATCAGTTGGTCATGGAGGGTTTCAAGTGGCACTTTAACGAAACGGTCTTAACCGTCTGGTCGGCGCCGAACTATTGTTATCGGTAAGCGAGATATGTTCCTCCTTGGCAACAGTTAAACATCACTCATTCTCTGCTTCTTTGTGTTCCAGTTGTGGAAATGTGGCCGCCATTCTGGAACTGAATGAGTACCTGCACCGCGATTTTGTCATCTTCGAGGCGGCTCCGCAAGAGAGTCGCGGAATACCGTCGAAAAAGCCGCAGGCTGATTACTTCCTTTAAAAGTTCTTCACACATAAAAAAACAAACACATGCAGAGGACGACTACGGCGACGACTGAACCGACAAAGACGACTCTGCTGGGAGCTGCAACATTGATAACTGCCTGCCTGCCTCAAGCAACAACAAGAAATTAATCAATTATTCTATAAACATATAAATAATTAACTTAAGGCCACAGTGACTCCCCTCCCCTACCCATTGCCCGGCACCTTGTTCCCGTTCCCCATTGTAACTCCCGCCTCTCCTCAGCGGATTCAATGATTCCCTACGTCCACATCAATCCAGGGCGCACCATAAACAAATTCAACCTGGCAGCAATTAAAATCAGTCGTTTTATATATAAGTAAATATTTTTTAAGTCTTTAAATAATTCCCTTTTTGTTTTGTCTTTCAACTTTTCCTAGATTTATTTCTTTTTTGTGTAAATTTCAGTTGTTTTTTTTTTTACATTGTCTCTGTGGTCATCTAGCTGATTAGCCGGAATACCTATTAGTTATATAGATCTTTGCGCTGCCCCCTTACTCTTTCCCTTTTTGACGAGGGAAGGCAGCGGGGCAGCCAATATTTAATAAGACCAATAACTCCTCCTCTCCCCCAACCCTGATCCAAAAAAGGAAAACAAAAAACATCTAGTTTTAAGCACTTAGTTTTTAGTCTGTTTCAGAGATTGGCAAGAACAACGGAAAGAAGCCAAACAGAGGAAGAGAGAGCGAGAAAGATAGAACCGAAAAAACAGAAAATGCATTGTAATAATAATTAACAATTAAGTGGAAATTCTAACACACAGAAGCAAACATCTATATATATATCTATATACAGACATATATATATATATATACAGATACAGATATTTAAAAATAGAATTTGTAAGCTATATAAAAATTGTAAGAGTATTTTCCTTTCGAGTAACATTTGATATATATCCTCCGTTTTTCCTCTAGATATCTGTGCCGACTATATCTACCATGTAATTTTTTTATATATGCGACTCGAATTGCATTTTGCAGAGCCTTTATTCAGCTTTATCTTACGAACTAGTCAAAAAAAGAATAACAAATTAGCAGAGGGATTTGTTCATCATGTTGGCGCTTGTCGTACGAAGTGAGGAAGGGCGGTCTGCGATAATGAGTCCATTCCAGGTTGCCAGGTACGCTTAGTGCTCCGCCAGGGATAGACCATGCTCGTGCATCTGCTCCACCATGCAGTCCATGTAGGCAACAGCTGCTTCACAACTAGTTTGGAAGAAGGCGTCAGAGATTAAATTGGATAGATTGGCGGACAGTGGGTGCACTTACTGATCCTCAGGCACTTCGGTCTCTTCACACTTGTCTATGATGGCAGTGGCTGCCTCCTCCTTCTCGGCATCATCCTTAGTCATTGCCTTAACCAATTCCAGTGCGTGCTCCTTGCTTAGCTTCCCTGCATCATCCATCTAAGGATAGAATATTGTTATCATATCTACGTTCTGCCAGCATACTCTCAACTTACGATCTCGAACTTCTTCATCATGCAGGAGCGCAAGCATTTGCCCTCATGCGACGCCGCCGGCTCATGCTTCATCATGTGCTCCACATCCTCTGTAAGAGGGATATGACTGGTTGATAAAAATCAGCTGAGTGTGAAAATTCCTTACTGACCTTCTGTGGCACCCGCCTCTGTCTTGCATTCCTCGGCCACCTCGACCACATGCTCCCGGCTATAGTCTTCATGGGGAGCTGCTATTATGGCAACTGCGGCCACCAGGAGCAACATTCCCAAGCAAATTAAACGCGACATTATCCTGTTCTGGTTGTTGTTGTTGTCGAATACACCAGAGGCGAACGATTTCCACTTGAATGTGAGAAATACGAGCTCCATTGGCGTTTTATAGTCCGGCCCGATTCTCTGGGGGATTTCCTCTCCGAGTCTGATTGACTTGACAGATTACACTAAGACTCTCGATCTCAAGCAGTAATTAATGCCGGCAATTATTGGCATGGGAGTCGCTTGCACTAAATGAGCGCCACATGACACTCGATCTGGATGACGAATCCGGCGGAGATGCCCTCCGCTGGGCTACGTGTGAAAACTCTTCCGCCCATCCCCGCTGACTTTCCAAGTCATAGACATTTTCTTTGTTCATTTTCTAATTACACGTTTTAATTGACAACTGGCAGGGAACTTGATGCAAACCTTAAATGCAATAAAAAACCGATTACGACTTCTGATTGCCACTTGAATGACAGAGAGGGAGAGAGATCGACAGTGAATAATTTGATATATGTAAGTGGTTCAGCAATTCAACTTTTCACACCGATCACCATATCTAATCGTTGATCATGACAAGCAATTAAATTCATTTTCCAACTTCTCAAACTTACTTTAATCTATTAATTATTTAACGTCATAACCAGTGTTGCCATTTCGGCTGAATCCAATTTATTTTTCAAGTGCTGCATAATTTTAGGACTGGTTTCAAACCACCCTGTGCACCCTGTTCCACAGTGTGCATCGATTATGTTCCGTTGCATATCGTGAAATAGCACTATGCCTATTGCTATCCTTGTCAAATTGGTGTTACGATTTTTTGGAATTAAACAACACACAATAATATATGTTCTGGGGTTGGAGAGCCCCTCTGGTATTTAATAAATATTAAAATTTTGTTCTGTTCTGTAGCTTATATATGTTAATCGTATGTTACGTGATAAACCTATTTATCTATGTTTTCGATGAAATTCTGTTGAATGCATGTTAGCCCGCGATATCGACAAATTGAATTAAATGTCAATTAGGATATTGCAATAAATATTACAGAGTAAGTTGACTAATAAAAAAAAATGATAGACCTATCTTATTCTAATAATATTTAACTATCGATTGGCGTCTTTGGCTCCAGTTGTGGGGCATTTTCAGTGATTATCGCCTCCTTCAAGCGCGGTTCAATTGGCGCCGAGGGAGCTGGACCTGGAACTGGAATCGGAGCCGCCTTAGGTTTTCTACCAAGCGTCAAGAGCAGCTCTAAGCCACCGCTGGGTGCTTCGACGACAATGTGCATGAAGAAGGCCAGCAATACGGTAAAGCCAAAGTCAGCCCAGAAGCGTAACATCTGAAAAGTAGATTTTAAGTAATATGTGAGTAGACAGATCCAATAGATCCCGAAGTGAATGCAATGCTTACCACTTGGTAGTCAGTGAAGTAGGTGTTCGTGTGGGTCAATCCAGCATGAAGGCTCTCGAAGAACAGATGGAAGATGTAGGCGCAATAGGAGAGCTTCGACAGTGGCTGCCACAACGGCGACGAGAGGAAGCTGTTGGCCAATCCACCATAGCCGTACTTACAGGCAAAGACTATCCAGACCAGAGCCAGGGGCCAGGCAACACGGGTTAGTGTCACATAGAACGACTCATCAAGTTTGGGCACAGCCTTGCCACTTGCCGCGTACGGGTAAAGTCCATAGAGACAGGCGAAGATTAGCGTTAAGCTGCCGATCCATCCCAGCCAGACAGCCAAGGGGCTCAACTTGAACTTCTTTCCACGGTTCACGTGAAGGTAATAACCGAAGAGAAGACCAATAAACCACGGCGAAGCACGGGTGTGCGTGGTGAAGTAGATTTGGCTATCCATGCCGCGCTCTCTACAAAAGTCCTGGGATTAATACAGGACGAGAAAGAGCTGATTCAAAAAAATACTTACAGGGAGTATCCCAAGACCATCATCTCGGTAAACAGGCACGCAACTAGCAGCAGCATGAAAACAACAATTGCGGCAGCTGCCTTCTTGCCCCACTTATAAAGTCCGATCAACATAATTGGCGAGATGATGTAGAGCTGCATGTCGACGCTGAGGTACCAGCTGTGTCCCAAACACTACATAACATAAGGAGAGAAAGAGAACTGAGTTAAGCTTGCCTTGAGCAAAACTTCTGGGGGAACTCACCGTTGTGTCGGGCACAACATAATTCTGGACATAGAGAATGGTCCAGAACCAGGTCTCATCGCAGGTTGAGGATATCGCTTTTGAGAAGCCTTTGAATAGTGGACCACTTCCCATAATTGGCAGCACCTTCATGTAGACTAGGATAGCCAGGCCAAGCACAGGAGTAAGACGCAGGAATCGATGCAGATACATCAACGGCACGTTGAGTTTGCCCTTGGATCTACAATAATGATTTAAAAATATATATATATAGAATGAATATATAACTAATAAATTCATTTAACTGACCTTTCCATTGTTCGCAGTGCCACCATTACAACCAAAAACCCGCTGAGAAAGAAAAACGTGTCCACGGAAAAGAGACCATGCATGATAAATATGCTGTAAGGCGCCTTGAGCCACTGCAGAAGAAGAAAAAAAAAGATGGAGAAGGTGATTAGACTATGCTCCTTAGAAAAATTGTTGCTAGAACTAAGTTTTTATTAAACACTTAAAAGCTTCAGAAATTTCACCACAAGTTTCCAAAATACATAATGACTCGATCTGGCAGACCTTACCCTATGATAGGAACGTATCACACTTAACTCTATTTCTAATCAAGGCTAAACCACTTTCGAATCTCTCATAGCCAGACGATATTTGCAAGCAAAACTCAATAAGTGCTGCACTTGGAGTAATTTGCTAATAAATAGATTAAGATTCTGATTTGAACTCTGTCACCCACTGAGTGACTAAGCCCGTCTGCACGCGGCAAGCACACTTACCGGTAGTACGTCTATCATATTGATATTGGGCGATGTCGCAGCAAACATATAGTCGTGGCCATAAACGACCCAGATAAGCGATAGGCACCGAATGCCGTGCAGACAATCGATGACATTGGGATTGGTTTTGCTGTCCACAACACGGAAGAGATTGCGCGAGTTCACTCTCGCCGAGAAGACCTTCACCACAGTTGGCAATTGGCCTATTAATTGGATGGCAACGGGTTATTAACTGACCGATAATGATACCATATTAATTATGAAATTACCAGGATTGTCGTAAAGGAAGTAATCACAGAGTGTGCTCAGCAGGACGGCAGCAAGTAGCACAGCGATAACAACACTATAGAATTGGATAAGATAAGCCATGTGGTAACTGAAATTGCACAAGCTCCAACTTACACTGTAAAAATGGTCAGTCCATCCCAGGGCTCAGTCTCCGCGGTCTGGCAGCTGCTCTCGTTGATTAGGTCTGATCCTGTGCCGATGTCTATGTTCAACAACTGCAGGAACAGTTGACGCAGAAGGGTCTGCATGTGATCGGCCGTGCATGAGGCGGGCAGACACACTGCCGTTTTAATCGAGAAAAAGCTATTAAGACCCAAGTTGCTGCCCGACAAGATATTGGCAAAACAGTACTTGCCGCGCAACTGGGTGCCTGTTGCGGCCACTGCCTGATCGATTCTCAGACACTCGTCGAAGTTGCCCAGATCCCTGAAGTTGCCATGCAACATACCCGATGGCCAGGTACCCCAAGCATCGATCACTGAAGCAGGAGAAGAAACGGGATAAGACCCGATCTGCATGACAAATTGGGAAAAAACTTCACTTACTCTTTAGGGCCCAGCGGCTCCCTGAACTCAGGGCCTGACTGAGCAAGGCCACCTCGGCGGCGCACTGGAGGTCCTGCTGACTGGGCAGCCGCGATCCGATTAGATCTGATATTGAAATATTCTTGTAAAAGTCAAAGAACTCCACTGACATCCGTCGTAACTGCATCATCCGTTGATATTCCTCGATATGCAGATCCTGTGAAGGTAGTTCCTGACCCAGTGAACTGCTCAGCCCGCAGGCCAGAGCACAGAGCACTATCGTCGTTAAACCTAATCTAACCATATTCCTCGTGGCTTCTGTAGTAGACTAATTGCCTGAACTACCGTAGTACCTTCTTTTATACAGTCTGGGAACTTAAGATAAGCCACACTACCGTCTACCTTGTCACAATAATATTCGGTTATGTGGCTAATCAGTGCGTTATTTCGCATCGATAAGACCGTCTCCGTCTTCGGATTGAAATCGCTGCAGATCGCTGAGTAACGGTCTATCGAACAATTATTTGTTTGTTTACCACGATAATGGCCCAAACACTTGACTGACAACTCGTGCCTGCAGCATGTGTTCTCTCACGGGTTCTGTTTTATAGACCGCCAGGGGTATGGATGCACTTGAAACTGTAGATCTCAAGTTCTTTCGTGTGGGGTAACTACATATGCATTTGTTTGAAACACGTTCCCAAAAAAAAATAACTATATATCACATAAATGGGGTTGAAAATACAGGAATTGGTTGAAAGAGTGAACACAAATCTCTGTAAAATGCAGATGGAACCTTAGTAAACCATTATAATAGTTAAATTAACAGCTAACTCCATTTGAGCATATTTATCTGATGGTAGAAAGTCATAATCTAAGACAGTATAAAAGTTATCGTATATAAGAAATCGTATATCGAAAAGAATTAACATGACTAATTTGCTTCAAATGTGGACCTCCCACCCACAGCAATCATAATATACTAGCAAAACTATTTTTACTTGTCAACTGTACTTCCTAATCATGTTCTAGGTATTTGACATTTCTAAGTGCCCGCTCTTCATACACTCAGTATAATAAGACACAATTGTTAAATTAATAACATATTAAATTTATTGAAATTTTGAAATATTATGAAATAAGCACAGAAGTTTTAGCAGATCTCTAATCTGCAATTCTAGCAATATTCATTAGCTATCTTATCGTGGAACACGATGTACGGGTATGAAAACAATAGCTTTCTTCTGGGAATCAATAATCAATTGGTATGAATAAGTTTCGAGAACGTCGAACCGAGGCGAATATCAACAATTCGAGTGAAGTATAATCCCGATAGGTTTTTGCTGGCCCACGATGATACACGTACGTTGCTGATACAGATAATCAGTCAGATCTTGGAAATATTTTATTTATTCGATTTTGCAAAAACGTTAATGGGAAAGTTTGGCATATTTGGTTCTTCAGAAATACATATTTATTCAAGCTCAATTTCACGGAATTCACATTGTTGCATTGTATTATTCTTTGTTTTTATACCCTTCAAGTGTTGATAATGGTCAAAAAAGGGTATACTAACCTTGTGAAAATGTATGTAACAGGCATAAGGAGGCATAGCAGGCCCCACAAGGTATATAAATTCTTACTCAGAATCACTTGCCGAGCCGATTGGGCCATGTCCGTCTGTTTGTATAAACTCGCCGATCTCAGCAATTACAAAAGCTAGAGACACCAAATTTGGCATGAAGGTTTCTTTATACCATACAAAGGTCAACTTTATTTCAAATTTTAGATACCACGTCCACCGCCCTCGAAAATCAATAATATAATTTTTCAAGTCGATTTGTGACATTTTAAAGATAGAACATTTTGAACTATGGCATATACTTAGCTGATTAAAATATCTAGGTATCCTAAAATTTAAATCCTCTAAATTTAAATCCGATCGGACAATAAACACAGAAGTTATTACATACTATAAACCTTGATCGCATGTACTTTGTGTACGAGCAACACCTAAAGGGTATCGATGTTTTACGTTTAAATACGTCGAAGGGTATCCTACTGTCGAGTGCCATTCGACTATTCCTCTTGACGAGTTTCGTTGTTTTTGAAGATATCGCAAACCAATTAATCGCACATTTATTCTGCAAAAAATTTGTATAGTATTTTATCAACATCAGGCCAATAAATATAAGAAATATTTGACGATGTCATCATTCTTTGGACTAATAGTCTCACTGTACGGCGGTCTAGGCCGCAATCTTATCGTCGATCTCAAGAATATATACAATATGTTTAATAAATATTGAAGTTTTGTATTTTCAAGTGTTCTGTTCTGTAGCTTATATATGTTAATCGTCTGTGACGTTATAAGGCTATTTATCGATGTTCGATAACACCCTGAAACTTTGTTGAATGCATGTTAGCCAGCGATATCGGCAAATTAAATGTCAATTAGGATATTACAATAAATATTATATAGTAAGTTGGGTAATAAAAAAAATGATAGACCTATCTTATTCTAATAATATTTAACTATCGATTGGCGTCTTTTGCTCCAATTGTGGCGCATTTTCAGTTATTATCTCCTCCTTCGAGCGCGGCTCAATTGGTGACGAGGGAGCTGCAACTGGAACTGGAATCGGAGCCACCTTATGTTTTCTACCAAGCGTCAACAGCAGCTCTAAGCCACCGCTGGGTGCTTCGACGACAATGTGCATGAAGAAGGCCAGCAATACGGTAAAGCCAAAGTCAGCCCAGAAGCGTAACATCTCAAAAGTAGAGTTGAAGTAATGTGTGAGTAGACAGATCCAATAGATCCCGAAGTGAATGTAATGCTTACCACTTGGTAGTCAGTGAAGTAGGTGTTTGTGTGGGTCAATCCAGCATGAAGGCTCTCGAAGAACAGATGGAAGATGTAGGCGCAATAGGAGAGCTTCGACAGTGGCTGCCACAACGGCGACGAGAGGAAGCTGTTGGCCAATCCACCATAGCCGTACTTACAGGCAAAGATTATCCAGACCAGAGCCAGTGGCCAGGCAACACGGGTTAGTGTCACATAGAACGACTCATCAAGTTTGGGAACAGCGTTGCCACTTGCCGCGTACGGGTAGAGTCCATAGAGACAGGCGAAGATTAGCGTTAAGCTGCCGATCCATCCCAGCCAGACAGCTAAGGGGCTCAACTTGAATTTCTTTCCACGGTTCACGTGAAGGTAATAACCGAAGAGCAAACCAATTAACCACGGCGAAGCACGGGTGTGCGTGGTGAAGTAGATTTGGCTATCCATGCCGCCCTCTCTACAAAAGTCCTGGGATTAGTGCAAGAACGACAGGAGACCTGAACCAACACTTACAGGGAATAATCCAAGATCATCATCTCGCTGAACAGACACGCAACGAGCAACAGCATGAGTACTAAGATTGCGGCCGCCGCCTTCTTACCCCATTTGTACAGTCCGATCAGCAGAATGGGCGAGATAATGTACAGCTGCATGTCCACGCTGAGGTACCAGCTGTGGATCAGACACTGTATTGCAAATAGAGAGAGTGTTGGAGAAATGAGTTGAGCTTTACGAAAAGTAAAGCCAGCTGGGAACATACCGTTTTGTCGGGCACAACATAGTTCTGCAAGTAGAGAATGGTCCAAAACCAGGTCTCTTCGCAGCTCGAGGATATTGCTCTTGAAAAACCTCTGAATAGTGGACCACTTCCCATAATTGGCAGCACCTTCACGTATACTAGGATAGCCAGGCCAAGCACCGGAGTAAGACGCAGGAATCGATGCAGATACATCAACGGCACGTTGAGCTTGCCCTTGGATCTACAATAATGGATCAAAAATAATATATAGCTTATGTAACTTATAAATGATTTCGGCATCTAACTAACCTTTCCATTGTTCGCAATGCCACCATGACGACCAAAAACCCGCTAAGGAAGAAGAACGTGTCCACGGAAAAGAGACCATGCAGGATAAACACGCTGAAAGGCGACTTAAGCCACTGCAGAAGAATGAAGAGAGAAAAGAAGAGACGGCAGGGAATTTAACTATGATACTAAGCTCGATCGTTGCTAGAGTTATTTCTATTACTTTATTTCTATTCCCTATAATCCTTACCCCGCCCTATTCCCTTACCCTATAATCCTTACCCTACAGCTTAACCTCATTCTCCAAAGCTATAATCTAACCCATCGACAGGCGATATTTGCAACTGAAACTCAATAAGTGCTGCACTTGGAGTAATTTGCCAATAAAAAAATTAAGATTCTGATTTAAACTTTGTCACCCACTGACTGACTAAGTCCGTCTGCAAGTGGGTTTATCAGCCATGGCACACTTACCGGTAGTACGTCTATCATATTGATATTCGGCGATCCCGCTGCAAACACTGCATAGTCGTGGCCATAAACGACCCAGATAAGCGACAGGCACCGAATGCCGTGCAGACAATCGATAACATTGGGATTGGTTTTGCTGTCCACAACACGGAAGACATTGCGCGAGTTCACTCTCGCCGAGAAGACCTTCACCACAGTTGGCAATTGGCCTATTAATTGGATGGCAACGGGTTATTAACTGACCGATAATGATACCATATTAATTATGAAATTACCAGGATTGTCGTAAAGGAAGTAATCACAGAGTGTGCTCAGCAGGACGGCAGCAAGTAGCACAGCGATAACAACACTGTAGAATTGATTTAAGATAAGCCATGTGGTAACTGAAATTGCACAAGGTCCAACTTACACTGTAAAAATGGTCAGTCCATCCCAGGGCTCAGTCTCCGCGGTCTGGCAGCTGCTCTCGTTGATTAGGTCTGATCCTGTGCCGATGTCTAAGTTCAATAACTGCAGGAACAGTTGACGCAGAAGGGTCTGCATGTGATCGGCCGTGCATGAGGCGGGCAGACACACTGCCGTTTTAATCGAGAAAAACCCACCAAGACCCAAGTTGCTGCCCGACAAGATATTGGCGAAACAGTACTTGCCGCGCAACTGTGTGCCTGTTGCGGCCACTGCCTGATCGATTCTCAGACACTCGTCGAAGTTGCCCAGATCCCTGAAGTTGCCATGCAGCATACCTGATGGCCAGGTACCCCAAGCATCGATCACTGAAGCAGGAGAAAAAACGGGATAAGACCCGATCTGCATGACAAATTTGGGAAACAACTTCACTTACTCTTTAGAGCCCAGCGGCTCCCTGAACTCAGCGCCTGACTGAGCAAGGCCACCTCGGCTGCGCACTGGAGGTCCTGCTGAGTGGACAGCCGCGATCCGATTAGATCTGATATTGAAATATTCTTGTAAAAGTCAAAGAACTCCACCGACATCCGTCGTAACTGCAGCATCCGTTGATATTCCTCGATATGCAGATCCTGTGAAGGTAGTTCCTGACCCAGTGATCTGCTTAGCCCGCATGCCAGAGCGCAGAGCAGTAGCGTCGTCAAACGTAATCTAACCATATTCCTTGTGGTTTCTGTAGTGGACTAATTGGTTAGACTATTGTAATACCTTCTTTTATACGATCTGAGGGCTCAAGATAAGCTACATTACCATAATTGTCGGCTATATGGCTAATCAATTCGGTTTTTCTTATCGATAATACCGTCTCTTTTTTCTGATTCCACTCGCTTCATATCGCTGAGTAATGGTCTATAAACTAGATTTGTTTATTTTATTTTTTCAACGATAATGGCTTGATTCGTGTCTGACGCTGAAGAGTCTGATGAATTCTCCCGTAGTCACTGCCGGGGATGCACAAACTTTGTACCACAGCCTCGTATATGTATGTATGTGATCTCGAACTCTGAAAATATTGGAGCAGGTGTATACAATTCTCTGCAAACTTCAAAATTGGTATTAATGATAGTAGAACAGCGACAATCTCGGCAATTGTACAATAAATCTCTCATCAACTTGGTTTAAAGTTAATAAATCAAGAGCAAAACTATTTTTAACTTGGTAATTACTTGTTAAATGTACTTCTCAATCATATTCTGTGTATCTGACAAATCTGAGTGCTTGCCTATAATAACAATCAATTGTTCAATTAATGGTATGTCAAAATGATTTAAATTGTAGGATCCTATAGAATCACTTGAGTTATTATAGTAGATGTCTGCATTTCTTGCAATATTCATTAGCTATCTAATCGTGGAACTATAATTTAAACAATAGCTCCCTTCAAGAAATTAACAATTATATTGTTATGAACAGGTTCCGAGACCGACGAACCGAAAGTAATAACAATTCTATTGAACTTTAATCCCAATAGGTTTCTGCTGGTACACGATGATACATGTACGCGGCTATTAGAGATAATCATATCGTCAGATCTAGGAAAATTTTTTATGTATTTATATTTGTTTTCGAAAAAACCAAAACGTGTAACGTTCGTGCAGACTTGTTGTATACATACATAAATATTTGACAATATTGCACTAGACGGCGGTCTGCAGCGCAATCTTATCTTCGGCTCGTGTACCATTCGGTGACTCTTAACAATGTGTGTACTTGGCATGGTCGGTATAATAAATTTAATTTTTCGGAAATTGTGCAAAATTAGCTTACATATCTTGTGGTTAATCTAAATATTTTCTTTGCATTTTCAGAGTTGCCTACTTTCAGGCTTCACGTGCGCAGAGATCTCCATCTGCGTACATTGGAAGATCAGATCTCATTGCAAAATGAACAAGCCGCTTATTTGCAGAAGAAATTTTCCTATTATTCTAAATTATAACTGGAAGAATATACCCTGTAAATAAAACAAAATAACATGCGGGAACATATAGTTAATTTAGATTGATACCATAACAACTTATGAGTAACCATCTCTGAAGTAAAAATTTTAGATATTAAAAGCTACATATCTGAGTTCTAATATAATTATAATACTTGAAAATTATAAATAAAACGTTTATTTCTACTTGGATTAAATCCTAATGTTATTACCTCGTTTACTACTGTTATTATTCATTTTTACTAGTGCTACGTCTCTTTAACTACTGTTACCCTCTTTACTTATATCGTTACCTTTTTATCTACTATTATTGCCTCTTTGACTACTGTTATTATTTTACTACTGTTAATTTACAAGTTGTTTCACTTCATACATGATAAAGTAATTTGGTAAATACTATAAATAGTAATAAAGAAAGTGATAAATGTACTTAGGACTAAAATTCTAAGAATGAGTTCTTCATTATTAATGTAGAGCACTCCAGTGCATAGGATTCTTTGTGATTTACATTGCATTATGAAGAATTGTATTGGTACGATAAGAATTTGCAACCACTTATATTGCAAGTGCTATTTCAGTGATAAGCTCTCTGTTTCGTCAGAACAAAGTCTTCATGTTGAAAGCTGATTAACGTCGATAATAAAAGCAGGAAAACGCCGGTTTGCCATGACTCATGTTTAAGAATACAACCATTGCATACTTTTGGTTGCAATTTAATTTCCACACCATATAACGGTTAAATGTTATTATCAACTCATTTTGTTTATCTTAATGATAAACCTAATGACCAATGTTGAATTATTTATTTATTTATTGTTGATATCAAATTTAATAGCGGAATAATTTAATGATGTGCAAACAAAATCTGGTGAATTCAACAAACGAATTATGGTGAATTGCGAATGGTGAATTTGAAATGAATTCAATAAGGTGTATGTTCAACAAATAGACGATTTATTTCGATAATTCAAAGCATTTAACAAGAGTAGCAAATTAATAACAATTACAGTTAATTTTATGGTTGCCACATCTACTGATTTTGATTAAGCAAACTACTGATTGATCTGGTAGCCCTACATATCTAAACTCTATTTTCAACTTTTTTTGTTGGCAGCTGTGGCGCCGCTTCATTGCCACCTTGGCTAGGTTCCTGTTCCAATGGAGCAGATGGTTGAATCTTCGGAGTGGGTTGCCTCTTGGCCGGTAACCACAACAACTGCAAACCGCCACTGGGAGCCTCTATAAGAACGAACATTAAGTAGGCGACCAGCAGAGTAAAGCCAAAGTCAGACCAAAAGCGGAGCATCTATAATGGGAGGGAGAGAAGGAGAGAGAGAGGTGGAAACTTAACTTTTCAAAACTAAGTAAACAATACTCACCACTTGGTAGTCACTAAAGTAGGTGCTGGTCTGCTGATTGCCACCATGAATGTACTGAACGAACGGATGCCAGATGTACACACAATACGAAATTTTCGATAATGGTTGCCACAGGGGCGAGGAGAGGAAGCTATTGGCAAATCCACCATAGCCATATTTACAGGCGAAGACCACCCAGACCAGTGCCAAGGGCCAGGCAATGCGTGTCAGGGACGTATAGAAAGCCTGATCGAGTTTAACCATTTTGATTCCATTCGGATACATTGCAAAGAGGCAAGTGAAGATCAGAGCCAAGCTGATGATCCAGCCTAGCCAAACGCTAAGGCGACTCAGCTTGAAACTCTTGCCGCGATTCACATGCAAAAAGTAACCAAAGAGTATACCAATAAGCCAGGGAGCAGCGCGCACGTGAGTATCAAAGTAACTCTTATGTGCTATGTCACTGCAATTTGAAAAGGCGGAATCCTTAGCTAAGGATGAGTACTAGTTGGTACTACTATACACTTACGAGGTGTAGTCATTAGTCATCATGCTGATGAGGCATGCAGTGAGCAGAATCATAATCACCACAATTCCAGCCACCGCCTTCTTGTGCCACTTGTAGAGTGCAAACAGGAGCAGAGGTGAGATGACATATAGTTGCGTATCCACGCACAGGTACCAGCCATGCATCATGCACTGCAATATCATTCAATTAATACTTCTTCTTTACTCCTCCTTCTTTGCTCCTCTTGCAACTTACCATGTCGTTGGTACCGGTGGCATAGTTCTGCACATAGAGCAGCGTCAGGTACCAGTTCTCCTTACAAGTCTTCACATTGGAGTCGAGGTAAACACTAGAAACTGGACCACTTCCCATGATGGGAAGCACACTCATGTAGGCGAGAATAGCGAGACCAAGGACGGGTGTGAGGCGCAGAAAACGATGCAAATACATCAACGGCACATTGAGCCGGCCATGAGATCTGAAATACCATATGTATATATACTCTGTTTTGTTGAAAAAACGTAGAGAACTTACCTCTCCATCGAACGCAGTGCAACCATAACAACCAGGAGACCACTCAAAAAGAAGAAAGAGTCCACGGAGAATAGACCATGTACAATTAACATGCTATACGAAGATTTGTACCACTGTTATCGGAAAAAGAAAGAGGAATATAGCGATGAATTTGGTTTGCAATAGTTATCCTCCGACCCTCCAATACCACGCATCCTTAGTGCCCAGCCAATTGCCTCGCAGCCCAGCCAATTGCCCTTAGCTCGTATCTAGCGAAGGATGAGGACCTCACGGAGATAACACTCAATCAAGCGCAGATTGAAGCGGGGGAGTTGGAGCTGGAGCTGAAGAGAGAAGAGGAGGATGCTAATGAACAGAGGAAGCAGGTCACTACCATTGTAGGCGCTCCCCATTACCTCCACTCTTAAACTCTAATACTTACCGGCCAAAGATCTAATAGATTTATATTAGGTGCTTGAAAACTCATTACATAGTCGTGACCATAAACCACCCAGATAAGCGACATACAGCGTATGCCGTGCAGACAATCGATGACGTTGGGATTAGCCTTGCTGTCCACAGTGCGGAAAAGGACACGCGAATTGGCACGTGCTGAGAAGATCTTCAGCAGCACAGGTAAGTTACCTAGAAGCCAATTAATCAATTAGATAATAACAATATTCGAGTTTTCATTCATTCACTTACTTTGATCCAGGCAGAGGAAGTAATCGTAAAGTGTGCAGAGAAGCACAATAGCACCCAGCATGGCTATGATGGCACTGCAAGCCAAGCAACATACTATATATAATCTAATTTCACTGCTCCTGGTATTGTTACTCACATGGTTACAATGGTCAATGCATCCCAGGATTCATGCTCCGCCGTCTGGCAACTGCTCCTATCGACCAATTGCGTCTCTGTACTGATCTCTATGCTCAACAGCTGCTGCAGAAGCCGTCGCAGCAACATATCGATGTTTTGTCCCGAACAGGAGGCAGGAAAGCAAACTGCAGTCTTGACCCCTATGCCGTTTAGGGCTCCCGCCTCAGGGCCTAACATGCTGCCCGAGAGGAGCTTGGCAAAGCAATACTTGCCACGCAACGTCGGCTGATTGACCCTGAGACACTCATCATAGTTACCCAAATCCTTGGGATTGCCATAAAGCATGCCAGCTGGCGGTCTGCCCCATGAGTCGATCACTGAGGGGATAAGAAATCATTTTAGATATTTTCTTAGAGACTCATCTGTTCTGGTAGTATTTACTTCTTAGGGCCCAGATGCTGCCCGATCTCAAGGCCAAACTGAGCTGCGATAATTCGGCTAGACACTTGAGATCCTGCTGGCTCGGCAGCCGCGATCCAGTCAAGTCTGTTGCTGTGATGTTCTCATAGAAGTCGAAGAACTCAACACCCAAATGACGCAGCTGCATCATGCGACGATATTCCTCAATATTTACCTTTTGCTGCAGCTCATCTCCAAACACAGCAGATGCCCCAAGGACACCGAGCAATAATATTAAACCTAATTTGGCCATTTTCTCTTTTAGTTTAATTGGTTGTGCAGCGGCTTTGACCGCTTTTATACAGTCATGGATTGCAGATAAAGAGCAAAGCGAGATTTCTTGGGGGAACACAATTCGCGCAGACCTAATCTCTATATATATACATACGTATGGTACTATGTGTTATTGATTAGACAAAGCCCCTATGGGATCGGAGCGTTGTTAGATTGCCAAGCAACAGTATTACGATCAATTTTCTTAACTCTGATAACTTCTGGACGGGCTTGTCTGCCGCAATTTAGCTTCCGAATTTCATGTTAAAGTGGGCCAATTTCGTACGATTTTTCTAAGATGAGTATTAAGACGTCATTAAATTCCATTTTTTTGTATTGACCTATGGCAATGGCAGAGCTATCTTATCGGACAATCCCTGGAATTCTTATTTAAAATATGACATTTGGGAAAGCATGAATTTTAATTTAATTTCAATTTTTATTCGGCTTAGGAAATAAGGCATAGTTATAATATTTTTATATATTTGGTGTTGTTTCTCTATATTTATTAACATATTTAAGTTTGTATTATAAATACTACTCTGTAACCGTATTAAATTAAAATTAAACTTAAATTATGAATTAAATATTTATTATTAGTAAGAGGTACTTTTATTAATTATAGAGTAAGAAAAAGTAGCAAATATTCAACTTAGGATTTAAGTGAACAAATTATTCGTTTCAAACTACCTACTTGGCGCCAAAAATCTATCGAAAAGTCACTCTATAACTGAGTTCAGAATTATTCACATCGTGAAATATATTGTTATCGAAAAATTGTGAAGCGATTTTTGATATCACAAAGTATTGTACATAGTATGAAATATTATTTGTCATAATTCAATGCATCTATATTTATTTTTATAACAAACGAAATATGTTCATTAAACTTAATCCAGCAAGTGCTGGGATGTCCATAATAACAATAAGCAACTGCAATGCAACCATGCGTCCATTCATTCGCATGTAAACGTAATTTGCAACTCTGTGTGTATACAAATAAGAAGAAGAATATGAGAGCTGACAGCTGTCAACTCGCTTTTCCTTTCTTTCCGGTCTCTGCTCCATAGAAGACGCAAAGTACGTGAAATTATCAAATAAAATCTGCGAAACTATTGCAAATCCGTTAAAGTGTTAAATAATTCCAAACTGCTGTGCAAGCGTAAATAAAAACTGCATCTGTTGCAATATGTGTTTTGTGCAATTTTATTAACATTTACGAACTATTTGGCATTTATGTCAGCGGCTTGTCAACAAGCCAAGCAACATAACAACAACAACAATACCGATATATAAGCTCTAATAAGTTATTTATTTTTTTTTTGTATATTTTTGTTTTCGTTTCGTGCAGCATGTTCATGCCAAAGGCTCATCGTGTCGCCATTTATGAGTACCTCTTCAAGGAGGGTGTCATTGTGGCCAAAAAGGATTTCCATGCACAGAAGCATCCCGAGTTGGAGTCGATCCCCAACTTGCATGTCATCAAGGCTCTGCAGTCCCTGCACTCTCGCGGTCTTGTTAAGGAGCAGTTCGCATGGAGACACTACTACTGGTATCTGACCAACGAGGGTATTGAGGAGCTCCGCAGCTACCTGCATCTGCCTCCCGAGATTGTGCCCTCTACCCTGAAGCGCCCAGTGCGCTCAGAGCCCCTGCGTCCCCGCCCAGCGGCTGGTGGCCCACGCGGACCCGCCGATGCTTCCAAGACCGGTGAGGATCGTTCTGCCTACAGACGCGCCCCAGGCGGCAGCGGTGTGGACAAGAAGGGTGATGTCGGACCCGGTGCCGGTGAGGTCGAATTCCGTGGTGGCTTTGGACGTGGCTCTCGTTCTTAGACAACAACAACAACAACGTTTCCAACGTTTTTTTTTAATACATAAGAAAAAAATGAAACGAGTTTAACAACAAAAAACAAATACAACAAACCTAAACAAGAAAAAATTTACGCATTGTGTGTATGTTTTGTATTCACTAAGCAGAAATGCAAGTCGACAAATTATAATACAAGCACAAAGTGAAAAAAAAAACCGATTAGCCCCTTTTTTCCTGTTCTCTAAACATGACAACTTGCGGCTGTAAATGTGATATGGTGTGTCATCTCTTGGAGCATTCAAAAACAAACCGATGTGCATGAGCATTTGCTGAAACATTGAATCCCAACTTGGATGACTCTTACAGGACGAGTTTTGAGCCTATACAAAGCAGAACTCTGGGTTCATCTGATATCTCATCCCTACTTCACACTGGATCAATGAACCAAGCAATACATTCTGTTTGCTTCCTGCTCTTTATTTTCAAACTGCAATTTTGCTATAGAATTAGTTGTTCTATCCTATAAAGATGTAGAATAGGTGCTTTACAATCTCTTGTCAGAGACAAGGTATCATATAGACAGACATCTTCGGCATCATAGACAGAGACTTCCTTGGCGTCATTGAAAGACTTTCTCAGCTAAGGTGATTTCCTCGGCTACTCTTTTCCAGCTCGATACTTCATTCCCAAGTGGATTCAAGCAATCAATGTGTTTAATTCTATTATTTTCTTTTCCCGCCAAAATATAGAATAGTAATAAAAAAATCAAAAATAAAGGAAATGTTTGCTTAATATTTACAATTGTATTTTCATTTCGTTGATAAATTTAAATAGTACATAAAATACATATATAAATTTAAGCTATAAATGTAAGCTTAAAGTGAGGTTAGATCTATATATGGTTATAGCCTAACAACATGACTTATCGACGCTTTATGGATATCTTGCCCTTGACCAGGTGTGACATATTTATCTTGAACTTGCTCTCGTTGGAACGCTTCACCCAGATCTACAAAAGGATAAAGAGAGGGAGAAAGAGATCATAATGAATGAATAGAGAAAGAGGGGCAAGCGGAATTGGAGAGGAGTACGCACCACTTCGTTGCCAATGGCTGTAATTGTTGCTGCAAATTTGTTCATGTCCTTGCCCTCCACATAGACCTGTTGTCCACGACAGAACCAACGACGTTCGTAGAGCAGCTTATTATCCTCGATGCGCGTCTCTACGTAACTATTCGGATCGGCCAGGAGGTTGTGCGTCGATTGTTGCTGCTGCTGCGAATTGGTATAGGAACTTAGGCCGTTCTGCTGCAATGGCATCGGTTTGCCACGCTGTATCATTTTGAGATCTGATTCGATTTCCTTGTCATCCAGTTGATAGACAAGCAGTTGACCCGTTGCGGGCTTACGACGCTTTTCAATCACCGGCAACGGTTCGTTAGGTCGACGTCGCAGCTTGCGCGTCACTGTTGTCTTGATCTCCATTGAATCGTTGGTTAGCTCGAGGCTATAGCGTTCGTTCTCGATCTGACGCTTGCGATCCTCAAAGTCAGCGATTAAATTATCCTTCAGATCCATCATCTTTTCGTCGTACTCCTTCTGGGCGGCCTTCTTCTCCAGTATATAGTCACGTTCCACACATTCACGCATATAGTCCTTGTAGATCTCGTTCAGACGACGACGTTCCTTAAGCTGATTCTCCAGCTTCCTTACACGTTTCTGATATTCCGGATGACTTAGCTGATTCAGCTCCATGAGTTGCTTCTGCAGATTGAGCAGCTTGTGAAGATACATTCTGTAGGGGAGCATAAACAAATAATTAATATTGATTCAAGCACACAATCGATCAATACTTACTGTTCCTTCAGTTCGCTGTTACTGTTGTTGGTGTTGCTGCTGCTGCTATTTAGATTGGTGTTGGACGGTGTCCCGTTAGTGCCGCCATAGCGAAATGGGCTACGAAACTCCGTTTCGCTTGCGTCGTCGGTATCTGCAATTGGTAATAGTTAGTAGAAATTACACTAATCCTCCACATCTAGCCTAAGAGTCTTCTTAGTGGCTATTGATGCTGGTGGGGATTACCTTCTTCGCTGCGCTCGTCGCCTATTGACTCGTCGTCGTAGTTGTCGCCCGAGAAGAGCGTGTAGTAGGAATTCATTTTGTCGTTCAATTACACAATGCAAGCACAAATTTGTCAAGTTTATCGCGTTTTTTTTGCATTAAATTAATGCAATTGTTTATATTTTCTGCCTAAGGAATACACACATACACACGTAGTCTTAGCTCTTCAGTGTTGTACAATGCACATACAGCATGCATGCAGTCTGGTAGCACCAAATCGATAACAGTACGCGCATTTTACAGCACGGCCTAATGACTGTTGGTGTGACCAGATGGTTGAATTATTTTAAACAACAGGGTTGCTTTGAATGTGATTCCGTTAAATTTGATCTAAGATACAGAACCTAAAAATCTTTTTAATATCTTAAATTATAAATAAATAATTATATGTTCAGGAATGTTTATTTTAATTGTAGTGATTTACAGAATGTTTACCTTTAAATATATAAATTATCGTTGTTCATATCAACCAAAAATTTTTTAAATAATCAACAATTTTGTTTACACATTAAATTCAAAAATGTCGCAGTGTGATTCATAAATTGTATCGTTATGAATGAAAACGTATAGGTACATGTATCACTCCATACTGGTTTGCCCGATGATACTGCCCACACGATAGGGCGCCCACAACTTTATAAGCTCCAGAACTTTTTAATTTATTTAATGCTTGTAGTTATGACTGCACAAATATTATTACAGCCTAGATGCTATATATTCCAAATCGTGTGCTGAGCACTTTATAGTTGTTCTTGCCAGCTGCTGCTGATGATGCTGGCACATATTTAAACGCTGTCGTCAAGCAGCGCCGCCCACGCAGTAGATCTATTTGCCTTAGTTGAAAAATTGGCGTATTATACATCGACCAAAAATTCCATGGTAAATCATCGTGAGCGAATTTTGATTGATTTGCAGTTGTTTTGGGACATTCTGTGCGCTGAACGTGGTGGAATGGGGGAAGGGAACGGTATGTCAAACAAAATATACGAAAAGTGTGGTTACGTTCACACGTATATGCAAACTAATACATACATACGTACATAAATACTTGAATATTTTCATAAGCAGATGAACATTCTCGACGACGCTATGGGAAATCTGTTTTTCTTAATTTCATCGTTGCTTGCTTTCGACAGTGGCAAACATACTCACATACATATGTACCTATGTATGCATGAGTTTGTGTATTTATATATATATGTTAATTTGGGAGGTACGTGTTTTTTGGCGTGCGTTGCCGTGTCGCACAGTCCTCAGCGAGATCTTTGTCGCTTCCAAGGTCGACAATTTCGATGAAAATGAGTTTATTGTTTGGACAACGGTATTAACGGCCTCAGCATCCATGTGGGCGCTACTAAAAGCAAAACACCTTAGCAGCAGCAGCAGTAGCAGCTGATGATTGTTAATTTATTTTTGTAATTCATGATTGAATTATTGGTCATATTTTGTTGCTGTTTTCATTTTTTATTTTGTCGTGATGATACTCGCAATTAAAAAAGCAGCAACCAATTAATCGGTTTAGGGATGATGACTCCTTTGACCAATCGTGTCACGCAGTCGCCTTAAAAGGACATGTTATCTCGATATCTCGATAATTCGATTCGATTACTCATCTTGCGTTTGTTTATAAACAAATCGAGACGAGATGGAAATGTGTCGCCAACGTACCCGCCCACGTGTCAAACACACACGGACTTATACATACATAGATACACTGTGTGTTTGCTTGTATTTAGAACGTCGCCAACCGCATTTCTGGTATTACAATGTGGCTTAAAAATGTGTCGTTCTTTGCCCTAAAACGGCAGCGATCGTTAAGCTTCAAACCGGTTCTCATTGCCGCTCGCTGTTCGACGTTTTCCGTTGCCGGTTACATTTCCACCCACAACGGGCCATGCCAGACATGGCCGAGGCTCAGCTAACGTTACTGTTACTTTATTTTTAGATGCTCGACAATATTCAACTTGCACAAAATACAAATAAATACATATAGTACATGCTGCTGCATGTTCATAGATAACGATTTATGGATATGTGTATAAATGTATATTTCACTGTTTGGACATACTTCTCGTACAACTTCCAACAGATTTACGATATTCAATGAACAAACAGGCATGATACGTAAGAAAATGCAATTACTGTTAGAAATGTAAAGTTTTAATAAATAACTATTAGTCTGACGCTCCTAGAACTTTGTCGCGACCATGAAATGCTCTAAAATGGATTATACATTTAAACATTATCAGATTAATTAGTCATCTTCGTTGTTTTGTTCACCTCGATAATCGGGAGCTTAAAACATTTCGATTTTATTTATTATATTAATTCAACGAGTTGCGTTGCAAACGGCATCGAAAATTTGATGTCCGCCCACTGGAAAGGGCATTATGAGAGCGAACGAGAGCTCTTCTTTGCATTCACACTACGCTGACACTTGTCAGTGTGTGTGTCCATTCACACACACACTCGACGTCGCGGCAAATCCATTCACTTGTTCCCTGCCGGCAGAAGAGAGCGCAACCAGCAAGTGAGAGAGGGAGAGCGTCGTCAGTGAGAGAGCGGGTTCGGTGTGCACATGTGTGGGTGCCGCAGGCATATTAGCCTTGCTTTGTTGTTGTTTCGCTCTCTCGCGCGACCGCTGTTACGCTCTTTGTGGTATCGTTCACGACGCATCGCTATAAAAGCCACAACACACAGAAAATGCAAAACAGTCGATTAGAAAACTTTGCGACGCGTTCAATTGTGCGAGACGAGTCAAGCGAATACACTGAGAAACAAACAAACAAAATACATACAAAGAATTGTACACACACGTATTTGTGATTTTTTTTGGTTCGTCTGATTAGAAAGTGAATATACACACATACAAACGAAAGCTGACCACCAAGTCCAATTGGAAGAAAACACCACCCAACCAAATCAGAATACAACGCGGTGTTTCGTAGCGCGTGAAAACAACCCGAAGAAACAGAAAAAAAAGCAGTAGCAGCACAGCAAGAAGCTCTTCAGTTCTATCTAAGACCCACACACACAAACACAAAGAAATTAAAAATGGCCGAGGCTAACAAGAGAAATATCCCCATCAAATTGGGAGACTTCAGCGTTATCGACACGGAATTCAGCAGCATACGCGAACGTTTCGATTCTGAGATGCGTAAGATGGAAGAGGAGATGGCTAAGTTCCGTCACGAACTGATGAACCGCGAGGCTAACTTCTTTGAGTCCACCAGGTAAGCTTTGAGTTTCCCCCTCCACTTTCTGTCTGGAATGTGCTAATATTATTGTGCTTGGTAGATTTCTTGTCTTTATTTTTCTCATTCGTAGAATGTTCTATCTTGATACATACATATTCTTCTTGTACATGGATTAACGATAGTTTTTCTGTTTGTCGGTTTCTCATTATTTGTGCGTTTCTCTTTACTTCAACATCAAATTTCTGCAACTGATAAGAAATTAGCTCGATTGTGATGATAAACATTTTATGAAGCACATTTGTTAAGTCAGATTGGGGTTAGCACACATATATTTCCAGAAATTCCCCTCGCTGCTAAGTGAATTACGTGAAACTTTGCAATTTTGAAAAAAAAAAAAAAACAATTCGGTATGTTCACTGATGAAATTGTAATAAAAACACATGTCTAATTGTAACTTTAGGTTAAATTTGTAGGATTCCGTGTACAATTTAATGTCTAGTCACGCTCTGCACTCAATTTTGGCGACTATTTGAATTGTCAAGATAAACAAAATCCGAATACGAATTCCAATTGCATAAACTTCGTTGTCGTATTACGTGAATAGCCCCCATGAATATTAGGGTATTCCGAGCTGTCTTTTTGTTGAATCTGTTCGCTCTTGTAGCACTATAAAAATAGACACGGCAACATCTTTTTGCCACCAGCTGGATTACGACAAACGACGACGTACTGGGCTAAGGCCAAAACGGCGCTGTATGCCCCAGATACTTGGAACACAGTTCTTCTTATAGCAATGGGGGGGATGAGTCATGCTGCCTGCTGCTTGCCTCCCCTCCGACAAATCGTACTTATCTCTGTGTGTGTGTATACTATGTATAATTTATCCATTTGCCTGTCCGCCACATAATGTGCTTTCCAAGCAATCAGCCGATTTCCTTTGCCCCGCGTCCCGCCAAGAAAACAGCGAGCTATTAGCGCATGTTTCAAAACTGCCAAAAATTTTCGAGTGTATCTTTTTTTACTTGATCATCTTGTTTTTCATTTATTCAGATTTTTTTTTGCTGTTGGCAGACTAATCGCAGATTTGGCATAGATTTGTTGTGGTGTGTATACGAAGTGCTTGTTTGTATGGTGTGTTGTGTTGTGTCTTCACAGTGCAACCCTGTGTTGGTAACGGTACCCATGGTTGCACTACACACAACACACACGAATTATGATGTGGCGTAACGGAATTTTTTCTTCGTGCAGCAGATAAATCTAGCGTACACACACACACATACACAATCAGACTAGCAACGGCAGACGTGAATATATAACTCAAATATTTACTAAATAAACAGACAATGTGAAGGCAGCCATTAGAAATAAAACAAAACTAAAAAAATGCCAAAAAATACTAAAATCAACTTCGTGTACTAAGCCCAAATGACGTCGACGCTGCGCTGTCGCAGTCGCCGTCGCGGTTGCGCCTCGCTAGCCTTTCAAAAACTTGTGGCGGCGCGACGCGTGGGCGCCACTTGAATCAAATTCGAAGAGCATTCGGTTTTACCTCGACTCCGGCCACAGACAATGACATAATCGAAAAAAAAACAATTTGTTATTGTTATAGTGTTGTTGTTGTCTTCTCCTTTGTTGCATTTGCATGCGCAAGGCAACGACAGCAAACTTTCTAAACAGTAGCTTAGAGAGAAAGAAGCTCTGCCTTCAGATTGCGTGCCTCACAAAACTTTCACGCAAAAATGCCGAGTCAAAACTTTGGCGCAGAAACAGAAACTAACATAAAAATCGCAGGTGAATTTGCGTGGTCCTTGACACTGTGCGTATGTGTATGTAGTGATTGTGAATTGCCTGTCGATAAATGTGTGAGCAGGAAGTGGGGAGGTAGGTCGATGAGTCAGCTCGTGAGCTCCCTCTTCATCGGCATCGAATATCACGAGCGATAGCCCTTCTCTAGGGCTGGCCAGCTGCTACTGTTGTTGTTGTTTTTGTACAACACAAAACGAAATAAATTGAAATGAAATATAATGAATTTTGTACGGCGGCAGTTTAAAAATAAACGATCACGTCATCGTCATCTGGTCGATTTTGTACATGCACAATAGACTACATACTAATTGATTTTTCTAGTTGTTCTTTAGTAAATTTACATGCTACGTAAATATGTGTGTGTGGATGTGTATTGTACCATGATCAAAGGTTTTTTAAATAGTTGTCAGCAATTCCAGAGTGAAAAACTTTCTTCTAATAAAAATTTATTGTATTTGAATAGATTAGTTGAGTATTCATTCCGACGAGATGTTCCACAGTAATTTATGATCATCAATTTGTTTGCAATTCTATTCTCGCCACTTATTCATACATAGTACACACTGTACTTGCACAGCAACAATGCAACCGAAGTAAGGAAATTGGTAGGGGGACAGGGGGCAGGGGTTTCAGGATCAGCAGACCGTGCGCTGGCATTTAGCGATTTGTTTATGCAAATAACATGTATATTCAAAACACTGTCTCGACCGCAACAACATCTAAACTATTTACTGACTCTGACTGGCAGCAGTTGGGACTCTTTAGAGACTTGATTCCACACAAATTGTGGTCAATATCGTATTTCCAATATTCGCTAAGAATTCTATTGAGCCTCCCAAGATTAACAACAATAGTATCAAATATCGTTATTTAAATCTGTCTGCCGCATCCACGCGGCATCACGCACTCATATGTACATACATATGTATTTGTGTTTAATTCATTTATCCATCTTTAATTTAGCAATGCGTAGGTGTGTGTGTGTGTGCAATATAAATATTTACCTACATCGCGTGTAAACATTGGAATATCCCTGTTAATTTTTGTCTTGCCAAAGTATTTACATACATATGTAGGTGTGATGCGCACTGACACTTACCGCGTAGATAATGCCACCTAGAGATGATATCATGCAAATTTTTAGCGTTTCGTAAGTCAAGATTCGATGACACTTCCAACGATCCCAGGCTGCAATTGGTTTTCGATTAGCGTTCGTTAACTTTTCGTTTCGTTCGGTTCGGTTTTTGCAATCTCAACTTAACGACACTTGATACGTTGTTGTTGCTGCTGCCTCTGGCTATTTTCTTTTCTTCTTTTTCTTTTTCAATAACAATAACGAAAAATATGCATGACATCATCATCATCATAAGCACCGGTAAGCGCGCGCGCAAGAGAGAGACAGACACAAATTTGAGAATGTGTGTGTGTGTGTTTGTGCGCCAAAAGAGATTCGATAGTATGTTTGAATTTGTGTGACTGTGTTTGGCTCTGGGTGAGTGTGTGTGTTTGGCTAGCCCCATCGGCAAGTTAGCGCCAATGTCTGCTGTTCCGGCAGGTGCTACGGCCCGATTTCCTCTATACTGTACATTTCTAACGGTTTCTCCGATTAGTCACACAGTCAAAGAGTACATATGTATGTTGTTGGTGGGTGTGTGTGGGTGATCAGCTCCTGCTAATGCATGTTGCTGTTGTTGTTTCAGTAGTTCCGTTAATAGTTGATGGTTGCATTTAACCGTTGCACGTTGGCTACAAGGTCGCTGGCGGGCACGTTTACAGTTGATTGCCAGGCAGGCACGCTTATCAGCCACCGATACGTACTATGCATGTGTGTGTGTAGGTTTGTTTGCCTGCCTGTCTGTCTATGAGTGTGTGTGTGTGTGTGTGCGTGGTCAATTACGGTTCATTGGTCTGCGTAGCTCAGTTTGATTTACGAATTCCTTTTTGTTGTTTCTTCCGTTGCGTGAGTGTGTGTGTACCTTTTGCACCTTTGTATTTGTAGAAATATAAATGTAGAACTATTATATAGTGTACCAATAATTAACCGTAAGCCTTATCTCTTTTATTATCTCTATATTTCTCTCTTTCTCTTCTTCCTGTTCAATCTTTACACGCCGCTTGGGAAACCAAATTAAACAACCGCAATTCAAATACATATTTAAATTTACAATATATAAATCTTTCTTATAATAATCCTTCATTCTCTACCGAAAAGCTCTACTAAAAAAACAACAACTACAACCAGGTACTATAAAAATACAAATTGAAATTGTAGAAAGAAAAAATAAATACAAATAATTTTCTGTTTAGTTTTCCATTGATTTATGTTTATGTATGTACAATACATATTTATTTCTTTATGGCTTTTCATTTTCAATATTAACACATAGTAAATAACAGTACACATATTTATGGAACTTAAATGTGTGTGTGGCAACATTATTTGCAGTTACTCAAAGTGAATTCACAAACATATTTTCCATATTTGTTAATAACTTATTTTGTGTACACACTGTTCGCTTGGCTGTCGTGTTGAGTGACAGCTTCGTCTGTTGTCACTTAAAAAGTTGAACAGATTCATTTTTTAAACGAAGCACAACCATATACGCACACACCCACCAACACTCACAGAGGCACACAGTTGTATTCAGCAAAGATATTCGAAGTATTCATATATTATACAAAAGTATAAAACTCAAAGAGATCGCATAAATATTTGGAACATATGTCAGGTGAATAAGTTTATTGTTCTAGCCTGAAAATTCCGTTTGGGTCACTCAACCAAAGATATAAGTATGTAGGTGTGTATATGAGTCGATAAGTCTTCATATATCAGCTTAATTGACAAGACTTTTCCCAGATCTGACTCATGAATCGACTGGATCCAAAAAAAAATCGATCATAATTTCCCTTTCCTGAAAAAATGTATATTATTAAACTCAATTATCACTTAGTGTACTATAGAGTATAGGAAAACTCACGATAGAAATTGAAATTTTGTATTTGCGCTCCACTCGAGGCCAAGAAATTTTGGCACCTCGGCCAAAATGCTTGTGCCCATTGTGTCTGTACGAAGTGAAAAAATAAATTTGAGTATTACATGTAGATATATAAAATATGTACTATGTACGGATTATATGAACAATTTAAATTAACTATGCTAATTCATATTCTAGCTTCTTATTTTAATACATATATCAAAATTAGCCGCAGCTTCTTGCTTTCTAGCTATTTTTAACATTTGAAATCTCCAACATTTCATTAAGACCATTTTTCATATCAATTAATGTTAGAAATTATCTAAAATTGAGGTCAGATCCAGAAGATAATTGGTATACTTTTTCGTTGAGTGTGTTTAACATAAATATCAAAGAATGACTCGTCTCCCCTATTTTTGATTGCACAGACAGCTGTCGTAGGAGCTATAAATAAATCTCTGTTTTAGAGCGGAAATCCGTGCTATTTATAGGTTAGGTTTTCAGTTTTGAGTTCCGACTGAGTTGGGTTTGAGTTTCAGTTTTAGTTTAGACGAGTTCTCATTCAGTTCGAATTTTCCTACTTTTACCCAGACAGTTCCAAACAAAATATGGAGGCCTTTACACGCACATTTAACAAAACTTTTCGCACAACAACAACAACGAAAACAAGCACAAGGTGTCCTGCTGTTGTCTATGATCTGAAGTTCTCCGATCTGAAATTAATCTTTTAATATTTTCCTTTGCAGCTCAACGACAAACTCGGCACTGCCATCTCGTGTGCCCAAGCAACAGAACTACGTGTCGGACATCAGCTCTCCCTTGATTCAGGTATGTCCCAGATATATACAGTACATACATGTAAATAAGCTGACTAACTCTATTATTTCTCTCTGCAGGATGAAGGCGATAACAAAGTGCTGAAGCTGCGCTTTGATGTCAGCCAATATGCGCCCGAGGAGATTGTTGTGAAAACTGTCGATCAGAAGCTGCTGGTAAGCGAAATATATATGCATACGATACGACTGATTCTTATTGGGACTTTTCTCATACTAGGTGCACGCCAAGCACGAGGAGAAGTCAGACACAAAGAGCGTCTACAGGGAATACAATCGCGAGTTCCTGCTGCCCAAGGGTGTCAATCCCGAATCGATTCGCTCTTCCCTCAGCAAGGATGGTGTCCTCACTGTGGATGCGCCTCTGCCTGCACTCACTGCTGGCGAAACTCTGATTCCCATTGCGCACAAGTGAACGGGAATGCAAGAGCGACAGCGAGAGCCAACCAGCAAGCCAGCATCCCATCCGAATCCCGATGTGAAACCAATCCCATCCCATTTCGAGGCCAGCAACAGCAGCAGCAGCAAATCCTAGCACTACTACTAAAAACCATCGCAGAGCAGAGAGATCTGATTTCAATCTTATAATGATTACATATGATTTTTTGTTTTTCGGAATTAAACATACAAGCTAAAATATAATATTATACTGACTTACTACTCATACTTAACTGTAATAACTTAAATGTAATGCAAATTATTATTAAATTTGATTAATTTAATTCATATTTATAATTCTCGCTATTAAATGTTATTATTTGTTCTTGTCGTACTCGTACCACGTGTACCTTCTAATTCTTCTTTGAAATCTTTTGAGAGAGTACAGAAGTTCCAATTGAATTCAATTTATGTTCTCGCTAAAATCACATATCTTTTTTCCATATCTTTCCTTCTTGAGTTTTATATTAATGCTGCCAATATTGGAAGTATCCTCTGCTGCACTATATGTATATCTTTCATATTTTGATTTATGAAAAGGAGAACTTTATCGGAGTAGGCTCCATAGACATGTCTCTATCACATCGGTTTGTCATTTCGCATTTTCGGCTATAGAATTTTGAGAATAACAAACATACACAAATTGAGTAAAGCCAATATTAGATGCAGATTGATATAGAGATGTGTTTGGTAATTTAGACACTGTGCTCGATCGGGTACGGGTCAGCATGCAGGAAGGTATATTGCTAGCTCGCTCTAATCCGTGTGCCCAGGGTATCTACATCATGCGTGTTTTTCGTGTTTAATCTCAAAGAACTTTTTTTAGTTTATTTTTTTGAAGACTGATTTAGTAGTTCAAAATGCAACCGGAGTCCGAGCAGAAGCATGAACAGTTAAGGGAAGGGGATCAGTTACGATTGGCGGTTTTGGTCGACGATCCGCGATATAAGATAACACCAATCCAGCAAGTGATATCAGCCCTGATAGGAGGTGTTATCACCACATTTGTTGGTGAGTAGTAACGATCGGGAAAGAGAGACAGAGAAATAAATACCCAATATGCAGTGACACCATTAGAGGTGGTCAAAACTCGAGTCCAGACTCAGGCACAGATATCGTCGCGGAAGCATGAGGTAGTTTCAAGATTATGCTATGTCTTCCATAACGGTCTCATGACGCATGTCTGCAAGGTTGACTCGGCTAAACCTGAGGTAAAGCAGCCACCAAATTTGCGTCCATTGCGTGGTGCGATGGTAAGTAAGTGATGCGTAATTCGAGTTCGCCTTAAACGATCTATATCTATCCATTTAGGATGCATTTCTCAAGATACTCTGCAACAAAGGCATTTTTGGTCTATGGTCGGGGCTAAGCCCAACGCTTGTATCAGCGTTGCCATCGACCATTATTTACTTTGTGACCTACGAGTACTTGAAGCAGTCTTTCACCGAACTCATAAATTGGAGAAATGTGAACAATCGAAAAAATTTGAACAATGGGAGTAACTCAAGTAACGACAAAACTAGCTCCCTAGCTGTGGCCCAGGATGTGCCCGTTCCATCTGTGGTGCCCATGTTGTCGGGCATGTGCGCCCGCACCATAGTGGTGACTGCAATAACGCCACTTGAAATGGTGCGCATTAACATGCAATCTGGTTATTTTACTTATTCCGAGTTATGGGCAGTTCTACGCTCGCTGGTCAAGTCTCAAGGACTGCTCGGACTCTGGCGTGGCTGGCCGCCAACTGTGATGCGTGATGCACCATTTTCGGGCACATACTGGGCCAGCTATGAGTCCTTTAAGCGTATATTCAGCGTTACGGAGCCAACGTTCTGGTTTAGTTTCTTCTCGGGCGCTGCATCAGGAGCGGTGGGTTCTCGGTCTTGGTCTCGGATCTTGCTCTAAGAACAAAATGTTTTTTTAATATAGTATCTTTTTAGTTAGCGACTTTGGTTACAATGCCATTCGATTTGGTGACTACTTATACGCAAATGGAGCTTGGACAGGATGTACTTTATTCCGGTGTACCAAAAACTGGCACCAAGTCAGCTGTAGGTGCACAGGCTGCTAGGAAACAGTCTGTGATATCACGCTTGTCCACCATCTATCGTCAGCATGGCTTCAAAGGTCTTTATATAGGTGTTGTGCCACGCATGTTGCGGGTAGTTCCCGCCTGTGCCATCATGATATCCATATTCGAGTACAGCAAATCCTTTTTTTTTCACTACAATCTTGGCCTTCAACAAACTGGTAGGTGATAATGATAATTCAATTTGCGCAGCGGTAAGCGGGAATTTATATTAGAGAAGAGACACATACTTATATCGATAGCTAAACGGTTGGCAACAGCTGCTCAAAGCTCATGCCATCTGTTTGTCTATCGATATATGCACGATGTACGTTGTGACCGTACACGCACACATTACATTATATGTATGTGAAAAACAATTTGTTTTTGTAACTAAGACTTAGAAGGTCTTTTTTTGCTGCACATTTTAATGACAATATCAACGCAAATACGTACACGATCCAAATCACACACATTTACGTATCTACACACGTTAGACTATAGATCAGGAACCCATTGAGCTATGCCGGAATCAACGAGAAACTCGACCAAGACAAGTCCCAGTGCGATAAGCCCAAATGACAACTATGGATCGACATCATCATCGAAGGAGAATTCAAAGAAATTCATAATGACCGATTCGAGGTTTCACATACGACCCATGCAGCAAGTTGTCTCGGCCTGCACCGGCGCCATGATAACCGCCTGTTTCAGTAAGTGATGAAATTGTGTGCTCCCGGAATGAATACAAAGAAACATATGATCTGTTATGTGTTTAAACATATGTATACTCTCCGTAAGTGATAATTTCATCACATCGTATGATAATTGCAGTGACGCCCTTGGACGTGATTAAGACCCGTTTGCAGGCCCAACAGTCCGCGTTGTTATCCAAAAAGTGCTTTCTCTACTGCAATGGCCTGATGGATCACATTTGCCCCTGTGGGCCCACTACACCAGCTCCAACAGCCGCGAAACCGCAGCCTGCCATATCCTCTTCACATTTTAAGGGGACGATTGTGAGTAAAAATGAAATGTAGCTGAAATATATTGTTCGTTATTCATTCCTCCTCTTTCTCTCCTGCTGCAGGATGCATTTATAAAGATAAGTCGAAACGAGGGCATCGGCTCGCTCTGGTCGGGGCTCAGTCCGACACTGATCTCGGCCCTGCCCTCAACGATTATCTATTTCGTCGCCTACGAACAGTTCCGAGCAAAATTCATTGAGTTACACTACAAGTACCTGTCCCCAGTGAAGGGTTCACCCCACAGTAGGGACATTCCAATGCTGGTGCCGCTGACGGCGGGTATATCAGCGCGCATCTTGGCCGTCACCTTTGTCAGTCCCATCGAGCTAATACGCACCAAGATGCAATCACAGAAAATGACCAATGCCGAGATGTTCAGCACAGTGCGACTGGTGATGCAGTCGCAAGGTGTCTTGGGACTCTGGCGCGGTTTGCCCCCAACCATATTGCGTGATGTTCCCTTTTCGGGTATCTACTGGACCTGCTACGAGTACTTTAAAAGTAATTTTAATGTCGGCGAGCCAACGTTTGGCTTCAGCTTCATGGCCGGCGCCGTATCGGGCTCAGTAAGTTATACAGCATCAAACATCACGCCTATCGAGAGCTAATCGCACTCCATCCCCCAGATTGCAGCGACAATCACCACTCCCTTCGATGTAATCAAGACTCATGAGCAGATTGAGTTCGGTGAGAAATTCATATTTTCAGGTAGGCCCTCCTCCTCCATTGCTCTGCAAGTTGTTAGTTGTTCATCAAATGACGTTTCGGTTTGCCTAACGCCACCAGATAATCCACCAAAAAATGTACCCGCAACCAAGTCAGTGGCAGAGCGGCTGGCGATCATTTACCGCCTGAATGGATTGCCAGGAGTATTTTCCGGTCTGGGACCAAGGCTCTTCAAGGTGGCGCCCGCATGTGCCATCATGATATCTACGTTTGAGTATAGCAAGGCCTTTTTCTACCACTACAATGTGGACCAGCACAATCAGCTTTTAGAGGAAAAGAAATAAAAAATTAAAATTCACAAGTGCTATGAGGGACTAGACGATTCTACTAATGGCAATGAGACCGACCCATTTTCGAAGCCTGTAAATATGTAGATGAATACCAAAGCTTAAAAAAGCTAGATTACAAAAATGATTTGTGTATGATCCAAATTGTTGTAAAATTGATGAGGAAAAAATAAAAATCCTGTGTTATAAATTCTTAAACCATCGATGAATGAATAGTGGCGCCACATCGTAATATCGATAACATTTTAGTGTTGCTAGTTAAGCGAGTATAACAAGAGACAACAAATCTACAACTTCGCATTGCGATTGGCCATAATGATTTTCAGGGTTTTTTTTTAACATTATCCGGAATGACTGCCTCCTTCGGCTGTCCAGAACGTTCACCAGCATCAGTGTCCGTACGACCACGTTTAGTACCCGCAACCCATTGTTTGATGGTTGATATCGATGGAAATGTTAGATTGCGGACCCTGTATAAACAAGGGAAATTGCTTTGGATTCGTTGTTTAGAAAATTACAAAAGTTGCGTTAAACAACAGTAACTTAGTAAATAATACACCAATTGTTATACAATTTTTGTTACTTTCGATAAACAAATTACGAAAATTTTTTTTAGTGGCGCCACCCCGTGATTGGGCTCGGGACTTATGGTGCGCCATCTCTAGCTGACTCGATATGCGATCATATGTTATAATACCGATACCTATCGATATAGCAAAAACACGTGTGCAAACCAAGTTGTGTTTTGTTTAGATTGCGACTGAATTTTGAGCTACCAGTCAATAAAATATAACTACAATGGACAAAGCAGCGCCCGTAGTTGATGATAAAAGCAATAAAACAGAAACAACAGCGCCAAAGCCAATAACGAAATCAAAACCAAAAGCCAAAAAGGAGCTCAAGCCCGAGGCGAGTATACCGCGCGGTCAACCAAAATCGAATCGGCCATGGAAGACGCCCAAGCAAAAGTGAGTATTAACAATTACAGAATATATGAATGTATATGTATATATGTTATGTTTGTTGTAGATTCAGTAAAATCAAGAAGACTATAAATCGTCTGTCGTTCGAAAAGAAAGTGGCGCTACGCAACGAGATGCGATACATCAAGGAGAAGTCCAAGGAGATCAAGGAACAGCGCAAGGAAGCTGCCGTGCAGCGTCACCAGCGGCGCGTTGAGAACGCTGAACGTCGCCTGGCGAACGAACGTCGCGCAGAGATTGTACAAGTTATCAAGAATCCGGCTAAGCTGAAGCGCATGAAAAAGAAGCAGATGCGTATGATTGAGAAACGTGATCTTAGCCAAGTGAAAGTGGTTTAATGAAAAGCCAACTTAGTTTAGGATTCTATATCTAATTTTTTGATTACCCCCCGTAAATAAAACTAGTTTTGTAATAGTCCTCTTAAACAAATCCCCTACCAGTTTCTTTAATATGGTACTCCAATTGTAGTCTACAGGTATTATATACATGTATTTAAACCTTATTTTAGACTAGTTTAACAAATTAACATAGTACTTTAAGTGCACGTCCCTCTTGATGTGAGACTGCTTGCGAAATTCCTCCATAATCTTTTTGCGTTTTTCGTTCAGAGCGCGACTCCTCGCTGCCTTGTTGTCCTGGTTCTGTATGAGCTGCTGTAAGCGCGCACGCAGGAGCAGGTCCAACTCGTGAATCACCGACTGCGATTGAGGCTGCTTGGGAACTGCCAATGGTGAATTTGAGTTGGCTTCTTTGATATGAAGCAAAGATTCTAAAAACTTGTAAATTATATCGGCCTGTGCATCAAAGTTTTGCTGTAGTAAGGTTAGGCTATTGCACTCCCAGGCGGCATCGCCCGGTGTATCTAGACGTGAATGCATTTCTGCTATAACTGAAGCTGGCACCGTTTCTCCGCGCGCCTTGTTGGCCAATATACACGTCTCTAGAGGAGTCGCCAAATGGATTTGGGTGTAGATGCAATGATGGAAGCGAGACAGTTGGAAGAGTTTGTAGCGCATGCTGCGATAGTAAAGATTATCGTCGCATAATATTAGATAGTTTGTGTCTCTATGGCGGGCAGTGATAGATGGTGGAAGTATAGCGTGCCGCACAGACCGCAGAATAGTTGGCAGAAGTGGAAGTGGCTCATTGGAGGGCGTCACAAGCAGTATCTCGATTAGCTGGTTTAACAATGTATGTATATGATTTCGCTGCTGCCTATAGGAGTCGCCGTCTAGGTAGTCATCATAGCAGAGGTGTAAAACGTGCCAGACACCCAGATCCGGCACATGTTGCAGCAGCCACTGGCAAAGAGTCGTCTTGCCAGCTCCTGGAAGACCCATTAGCGCAAGCAGGCAAATGCGCTTCATGGTGTGAGTATGTTGTTGTGTGTGTGTGTGTGTGTGTATGGTGGTATTTTGTGTTTAACTATCAAGAATTGAAAACAATAGCTGTGGCATGATCATCCAATCGTCGTGGGGTTGCGGCTTGTGCTACAAGGTCAAATTGTCCGACGTGTTATTACTGGGCGGCGTGAGCACGGCAACGTTCCCAATTACTTCCTTCTCCTTCAGTTGCTCCTTAATGCGTTCCTCCTGCTGCTGTTGCTCCAATTGCTTAGCGGCCAATTCGGCTTCTTCTAAGCGTCTGGTATTAATTTTTGTTTGCACATCAACGTACGATTTCATCATATTTTGATTGAAGCGCGCGAATTTTGTAACACACCTGTCCACACAGATGTTCTGTACATATGAATAAAGAATAGAAATAGAATAGTAAGTATATATAAATATATATCTGTATAAAAGAATCCCCCGCTCACCTCCTGGTCGAAGAGCTCCCGCTGACTTAAATTGTCAACACAGCGATTAAAGCACAATTCTGTGACTTTGTTGTATAATGTTAGGAAATCTTTAAGCTGCAAGGTGAGAAGTTTTTAGAATTAAAACGATCATCTGATTAATGTAAATTCATACATTACGCAAATTTGAATCCATTAGTCACAATTAATAACGGAGCTCTTAACAAATAAAGTAACTAAATGGTAATTTTATTAAATGCTTTTCGATTGATTTCCGACAGCAGGCGACAACAGCTGACCTACTGTTTAGTTGACACGAATATGTTCGATTGTTATCGATTTTCCTATTCATCGGGTAATAATTGCAATATGACCTGTTTGCGTGTTTTTTTTTGTCTACCAAAATTTGAATGTTTGTTAGTATATTTTTTTTTCCATTTGCGAAATATCGCATTTAATGTATTGTTTTAAAAATTAAATAGAGCAATCAATATATCGTAATCGATATCGATACAATATCCGTAGATGCTGCCAACAAGCAACGAAATAAGAGATAACTTTAATGATGTGTTTGTGTTTGTAAAAGCGCAATTTATTGCCAAATCACAAAAAAAATAATACAAATTAATGTTTCGCAGTGCACAGATAGTTTAAAGTACACAGACAAGTAACGGCATGAGTTGGTTCGAGAAAGCTAAAACAGTTCTGATTGAGGCGCTCGATATTCAGGACGATGACAACAATAAGCAAACAGACAACGTTGGCAGCGGCTCTGCCAGCGGATCTGGGGGCAATAACAGTGCAGCGTCTACGCCCGGCGCCAAGGGCACAACAACAACAAAAGCCACAGGGGCCATTAGCTCGACACTAACAACATCAGGCATTGAGGAAGCCACATTTTATGATAATCCCCATGCCAATGAGATGGTAACCATTCCGCCCAGGGCAAGTCAAGGCGATGGCTCAGCGCCCGCATCGGCAAACCTTTATGCCAAACGGCAATCAGCCACGTCAGACTCAGTGGATCTACTTTCCTCACCTTCACCCACCACATCGCCAACTTCACCCAGCGGCGGCGACTGTATGCAAAATTCCGAATCATCGTTGGAACTCATCACGGCGCCAACAACGGCCAGCGAAATGGAAATGGGCATGTCCCCGGACACAGAGCCCTCGTTACCCGACAGTATTGTTATCATAGCTAGCAATGAAACCTCCGACAATGCGGACGGCGACGATGATGATGATGACAATGATGCAGATGCAGATGATGATGACGAGCCAGCGATACATCTGGATCAAGATGATCATTCGTTGCACCTGAATGGCAAGTTATCATAGATACCCACATTTTACCGTATATGCCCTTCTCTCCCTTTCTTTCCCATGAGTCGATTTCGAATCAAAGCTGCTTTTGTTGTGCATTCTTAATGATCCGAATCATTAATTTCCCATTTTAGATTCAACGAAAACGATGAAGGCCTTGGTGTTCAGCGATACACAGGCTGCGGCCAGTGTGTCGGGTGCAGGAGCTGGAGCGGACTCAGATTCGACACAGAGTTTCGAGGACATTCAAATGCAGCTCAGTCAAAAGAGCCACAAATCGAGCGGCAGTTCCCCGAGTGGGCGGGGAGATGGTTGCCAGCATGCCAGCAAAACGGAAATGGTTGACCAAAGTTACTCGTCAACGTCATCGGACATTGAGATCATGTCGAATCCCAATGGAGATTCGAGTACAAACAGCACGACAACACGAACGAGTCCACAAAAGTTTAAGGAGCTATGCAGCGGAATGGGCGGCAAGGGCAGTGGACATGGCTTGCACGGACTGAAGGGTCAGAAGGGACATCATCGTGAACCGTCTGAGATATCACTGCTGTCCGAGGACTCGCAGTCGGAGCTGGATAAGCTTGTGCATCGTATAAGCGAACTAAATCAAGTGATTGAGGCACGCGAACAGCGATTGCTGCAATCGGAGAGGCAGAATGCCGAGCTGCTTGAGCGGAATCAGCAGTTGTCCGCCCATGTTGAGGCTGCCAAGAACAGCGCCAACAGTCCGGAAGCCAACGAGGCAGTGCAGCGTCTGTCAGCGCTGGAGAAGAAGTTCCAGGGCAGCATACGGGAACGGGACGCATTGCGTATACAAATTAAGAGCCTGAAGGACGAGCTACTCAACAAGATACCCAAGGATGAACTGACCGAATGCAATGAAATGATTGCGGCACTGCAATCGGAGGGCGAGAAGCTGTCCAAGGAGATACTGCAGCAGTCGAACATCATCAAGAAGCTGCGTGCCAAGGAGAAGACATCGGATACGCTGCTCAAGAAGAACGGTGAACAGATCTCGTTGCTATCGAGCGAATCGGAGCGTCTGAAGAAGTCACTGACAGCCAAAGAGGAAATGGAGCGTACACAAATCGAGGCCGTCAATCGCATGACCATGGAAAAGCGTCGTGTGGACGAGGAGAACGCCGAATGTCGCAGCCGGATTGAGGATTTGCAATCAAAGCTGGCGGCACTGCAGACCAGCTTCGATGGGGTCAAGGGGGATTTGCAACAGCGTCAGCGTAACGAACAGCATCAAATGCAGGCCGAGAATCAGGAGTATGTGCAACAGATTAGTGACATGCGTGAGAAGCTCCGGCTCACCGAGCACAACATGGCCAAGCGGGAGCAGCAGTTGCGCGAGGAGAATCGCGAATTGTTGCGACGCCTCGAGGCCGCAGAGTCGCGTGCCGAAACTAGCACGCAGGAGCTGAGTGTGTCTACGACGCCATTAATTCGGCAAATCGAATCGTTGCAGAAGACGCTTAACCAGCGTACTAGCAGCTGGAACAAGCAGGAGCAGGAATTGCTGCAAAAGCTCGAGGACTCACAGTCACAATTGCGATCACTGCAGCAGCTGGAAACGGTGCACAACGAGAAGCAGGAGTTGCTTCGCACACGCTGCGATATGCTGGAGGAGAAGCTAGCCAATGCGCAGGTGCAGGCAGAGAGCGCCAAAATATCAATACGCCAACAGGAGATTGATGCGAGTCTGCGAGAGAATGACTATAAAAGGTGGGTGCACTTGCTCATCTCATGTGTCTCATTATGAATCAATCTATTGTTGTTCTCTCTCTCAGCCAATTGACCGAGCTGCAGGAGCAACTGCAGCAGCATCAACAGCAGCTGGACACGGCGAAGGAGCAGTGCCAGCAGTTGGAGACGGAGCTGCGCAAGCAACGGAGCAGCCAACTTACCGTAGAGGCTGTCAAGGCCAGTACAGAGTTAGCCGAAAGCCGTTGTCAAGCCAAATCGCTGCATGTGTCGCCACCGCTGAGTCTTGTCGATGACAGCGGCTCCACAGAGGATGCACTGGGCGGCATAATCGATTGGCAGGGCGTAAGTACAGTGAGCAGATCAAGACGGATCCACCCACTAACTGTATTTCCTTCATCTCTTCCTTAGGATGATCTGGAATGTGCCTCGAACAGCGGACGCCAACCGTCAGGCATGATTCAGGGCGTGCATCTCAGCTTTCTGGCTGGGAACACAACAACGCTGGAGCATCTGCAGGCGCTGCTCAAGCAACGCGATGGCGAACTGACACACCTGCAGTGGGAACTGTCGCGTCTGCAAGCCGAGCGTGGCGTGCTTGACTCCGAAATCTCCAATCTTACTATGGAACTGGAGACTGTAAGTAGATGATGATAAACTGGGTTTCGCCCGTTCGTTCCCCAACTAATTCCCCATCCTTCAGTTAAAGGAACGCGTGCAGGCCTACGAGCAGATGGAGAAGAACTATGAGGATCTACAGCATCGGTACGATGCACTGCTGCAAATGTATGGCGAGAAGGTGGAACGCACCGAGGAGCTAGAGCTGGATCTGCATGAACTGAAGGCGGCGTATAAGCTGCAAATCGATGAGCTGCTTGCGGCGCCCCCGCCTAATCTACAGCGGACACCCAAGCACCTATGATCGGTATTCAGCTGCAAGTGTATCTCCACATTCGTCTCCCTCCTTCCTGTTTTACCTTCTCCTTTGTCCCTGTTTCCCCTCGGCACGAATTAATGAAATGTGGCAATCGTTGCTTTCTCATTCCGTTGCTCTTTCATCACAATTCGTGCCGATTGTGTCGTGCACTTATCAATTAATTATTTAATTATCCATGTATAATCGTCATTATTAATAATTATTTTTTGCGTGTTACAAATTCCTAGTTATATTATGAATATTGATCGATTGTGATAATTTTATTTATACTTATGCCTATACATATATTATAATTAAACGAAATGTATGGAAAACTTGTAGATCGTTCGTTTTAATGCGTTGTTTCTTAGGAATATAATATTTATATATATGCGGGGTCATCTATATTAAACCTTTTCAAAACAAATGAATCATTCCTTAATTAACCTGAGGTTCTAAAGCATCTGTAAACCTGTTCAACAAATCATAAATGACTCTACAAACTACATTTAGCTAATACTCAACAGATCATCATACAAGGCGTGGCCACAAGCTGATTGTTGCCTTAGAATCTTAAAACATAAACATATTTGGATCAATTTTTCCTAATCACATTTTGCTTAAGGTTTCTCCCATCCTCTGAGGATCTGCCTAGCCGCTTGAGCCAGTGGAAACACTGGCTTACTCACTGCCCCATCCAGGCGGGGCAAGTAGCCGCAACTGTTGCGCACATCGTCTGTGTTCAGAGAAAAGAGCATCAGGCCGCCAACTTGAAGGGATTTCACATAGTTCGCCTTGCACAAAATGCTCGTTTTGCTCTCGTAGGAAATCCATTCACCCAAAGCAGAGAGATAGGGTGAACAGCTGGCATTGTCATAGTGATAGATCGGGTCCACAAAGTTGTTGGCACACTCACAGGTCTCAGCCAGCGTGGTAAATCCCAATTTGCCACATTTTCCCACACCCGATGCAGCTGCTCCAATACGTGTGTTAAGCACATTCACCAACCTGTTCGATGAAAACCAAATGGAATTACAAAGGAGGACGAACATTAAAGAAATTAACTCACGTAAAGGAATGCCCGTAGGTGGGCAGGCCGACGACCAGACGCTGCGGTTCGAGACCATTCTTGAGCCACCAGTGTACCGTGTAGTTAATATTGAATGTGGCCATGAGTGAGAGTTCATTCGGGCGGGCAAAGAGCGGCGCATTGAGACCAGTGAATGGCATGTCCTCGCGATAGAAATGAAAGTCGTAGGACATTAAATTCACATGGTCCACATACAAATTAATTTCACGTATGTTGTAGGCAAAGTAAGCGATTCCCTCGGGCGCTGCAACAGCCAAGCTGAGCAGGCGATCGGCCTTTCGCTCGCGACCCCATTCCAGGCGTATCTCGTGTAGCAACTGGGAGAAGTGCATGCGCTCCTTGTCGTATGCACTCGGGAACTCCCAGTCCAAATCGATGCCATCCAAACTGGGATATTTGTGGAGCAGCGCTTTTACGGAGCGTATGAATTGCTTGCGCCTGGCATGATTTGTAACCATGATGGCAAAATCACGTCCGCTGTCAGCGCCGCCGATCCACAACAACAGCTTGACCTGAGGATACGTGGCTCGGAACAGACTCAACTCGTTCTGCAGAACATGCTCCAACCGCGACGACAACAACAATGTCGTATTCTGCAAGTCAGCAGCTCCAATATTGATGTGGGTACACAAATCCCCTGGCACATCCAGCAGACTCAAAGCGTTCTCTTCCGATGTCGTGTAATAGCAAACCAAACGTTGTTGTTGTTGTTTTTGTTGCTGTTGATGTTCTGAAGATCCCCTTGTTGGAAGTAAACAAAGAGTTACTAGTATGACGCAGATGCAAGAAGCAATTAGAACGCAGAGTTTGCAACAATAAGGTTTTCTATTTTCTTTCATCGACACATGGCCAAACTTAAAATTGGGCGGTAATTTGCCCTGTATTTTGATGTAATTAACCATTGTTATTAATTGCAAAATTGATAACGCAGGGTTTTTTTATTCAAACAAAAACAGTGTTATTTAAGCTCAAATATCGATAACTATTGCAATTATACATCGATTCCTTGAATTGGCAACGATAGCTGGCAAAAGATTGAATGAGTATGAGTGTGGTTGCAACTCTGTTTGCATGTGCATATGCGTATTTGGGTAAAATACATTTGTGACATTAGTGCCAACAAAAATTGAACGTAATTGTCTTGTTGCAAACTTCGCAACTGTTAAAATGTAACTGTTATGTGTAACAATAAATAGCCGCTGCTATTCTCCAACAACATCGAGTGCATATTGCAGTGTGTGAGTGTCAGTGTCAGTGTTTGTATAATTTGCCCATTGTTTTTTTGTATGCGTGTGTGGGTGTGTGAGTGTGCGTGCGAGTCGAGTCGAGTGCCTGTTGTGTGTGTCGTTTTAGCTTTTGTTGTTGTCATTGTTTTTGTAGCTGTTGCGGTACAAAACAAAACACACCCAAATGAAAATCACCAATTCGAACGGGTAAATAAACAAAAAACGGCCACCCTAAAATGCCACCCTAATTGGGAGATGTCTGGCGCAAACCGGTGAAATGTAGAAATCGTCTATTTATTCTTATTTTTGGCGAATTCACGCCCATTTTACATTTTGCACATTGGCAAGTTATTGAGTGACACTGTGTGTGTGTGTGCGTGTGTGTGTTGCATGAGTCACTAGATAAATGTTATTCTGCCTACACTATAAAAAAATTGCCGGTTCTACTTTGGCACCTTGCAATGTAGTTGCTTATCTACCTCCTCCCCTGGCGCACTTGGAACCACCCCCTTACCCCTTCCCCATATGGGGGCAGTTCCCTTTCCCGCTCTGATACCGGTTAGCCCAGGCCAATAACGAGCAACAACATTCTTGGGCTTGTTAAAATGGTAACTAACCTGCTTTTGCGTTTTTGTTTTTGTTATCGCCTTCTCATTGCAGGGAGTGAGCGAGAAAGAGAGAGACGACAAAGAGATCTATATGAGAACCATGACAAAAGACTATGACTATTTGTTGAAGGTGCTTCTGGTGGGGGACAGCGATGTGGGTAAGCACGAGATACTCTCCAATCTTGAGAATCCGTCCACAGAGAGCCCCTTCTGCAGTGGCAATGGTAAGTCAAGTGGAGCATCCAATATGGAGAGTATTTTACTACTATATATAATCAACATATACTCATATAGACTGCACCTCTCACATATTGCAAACGGTAGCGTATAAGACAACAACCATATTGCTGGAAGGCAAACGGGTCAAGCTACAGATATGGGATACCTCCGGTCAGGGGCGTTTCTGTACAATAATCCGCTCGTATTCGCGCGGTGCTCAGGGTATTATACTAGTGTACGATATAACCAATAAATGGAGCTTCGATGGCATCGATCGATGGCTAAAAGAGGTCGAGGAGGTGAGTAGTCGAAGTATCAAGGACGCACAAACCGGTTATAAAAGAAATTTTGGAAGTAATCGATTCACTCGATTCTCTCGATCCCAAGGTCTCTTTTGCACTCTGCGATTTGAACCAGTTTTAGCTTATTATCAGTCTCTAATTGAAATCAATTTATAGTAAATCATTCATTTGCATTTATTCTAGCATGCGCCCGGCATACCCAAAGTGCTGGTGGGAAATCGGCTGCACTTGGCTTACAAACGACAGGTGGCCGCCAAGCAGGCGGAGACATATGCCTCGCGGAATAATATGTCCTGTTTCGAGATATCGCCCCTCTGCGATTTCAATATACGCGAATCTTTCTGTGAATTGGCCCGCATGGCGCTGCACCGCAACGGCATGGAGCACATCTGGCGCAGCAACAAAGGTGCGAGTTGGGATAAACATATAATTTAGGCTGTATAATACTATATAGTATATATAATGATGATGTTGTCCTTTCTGTCTTGCAGTGCTGTCGCTGCAGGAGCTTTGCTGTCGCACTATCGTGAGAAGGACGAGCGTCTATGCCATTGACTCGCTGCACCTGCCGCCCTCCGTTAAGTCGACCCTCAAGTCATATGCCCTGACCACGTCGCAGTGTGGCTACAACTCGTTAACACAGAACTCGAAGAGTCGAAATCGGTGCAAGACCCCGACGAGCAACAGTCGCAACAGTTGTGCGATCGCGTGATTGCCGGCCTGTAGGCGGCACTCGGCTGAGCGTTGCCTACACCTACGACGCGGCGATCGACGACCCAATAACAATCGCAACCTACTTTACTTATTATATACTCCTAAGCTTACACACACACATACAAACACACTCACACAAATACACATACACACACACACACACTCACATCATACTCACCCAAGAAACCATAAGAATACAAATTTGTCATCAGCATTAATATTTATTAACGTTTGAGAGCGAAGAGCGAAGGTTATATTTTTACATCCTATACATATACATATACTTATACAAGCTATACATATACAACAACAACATATACATATTGCATACATATAATATATATATTTTTTATTCTTTACCACACTACGTTTAATATTGTCTAACTATAATGTTGTTAATATTATTATTATTATTACTATATTATTATATTTAAATACTTCTCATATTTAATACGCTGATCTACTTATAAAACGTATGTATTTTGTATTTTTTCTTTGTTCTGTTCTTTATCACCTTTTCCATCGGTTTGTTTGTTAACAATCAAAGGCATTAATCATTAGTAATTTTATATAATATTTAAAAGATCGGACAGCGAGTTGCAACAATACGAATTGATAAGTTGATAACATGATAACAATAATAATGTGGATGTGGATGATAAACATGAGAGAAACAACTAAAACTAAAACCAACATGCGCTGTCTTTTTCTTCTAACGATAATGGGAATATTTTTTTACAATAAAAAATCTTACAATTTTCAGAATAAACGAAAAACGATATTTCATATATGTGTGTATTATAAATATATTTGATTTCCAAAGACACCCTGTGCTGATCTTAGCTCATAATTATTCTTTTAGGTAGGCATGTTTTAGTTAATATAGATCCAATTGTAACAAGTAAGAAAGCTTCAGTTGAATATAATCGACTGTTATATATCTATTGGGTATTATTTCTTACATTTTTAACTTCTGTATTCTGCGTATTTCGTATAGTATACATTCAGGCAGTGCCTGTGGAGTCTGTTCGCCCAGTAAAATAATTTATGTTTAAAAACTGACCGCAATCAAATCAGTAGAAATCATTTGGATTGTGATAATGAAAGTTCTCGCTTTACAACTGTAATTCAATTTATACTGGCTTACGCAGGCGGACGAGGGGTTGCTGAATTCTAAAGCATACTTGCAATGGGTGCAATACTAAGATATATTGTCATTAAATTTGATAGTCCTAGCTCTTACAGTCTCTGAGATCTAGGTGTTCACACGGACATGACTATATCAACTCGGCTGTTAATGATGATCAAGAATACATACATGTATCTAAGTATACAGTAGTTTATGTGATCAGAGATGCTTTCATTTGCCTGTTTTCGGTTATACTCCTACGATCGTATGGGTTATAAGTATAATCAATCACTAATCCAATTGGGCGGACCACAAGTGAATAGTCTAGAACCCATTTGTAGATGAAAAATGCAGTAAGCTTAATTTGGTTTTGTTTCTTTGTATTTAATTTAAGGTATCAACGGGTGGGGGGAATATTATAAAGTGTTTGTCTGTTTGTTCACTCATTAACTTTAACAATTAAAACTAGGAATTTTCTTTCTCTCTCTCTCACTCTTTTTCTCTATCGCACACACACACAGACACACACGCATTACATATGCCGAAAACGCAAATGCAGCCTATGTACACAGAACAAGGTAAGTTGATTATATAAATTTATAACTCACTTGAGTTATAACAGCATATATAGTACTGCTAAGGAAAGGGACCAAGCTGGGGAAGGGAAGCAGAATAAAACATAAAATTGACTATTTTGCGAAGTTGAAAGAGAATATAGAGAAAGGCGTGAGCATTATGAATTAATCAAAATGACCAAAAAAAAAGTAGATGGAAACAAAAAGAAACTCTATAAAGTACATGTATGTAGATATATATATATACATATATATGTATATGCATATGTATATGTGCATTTGGTCGATCAGTTGGGCATGCCGATGCCCTGTTGAAAGCTAAGCGTCTCCTGTTGCTTCTTCACCTCCTCCTGCATTTCGAGGGCCATTTTCTTGTACTTTTCCGCCTCCTTCTCGTTCTTCTCGATGCCATCGCCGCGCGCATACATTTGGCTGAGATTAGCACAGGCGTACATGTTACGCAACTCGCAGGCCTTGTAGGCGAACTGAAAAGCCTTCTTCATGTCCTTCAGCACTATGAAATCGCTGTCCTTCAGTGTCTTCCCCGACGATGGAGACTGCGGCTGCGACGCCACGCTCGCCCCATCTTCGGGTTTCTTCTGTACGCCGGAGATGTGCATGCCCGACAGATAGAAACAGGCGGTGGCATTGTTCATGTCACAGCTCTTGGTGAGGAACTGTAGTCCCTGTAAGCGATACGATTGTTATAGACCATATATATCACCATGTACTGATCAGCTGACTTACCTTGGGCACATTCCTGTCGATCTCTTTGGGCATTGAACGCGAGACAAGCAACAGACCCGAATGCAGGCAGGCATCCGAATCATTTAGATTGCAACCTTTTTCGTAATATTGATAGGCGACTCGGGGTTCACCCTTGCTGCCACTCTTGCCCTTGCCCAGAAAACTATAGTTGCCATATTTATAGCAGGATTTTGCGTAACCATAATCGTCACATGTCGATTTGTATACCTTGGAGGCCTTCTCAAAGTCCTTCTTGATGCCCTCCAGATAGTCGCCAAGCAGATGACAAACTGCAAAAATATATTCGAAAATATACTTGTCTCTATAGCGTTGAAATTTCTGTGTTATGTTTTGTAATTGAATTACGATAGTGTACAAAAACCTAGGTTAGAGCAGACAATGTTTTTGTTCAAGTGACCGCCTGTAGTTGTTGTTGCTGCTGCTGCTGCGGCGGCTATTGTAGCAAATTACCTTCCGGTTTCTTTTCGGAGTAACAACCAAACCGATACTCAACCCCCAATTTCTCGACGTACTCCTTAACGTCGGACTCTTTTTTTAAGTCGTATGCCATGGTGTTTTTGATTTATACTAATATGTATATATATATATAACAATAAAAATAACAGCCTCTCTCTGGATGTTATGTTTCTGTGGACGTTGTTGTTGTTGTCTTAGATGCCAGTGTTACTGACAAGCAGTGTTGAAAAATCCACGATACAGATATATTGTTGTCTATCACTTGGTGCTGTAATCGATAACTCTGCAGCTAGCCGGTCACATTTGTAAGCATTCGAAACAACGGGAATAATGCTCAAATGTGATATATGCACTAAGTCCTCTAAAAATGAAGAGGATGATGCGCTGCTCTATGGCGATTGGATGATAAAACAGAATGTGACAGTCCATTACTTTTGTCTGGTAGTATTTTAAAAATATGCTATGTGGAAATAGTTTAATAAGTACAACTTACTTTTCCGGCCAAAAACAGTTGCTCTCGACGAACTTGGCACAACGCGGTGGCGACTCGAGCGGAATACTTGGATTTCTATTGCGTGACATACGCCAAGAGGCAAATGCCGCTAAACAGCGCAAATGTGGCTTCTGCAAGGAGAAGGGCGCCAGTGTGTTCTGCGCCAAGTGTCGCATAGTGTTCCATATAGAATGTGGTCTAGAGAATCGTTGTGTCACTCAGTTCTGTGATCAGTTCCTAAGCTATTGCGATAAATGTGCACCCATGGATAGCTACAAACGTCAGCTGCTGGCCGATCCGCCAAAGAATGTCACATGCGACATTTGCATGCAGCTTATCTCGGTTTTCAAACTTGCCTTCGTTACCTACGGCGATTGCTGTCGCAAGGGATTTGCACATCGTACATGCATGCGTCGGCACGCCCTTGCATCGGGGTACTATCTACGCTGTCCTTGGTGTCGAGACAAGAAGTTTCATGAAACTATTAAGCTGCAGTCAGTCTATGTGCCGGATCGCGATGCCAGTTGGGAGCGACAACCGAACGCTTATCGGGAGCTACACGAGAAACTCTTGCGCTGCGATGAAACCGAGTGCATATGTCCCAAGGGTCGTACCTACAACAGGAACAGTTGGTCGATTCAGACATGCATATTGTGCGCTGCCACCGGCAGACACTACAAATGTCGTGTGGGCATCTTGCGCTTGGCCAATGCCAATGTAAAGCAGCCGGACTTTAAGTGCAGCTTCTGCACGGAAGTCGAGAATAAACTGCAAGGTGACCCACATAACCAGACCATACGCAGCACTAGCGAGAAGAGCAGCTGGGAGACGGCAGTGGAGCGCATCGATGCCTCATTCTACACACTCAAAAAGAGTTGCAAACCCGGCATGGCAGAGGATGATGACACACCCATGCAATCGGAAGATGACGAAACTTCCACGGATGCCAGCATTGTTACCATGGTGCCTACGCAGAAACTCCCTCCCATTCAACCTAGTACATCTGTTGCCGTCGCCAAACCAGAGACACAGTTGTCGCCCGTCTCACCATCCGTGATTGAGCTCCCGGACTCACAGCCACTGCTCAGTGGCGCATTAAAGCCACCACTGCTGCTACATCAATCCTTTACCAGCGGGGATTATTTTTATTTAATCGTCTACGAGTATGACAAACGACAGCTCGAGGCTTGCACTGGGACTTGTACTCTACGCTTCGCCCTGAACGATCCACGGCTTACCGATCGCTCTGAGGAAGCACTGCAAAAGTTGGAAGTGGCCGAGTCGGACGTTTGGTTTCGCGACACCAATCGCGGCATCTACGAAAAGGTTGATCAGTATACGAAATAATGGAAATCCTTTTAATATTTTCATACTTCGCAAATTAACAATTACTTTTCTTTATTGGTCATCGATATAATTAAAACAATAAAACAAAAAAACATTTATCTAATTTCTTTTTTGTGTCTGCGTCGTGGTGCGGAAATCAAAGAGTTTGGGAATAACATCGCCGCACTTGGCGGATATCTTAATGTCGGCCAAATGATCCGCTCGAGTTTCTCCGATATTCACAATGGCCACGGGCAGTTTAAGATCCTTCATCTGCAACACAATGCGGTAGCCAGAGAAGACTAGCAAGCTGGATCCGAGCACCAACAGGCCGTCGCTGTTATAGACCATTTCGGCAATGGTGTCCACACGTTGGCGTGGCACACAGTCGCCAAAGAAGACTATCTCCGGCTTGAGGTCGCCACCGCAGCTTGGACAAGCGGGTATTATGAAATTTTCTATATATTCAACTGGTATTTCCACATCACCGTCCGGGCGTATCATGTCGGGAGCGTCCTTGAAAGCCGGATTCACTGATGTCAATATTCTCTGGAACTCATGACGATCGATGCGATAATCACAGCTCAAACACTTGACCACATAACCGCTGCCGTGCAGTTCCACCACATTCTTGCTCCCCGCCTTCGTATGCAGCCGATCGACGTTCTGTGTGACCACCGCCTGGACCCGAGTCTCACGCTCGAAGCGAGCCAGTGCATAGTGTGTACCATTCGGTTGGATGGCCGAGAAATTGGGCCAACCAACGAAGTTTCGAGCCCAATAACGTTTGCGCACGCTAGACGACTTGATGAACTCCATGTGCTGGATGGGCTTGTGATTGGTGCGCGCATAGAGGCCGACACCCTCTGACCGATAGTCGGGTATGCCTGTACCGGAGGGATTATGATATTGCTACATTATGTGACTCTCACCAGTATACGACTGATTAGTTTACCTGATTCTGTTGAGATACCTGCGCCGGTAAGTACCAGAATATTTGGCTTCGACAGCAGAAAGTCTTCTAGGCGTTTTATGTCATCCTCCAGTGCTGGTTTGTGTTGTGGGACGTACTGTTGCTTCATGACGCTGCGACATCTCAGCACTCCACCCAGTCGCATTGTATAATAATTTTCTTGACACCGAAAACAAAACAAAATTTGCAGGATTACAATTGGAATACATTTTGAAGTGCTCTCAAAATACTAGATGACACCACTAATCACAGTTTGCCAGTGAATTTCATGTTTGACATATTTACTTTGATTTCGTTCCTATAAACTGGTAACTTTATTTTTGGCGAAACTTTAATATCTCTTAATTTGTTTGGGTGTCTTGATTTGTTTGTATAACTATGATCAGCTGATTGTAGATATTCGGTACATTTTGCAGCACTACACGTCGAGTATCGCGCGTATCGATAATGGACACGAGCAGTCACGAATTGGAATCGTTTCAATAACGACTGCATTGTGAATATATCGCACGCATTTACGATAAGCGCAGCGCTCGCTCACGCTTTCTCATCTCTATGTAGTAGCAGCGGCCGCAGTGGTGAAAATTTAACAAATAGCAGCCCGTTTTTTACGTGTAGTATTTTAATTGCATATGTATGGAAAAAGTTGCATTTTAAGAACGAAATTTGTGACAGCATAGTTCATGCAAATGTGGTGTGCATGAATGCGCACGCTCCGCGTTTGTTAGCGCACCGATCACATACATAGAAATCACATTCAATTCTCTGCAAATATATCGTACACGATTCACATTCTCGCTGCGTGTATCGTTGTGTTTGTGTGTAGGCGCGCTGCGAGTGTGTGTATGTGTGTACGATTGTGTGCTGCATGTGTGTGTGTGCTTGTTGTATATGTATGTGTATGTGTGTCGGCTTTAATTTGCACGCAGGCCAACAACAACAACATATACAATAATTATTATTTAGGAAAGAAGGGATAGAAAGAAACATAATAACAGCGCAAATAAAGGAAACAACATCAAAATGTCGTATCCACCGCGTGCTCCGATGCCGCCATACATGAACGCATTGATACCACCGCCGCATGTAAGTCATCTGCAGAGTGCATTATGATCCATTGTTTATATCAATTGATTTCTTTATCGTATTTGTGTTCGTTTCCCTCTTCCCAACCTCCCCTAGCCAATGGGCAACCCCCCGCCACGAACTTACCGCAACTCGGCGACGATCAGCTCGCAGCCAACAGTCTATCATAGACCACCGGAGCCACAGCCTCAATTTCGGGGTCCCGTCATTACCGTCTTTGTGGGCAACATTAGCGAACGTGTGCCAGAGACGCTGCTAAAACGCATCCTGAACACATGCGGTGTCGTCATTAACTGGAAACGTGTCTCCACATTTGGATTCTGTGAATTCGAGTAAGCATTCCCTCTTCTAGTCATGTCATGCCTGGTCACGTCTGTAACTGTTCCCACATTTTGTCTCGTCTTGTAGTGGCCCCATTGCGGCAATGCGCGCTGTGCGTCTGCTGAGCGAACTGGAGATCGATGGCAAGAAGTTGGTGGCCAAGGTTGATGCCAAGAACAAAGTGCTTATCGAGGACTACAAGGAGAAGGAGTGCAAGAATGGCGAGGGCGGACCAAATGCCATGGACGAAAAGACTGAGGACGAGTATGCAACCAGCCAGATGCACGATCTGCTCGAGGAGCACAAGCACGAGTTCGAGGGCTTCGATGGCAGCAATCGTAACGACATCTACGGCGGCACAGGCAGCAGTAATCGCAATAAGAAGGCACGCCGGGGCGAGGATGATCTCAAGATCAAATCGCTCAACGATAATGCTCTTGAGGAGGAGAAGAGGAATTTGATAAGTAGTGAAATTGGCAAGTTTCGTAAGCGTGCGGAGGCTGATGAGCATCGCAAGGAGCTAGAGAAGGAGAAGGAAAAGGAGAAGCAACTGGCCAGCAAGGAGAAGGAGAAGGAACGTGAACGCAAAAAGCAACGCGATAGCGAACGCAAAAACTCCAGCAGCAACAGCACCAGCGGAGGAGCAGGCGCTGGAGGTGGTGGAGGAGGAGGCAGCAGTGGTAATGCTGGCAGTGGTGCTGGTAGCACTGGCACTACCAGCAGCGGAGGAAAAGCAACACCTGCAGTTGTGGCTGGCAACTCTAGCAGCGGCGGAGGTGGCAGTGAAGTCGAGGAAGTTGTCGAGATTAACGAGAAGGATCCGCCCACTGTTGTTGTCAAGGAGGCAGGGGCGGGCAGCAGTAGTCGCAGTCGCAAGGAGTCTGTGGTGACTATTGACGAGTCGCCGGTTCGCAAGGAGCACAAAGAACGCGTCAGCGATAGCTCCAAAGACAGTCGAAGACGTCGCTCCAAGTCGCGCACCAAGGAACGCGATCGTGAGCGTGAACGGGAGCGTGATCGTGACCGTGAGCGTGAAATGTTGCGAGAGCGGGAGATGCGTGAACTGCGTGACAAGGAGCGTGAACGAGAGCGTGAACGGGAACGTGATCGGGAGCGAGAACGTGAACGGGATCGGGAACGCGAAAGGGAACGTGAGCTACGCGAACGTGACAGAGAGCGGGAACGGGAGCGTGAGCGTGAACGCGATGAGAAGATCATCAAACCGGTGCGCGACGCTCGTCGTGAAAAGGAAATGGAGGAGGAGAGTCGCGAGCGCAAGAAGGCCGAGAAGAAGGCACGTGAAAAGGAGGCTGCCTACCAGGAGCGTCTCAGCAACTGGGAGATACGCGAGAAGCGCAAGGCCAAGGAGAATGAGAAGGTAAGGAGCAGCAGCAGAATCAGGCTTCCTCTTTGGGTTACTTAGTACTAATCTCTGTTCCCCCTATTGCAGTATCGCCTCAAGGAGCTGGTGCGCCAGGAGGAGCGTGAAAAAGACGCCAAGCGGCTTAAGGAATTTGTCGAGGATTACGATGATGAGCGTGATGATGCGCTCTACTATCGCGGTCGGGAGCTACAGCAACGACTGGCGGAGCGTGTGCGCGAGGCAGATGCTGATTCCAAGGATCGTGAAAAGGAGGCTGACGAATTGGCTGAACTGAAAAATAAGATATTCAGCGGAGAATTTGAGAATCCTTCGCAGGAGTACGAGAAGGCACGACGTGAAATCGAAAAGCTCTACGAACCGCGTATCTTGATCAATGTCAACCTGGAGGCAGCGCAGCGTCGCGAACAGGAGCATCTGCTGCCGGGACAGCAGCTGGAGCGTCGCAAGCAGCAGCAACAGCCCATGGCCGATGCGTTTGACAGCCTGGAGAGTGCGGCGATTGCAGCCGGAGTGGTGCAATCTGTGCCTGGTGCTCCTCCCTCTGAGGATTCCATATCGACAAATGATGATCGCGCCTCCATGGCGGATACGGTGTCCAATGCCAGTGGCTATTCGCATCTCAAGAACAGCAACAATAATAACATCAACAACAACAACAATGAAAGTGTTAGTAGACAGAACAGCGAGTCGAGAGATTCATTGTCGCACATTCACACGCCCACAATGATGGAGAGTGATCACGGTGGTGGTGGTTCCAGTGGTGGTAACACCGCCTCCGTGGGCGCCTCTGCAGCAGCTGATGTCTCCTCCTCCGCAACGCCGCCCATGAGCATGCCGCTCATCTCCCTGACGCTAGGCAATAATCTCAAGAAGAAGAAGATTGAGGCAACCGGTGTCTTTGTGAACGATGACGACAACGATGAGAATATCAATCCCAAGAAGCGTAAACTAGTGCCGTTAGGTGAGTACAAATAGCTCTGAGGGAGCCGCCAAAGGTGAATGCGAGTCATGGTGAAAATTGTGAACTAAACTCACCAAAGTGATGCACACACAGAAGTAAGAGAGAGGAAGAGAGGGAGCGCATTCTGTTAAACGTAACAGAATCCTTTAAATGTCCCACAGCAGTGCGCTAATGTTAAATAACATTGCCCTTGGCTTTTTTAATTTACAGACTACGATGACAATGTTAGCAACAGCACAACAAGTGTTAGTGCCTCTGCGACGGCTGCGGATCGCCAAAGTTCTGCTGTATCAGCAGCGACCGCTGCTGCCGCTGCCGTCAGTCAGAAGATAGCCAATGCCGGTGGCAGCAGTAGTGGTGCTGGAGGATCTGGCTCAACTTCGTCGGGCAGTGGCGGAAGTGCCGGTGGCAAGGGTGTCAGCAGCAGCAGCGGCAAACATGGCAGCAGTGGCGCCGGCGGCGGCAGCGGCAATAACAGCAACAACAATAGCAAACACCACGGTAAGAATGATGCAGCTGCATCTGCGGGCAGCGCAGATGCTGCCGCGACAAACACCAAAAAGGATGAAAATGGTGCAAAAGTGCACGATGAAAAACGGCGGCATATAAAAAGCATTATTGACAGGATACCCACACAAAAGGAGGAGCTATTTAATTATAAGCTTGATCGCAACGAGATCGACAGCGGTCTAATGGAACGCAAGATACGTCCATGGATAAATAAGAAAATCATTGAATATATCGGTGAGCCGGAGCCAACGTTAGTGGACTTTATTTGCTCCAAAGTGTTGGCTGGTAGTCCACCCCAGAGCATACTGGACGATGTGCAAATGGTATGTAGTTTCAGCGATCTCCCCAAAATATCGATTATTGATTATCGCTCTCGCTTTGTTTGCTTGCAGGTCTTGGATGAGGAGGCTGAGGTGTTTGTGGTGAAAATGTGGCGCCTGCTTATCTACGAATTGGATGCCAAAAAGAGTGGCATCGCCGGCAAATAGAGATGGACCAGTGACCGACGACCAAATCAAGCCAGGCAAAGAAGATGCCATCCCTTTCTTAGGGCGAGTGGGCTCAGAGAAAATGCTGTATTTTAAGTTACATTTGTAATGCCTAGACTCTATTCAAAAAAAAAAAAAAAAAAAAACACTAAAAAACATATGAAAAACAACAACAAGAAGAGCACTAAATAATTATTATTAAAGTGTGTAAATATACAGGGCGCGAATATGCTAGGAATTGTTTCCCTACGAAACATCGCTTTAGCCCCCACCCTCACCCATTTTCGACGTCAGTTACCTCCCCGTTTTAGCGATAGGGTTAAATAGCAACAAATGAATTCATTGATTATGTAAATACACTCACAAATATCCTCACTAAAGCAAAAACAACAAACAAAAACACTCAATGCCAATCACAACAAAAAGGAATAAGAATAGTCGTATACGTCTTCGTATACAATAACTATAAAGAAAATTCTTTTTTCTCATTTTTTTTTTTCTGTAAAAAAATTAGCGCAAAGAGCTCATGACTTGAAAACAGGAAATGTCTTCATAAAAATAAAAGAAATCTACAAAAAACACACAGGAAATCTTTTAATTGCGACAGATCACCACCACCTAGAGTGGTCTCTGGTGCTCTTCCTCTCTCGCTTTCAATTGGTAAATATAAAAAAAAAACGGTAGGTGATTATTGAATATATGGGGTAAATTATATTTACAGTTAAGGTACAATTAAACATTGTTGTTGTTGTCGTGTCGCTTACCAAACTGAAGCGCATTTGTTGCTGGAAACTCCCGTTACAAGGATATGGATGTGAGAAGAAGGCATATTGGAGTTGACGACTTTATATGCTAATGATATTTGAAACGTTTAAATAAATACACACTAGAAATTTGACAAAAATTAGCTTCGCGATGATCCAAAGAGGCGCGAGGCACGTCAACAATAACACGTCGATCCGGACGCATCTACATCCTGGGTATTGTCAATAGTCATGCCGTTGGAGTCGCGGCCGCTGCCAAAATATTCCGAGGAAACAATCTGCAAGGCAAGGAACAAATTAATTAGCGAAAGTGATGACAGAGACACATTGTTTCTATGTTTGAAAAGGGGAAGAGCCTGCTGACCTTCTCCACAATATCCTTGAAAGCGTCGCTCACGAACTGATCACACTTGGCCGAGGTTTCAATGAAGAGCGCACGATGCTTGCGGGCAAACTTGCGACCCTCCTCGCGATCCACAACACGTTCCTTATCGATCTTGTTACCCACCACAATAATGGCAATATTGGGATTATCACTGTAACTATTTAGTTCCTCCAACCAGGCTTCCAGCTTGACCAGCGAGTCACGATTTGTTATATCGTATACGAGTATGGCACCCAGCGCCTTGCGATAGAAACTCGGGGTTAGGCTGCGAAAGCGTTCGGCTCCGGCTGTGTCCCACAGTGCCACTTTGTAGTCAATGCCATCTACATTCATTACGGCGGTTTTAAAGTCCATACCAATTGTGACGTCATGATTGTCATCGAATTTGTTCTCGACAAAACGACGTACCAGGCTAAAATCGAAATAGAAACATCAAAATATGAAAATAACATGATGCAGAGAGCGAGATGGAGAGAGAGATTAACTTTGGAGCTATAAGTGAAAAGTGCAACAACGTGCAGAAAATAATATGACTCAAATGTGATTACACTATGCCAATCTCTATTTACGTATTGTTTACATATATTTATGAGTGTGTGTGTGTGTAGGGAAATACGCAATTGAAAATAAATGGGAATGTGCCAGCAGAAGCTACTTGCCTTGATTTGCCAACACCGCTTTCTCCAATCACAAGCAGTTTAATAGCTCTATCGGCCATATTTATTTAAAGATTTGTTTATTTTATTTATTGCGTTCCTATTGTATCTATTAAATGCATTTACAACTAAGTTTAAACAAATTGCGGAATTGCTTATGTTGTGCGGGGGCTGTGGTTGGATTCTTTGGCGTTGCCATATTGTCAATAAATTGATATTTAACAGAATTACAGTCAACTTGCAGTGCTGAACAACGCGACAAGTGTTGGAAAATGGCGAAATTGTCATTGGTTTGTTTTCGTGCTTTGTTTTCCCCTTGTTCACTGAATCTTTTGAACTTTTTCTCAGTGTTGGTTCACACTATCGGAATGCGTACATATCTTTGGGAGCACCTCTAAAAGTTATCGAGTTCGAAAATTTTTGACCTTCAATAAATTAAATTTAAAAATTGATTAAGCAGTTGATAATGTTAAGTTCTAGTTTAAAGATGTAAATCTCATTATATTTGCCTGCGTTAGCAGATAAGGTAGAAAGATGAACAAAACACAAAGGATCGTTATGCCAGAGGAAGAAAGCTTTTATTACCATAAAGCTCCGCTAAAAGCTTGCGTTCAACAAACAGGTGGAAGAGTGCGTCATGTTTTTACCGCTGAACTGGGCACGTGGTGCATCCTTTTACTTACATACATACATATATTATCTGCTATTTGACAGACCGCAATTAATCGGAATCTAATTCTAAATTACTCGATGAACTCTGTCTGGGTTTGTCGGCATCTTGTAACCTTACCTACTTTATTATTATAAACAAAATGCCGTTTTTAATAAGTATAAATAGTTTTTAGCGTTGGTTAATGCAATCGTAACGTAATATTATTTGAGCTGTCTACATTTACTAATTGAGTTACAAGAGCAACTTTCGGAGATCTGATTAGAACGTTGATTTGCTTGTGCTTATTTGTGTTCGCATGCATATGACGCTGGTGTTAATGGGCAACTTGGCAGACAACTTAACACTATTTACAGTTGCAGAAATGCGAAATGAGCAACAATTTTAATGAGCTTCGCCCCACTCAAACTTTTCTCTCGCCTTGTTGTTGTGCGAGAGAGATAGAGAGAGAATATGTGTGCTAGTGATACTTGCTAAAGATTTACAGTGTCTTGACTGCGAGAGAGCAGTCCGCACATGCACACACACAGGCACACACACAAGGAAGTAGAGCTGTATGTGTCCTTGCAAGAAACTGGCAAAATGCAAGTGCACGCGCGCCTCGCACATTTTAGCATAAAAGTTGCCGCCCACACAGCGTCTCCACCCGAAATCCCCCTCCGCTCTTCCTCTCACTCTGAAGTTTCTTTGCACACTTGGAAATATCTGCTCATTATGCATTCATATTTTGCAATTACTTGACACACACACACACACACACTGGCAAAATGCCGAACGTAACGTAAGGTAACGTAACGTGATGCGGCGACAGCAGCTAAAAGCGCAAAAGGGCAGCAGAGTGAAAGAGACAACAGGTGCAGCTTCAGCAGCACCCATGACGAGCAGCCTGGCGGCACTATGGGGTGAAAACCATTTGTAAGAAGTCATTAAAAAAGTTTTTTTAGGTTTAGCCATAAAGGAGCCTAATTTTTATTAAATATTGTAATACAATGAATATACATACAATCTTAGTCTTTTATTTGCTAAATTTTATTTGTATACATGATTGGGTAAAAATTATTATAACAATATTTAAAATAAAATCCATTTGAATTTATTTGTTCAATCTAAAATTTTGGTCCATGATTGTGATTAATAAAGGTCGTAAAACGAATTCATTTGGCCCACAGTATGTCACCAAGCGAACTTGTCTGTTAACGAGCAACGACGACAGTTAAGTTGCTGTGCATGTGTGTGTGTCTGTGTGTGTGTGCTTTGCTTGCGTCCTTTTGCGCCTTTTGCTTCTTTGCTATTTGGCATTTGGCCCATTTGTTGTGCGAGAGGGAGACAGGTGACGATGTACGGAGAAGGCACAATGCAATTTCATAGAATTTGCATATTCAGATTTTAATTATGCAGCCGCATGAAAAGATTAACAACTTTTGCCAAGACGCCAACAACAAGAACAACAACAAGGCGAGTTGCAATTCGGATTTTGCATTTTAGAATTTTAATTATGCATATTTTACAAAGGCAGCCAAGGGGCAAAGAAACGTCACATTTGTTAATCACACACAGACACACAAGTAAGCACGCTCATGTGTGTGTAAGTGATGCCTTTAGCCTAACCTCGTCTAACCTCGTCTTTTATGGCTGTGCAGCTTGAGATTAACCTGCTGAATGTGCATTTTTGTGTTTCGTTTTAAATTATGTATTTTTAAGCTGGTATTGTTTAATGTCAAGGAATTATGTTATATATTATAATTATTATATAATATGACAATTAACATGGTAAAATGACATTCTAGCGAAAATTTGAAAACAAATCGTATGCATTTATATAGATTTCTCTAGTCTTTGTTACCACCCTCATTAATTTGAGAAATTTCCATACATAAAATGTATATCTGTTTTTGAACGATAGCAATATATTCAAGGACATTTGCTGATCCATTGACAATTTCCAGAATAAGCCTCAATTCGCTCTACAGCAAAACTTGTTTAGATTCCTTACTGTATAAAGATTATTTAAGATAAGAGAATTAACAAGGATTGATTTATCTACATTGTGTGGATATATTCCGAAAAAATTTCTCAGCAATTGTTGCAATTAAACGTTCTATTCAGGTGCGCAGGGTTGCAAGTGCAGCCAGGAATAATCAAGGATTTATATCTGAAGATAATCTTATATCTTAGCATCGACCCATAAAGCTAGGCCAATTATGCAAATCAGCTTAGTGTACATAAAAGTTCTTTCCCTCTTTCTCTGTTACAACCGATTACAATCTATACACACCCATACATAAGTGCAGCATTAACAGAGCCTCCTCAGTTCTGTGGAAGCTGCCACACCCACTGTCCACTTTGTTCACAAAGTCGCAATCAATGCCAACTGTGTATTCACTGTATTTTCACTTCAATTATATGGCATAAAAGCGTCAAATTAGCAGAGGGGTTGATCCGACCCCTCTCCCTGCCGCTAGCCCATGTGTGCTGCAATTGAGATGAGAGTGTCAAGTGTAGCCCAAAAAAAATAATGAACGAAGTGAGTGAAAAAGAGTAATAGAATAACAATCGTAGCAATAACGATAACGATAATAATGACGACGACAATGATGATGCTAAGTAGCAACTACCCTTTCATTAGCATGCCGTTCCTAAAACTTTAATACCCTTCGACATTACACTGCCTCCACACTTCACCACACTACACTAGTACTAAGTTTTACTACTACACTATACACTGCACTGCTATTACACTACACTATACTACTATGAAACTTCTACTACGCTACACTACACCTTTACACTACACTTCTACTACTCTTCACTACACTTCTACTACTCAACACTACCCTACTTATACTCTACACTACTACTACACTTCTACTAAACTACACGACCATACAACACTACTACAAAACTATACTTCTACACTGTTAAAGAAAGATAATACCTCTTTTCGCTGTAAAGGGTATTTATCCGTCGACTACTAAACAGTGTATACGCTCTGTTTATTATATTTTTTGGGGTGGGTTAGCTCGCTTGTTTCGCAGGCGGGCAATCTGTAAATTTTACGCCTAATTTAAGACAAATTGTTGACACACAGTCGGCACTTTTGTGGTTTACTTCGATGCTACCGACTGCAGGGGGAGGATGGGATGGATGTACCACAAAAGCCAACAGATTTTCATATCATTATGGTCTGATTTGTTGGGTTCTGCCCCCCATTTGCCTCTTGCTGTAGGCGCTTTTTTATTTGTTTGTTAACGAAGTTGTTGTTCAACATGTAAATAATCCAGATGGCGTCGGTTGTGGATGGATGTGAACGGTGACGGAACCGGGATCGAGGTCTCGTAGTATGAGTGGAATTTGCAGTTTATTAAAAGTCACTAAATTGCCAATTAGTTGACAAAAGGCTGCTTGGTTTTGAAACTTATTTTGGGGCGGAAAGACATGGGATCAGTAGGCAATTACGATATGTAGATATATATTAGATTTGATTGGAAGAAGCACTTAGATATTAACAGCTTGAAATTACCTATGTGCGCAGTGTGAAATAGGTGGAAATATCTAATAGATCTTTATATTCATCATTTCGATCTAATCGGTTTATAAATATCTTTTATTTATCGATTTACCACGACGAGTATCAGCTGATAGAGTTACTTAAGTACCTATAATAGAGAGACGTCTTCTTTTATACCAGTTCAAATATTATTTTTTATTTACATATATCTATACTTAATTATAAGCTAGATGTCAGAAGTCGTATTTCCTACAACTAGGAATTTAGTTGCTTTCTTATATATAATATTTTGAGTGAATTAACAAAATTTCACTGTAATCGGTACAACTCGGCTGTCTTTATCATAACTTTATTATTATATTAAGTCTTGCTATCCTATAAGAACCCCCAACTATACGCTATTTTTATTGCAAATCAAGCATATTTAACTCTATTTTTAGCCCAAAAATGGCTGACACACGCTCAATGCGAAGCTCATTTGTCGCCTTTGTTCGGGCTGGGATAATGCGACAGATTATATCATATCGGGTACTACAACAACAAGGACTCGAGCACTTGACTTCCGTTGGGCGTGTTTGCGGGTGCGGCAGTGAGTTGTCTGTGTGTGTGTTTGTCTGTGTGTGGGTGTGGAAGTGTGTTCCTATTGCTATCCTGCTTGCACACAGTCAAGCACACGGTGGTTGGTTCAGTTTCGGTTTCGGTTTCAGTTTCATTTTTACTGATTAAAAAATGTTTCGTCATTATCCGTTTGGAAAAATGTTGCAAATTGTGTTTGTGCTGCGGGGCGTGTTGACACTTGTCTCGTTGTTGGGCCTCACGTTGTTTCTGTTCCCATTCCCATTAACGTTGCTATTCCCCTTGTTGGCCTTGTTGATGTCACCATCTCGTTAGCAGAGACAGCATCAACATTTTCTGACTCCTTAATTGTTTTCTCTGTAAATTTACTGTTAAATTGTTTTCTGCTGGAAATTGTTACAAAGATATATTTATAATGTAACGAGCTTTCAGTAACTCATCGTTTAGTCAGAGTTACAGATCACAGTTTCCAACTCAGGACCCTAATTGTCGAATATTTAATAGGAGTTACAGATTAAGGATGTTTGGTATCTAATGTTTAATTTATAAAAGGAAAATATTTTATATAGTATTGTATATATGGTGATGTATTAAATATTTTTACAATATTATATACAATACATATATAGTTGTTGCAGGCATTTAACCATTGATTTTGATTCTGTATTATGATGTACGGTACGAAAAAAACATAGAAACAATAGACGGATGAAAAGAAAAGCTAGAATTACTAGAGTTGATTGATCTTTGGACAGATGCTTCATAGAAGAATAAAAAATATAATTATATATATTTTTGGATTATTATTGTTAAGTATTATATTGTATATATTAAACAAGCTGTAAAGCTACAATCGAGTATGCATATGTGTTGCATACTTTTCAGGGGAGTTTCGAAAATCAGTTACTCTCTAGTTTTAAAATAACTCTTCTGCCCTATGAGTAGCGGGTATAATGATCAATAAAATAATACATATGGTAATGTTCCCTTTTACACATTATGGTTAAAAGAAGACTAAAAGATTCTCTCAAATAACAGAAAAGGTTGTATAAATGTTAAAGCATTGCATGTACTATATGCAGATATTACTCAAACCACTCTCTAAAATTTCTCTTTGTCACTTTGCCTGCTTTGAGGGTACGTTCGCCTAAAAAAGTTACCAGAGAGAAAGAGGGAGAGCGAGAGAGAGAGAGAGAGGGAGAGCTTAATGCAATTAATAACTCATTAAATAAATACAAATCAAAGTGGACGAGCCGCAATACAAACAGAATAATGCCAGAGGCAGAGGAAGAAGTGCAGGAGGAGGCAGAGGAACTCGCCGAGAGTAGTTGGCAAAAGGCGAGAGATCCTTTTGGTCCATACCGGACCCGGAGACCCTCAAAAGGATAGCAGACGTAAAATGTACCAATTAAAAATGCAATTGAGATTTCAATAGATGCGCAAATGAACCGCAACGCAATAAAACTCTCTATGTGCAAGGCCTGAATAGAGACGGAGAGTGCAAAAGAGAGAGAGTTAGAGAAGGAGAAAGAGGAAGAGAGACAGAGTTGCTTTGCTTTGACTGCATTTTATTCATTAAATTACATTCACATTTCATAGACAATTTCATGGATAACTGTAAAAACTTAACAGTTTTTTTTCTGTGCACTGCCTCTCTTTCTCCACATATACGCCCTGCTCTCTCCCTCTCTTTCTATCTCTGTCTTTCGCCCTTGCTGCTGCTATTCAACTTTCTGCCAAGAACTCAAGTGTCTTTTTAATTAGCGTTCTGTGTGCTGCTTCCGTTGGCCTCCACTCGAACTACGACGGCATCCCTACTACCCCCTCCCCCAGCTCTAAACCCTCTTCCTTTCTCTCGCTCTCTCTCTTGCTCTCTTGCTCTCTCTGTCTGTCTCGCTCGTTAACTGCAGATTCAATTTGTGGCTAAACATTTCTCGTCCTTTTTGTGTGTGCGAGCTAAATGTGCATGAAAATCCTAACCTAACCTGACTGCGACAGCGACGTCGACATCGACGTCGTGGCTCTGCTGCTGCTGCTCTCGATTGCTACTCTTGCTGTCCTGCTCGCGCGCATGCTAGCTGCCATAGTGCGCACTCTTTGCGGGTTCGCTGAGTTGTTGCTTGTTTTCCGGTTGGCTGCCAGTGGCTGGTCTGCCTCCCCTTTCCCCTCTTCTCCTACCACACACACACATACACACACACGTACAGTGCTTGGCACATACACATATTAATATCGAATATTGTACATGCATTTACCACTATATAGCGACAAATTGATATCGTTTTGTGTGATTCGCTCAAGTTGATTTTTAAGCACAATTGCAAATGGAGGCGCAAACGGAAGCGGAAACCGGAGATAGCAACAGAAGCAGCAGTGTACGAGGTGAGGCAATATAAAAGGGAACAGCCAAGTTCAGCGCAAACGGTTTGTTTTTTTATGATAACTATTTTTAATAGTTTTTGATGTATCTTCCACGATTTTCCATACACAAACTTGTATTTTTACTCTCTCTTATCTCTCTCTAATCTACTCATAAAGAACTTTTATAATCGTGTTTTTGCATATCTTTCGTGTAATCTACAAAACTACAATCTTTATTGCATTTGCCAATTGTTATATTAATGGCAAAGCAACAAACTGTTATACACATATACATCTACAATAAATAAGGACCAACTTTCTATCTAAGCTTCCCTTAAGTAAGCAAGTGTTATACTTGTTTTCAATCCATATAGCTTATAATCCATTCTAAGCCATGAAAACCAACTGTTATACAACATATATTCCATTCTTGGCCACATTTACGAACTGTTATACAGTTGTAGTTCCATTATTCCCCCAAAATGAGTAAACACTTTTCAGTTTCATAACGAACTTTATCAAATATGCTATCCAATTATTTTATTTTTCACAAAAAAAAACTGTTATATACTGCGTGCTGTTTACATTTGTTGTGCGTGTGTGTGTTTGTGTGTGTACATATATATATATATATATTACAGTTAATTCGACTAAGCCTAGGTTTATGATTGAATCTGGTGTGCTAAGGTGGGGGAGTTTTGTTATACAGGGATCGATTATTTCATAAACCGATAACGAGCAAGCAAGGTGAATGCGCATAAGCAATCACTTATTTTGCGGATGTTCACGCGATGCTGCACAGCTCGTTGCTTATCGATAACTATCGATAGTTGTATTAATCGATTGTGTGCTTCCATCACACATGTTGTATCAGGTTTTAGCAGCAATCGATATAACTTTTCCTAGATTTCTGCACAATTCCATGAATTATCGCTTTAACGATAGTTGGATGAAATGACTGTCTGTTGCTATCGCACGTGATCTTACACCTACTAACCGCAATCTACTCGTATAATACTCTTGCTAGTGCTCCAAGACTTATTGATAATCATTACCTAACCCGTTGTAGAAATCCTGCAAGATCATTGCATAAATCGATAACAATGTCTGCAAAACTTTAGAACTTATCGATAATTATCGTTAGCACGATAGTTGCATGAATCGACAGCCTGCTATCATCACACAAGTCTTAACACCTTACAGCAATCGATTAAGCACATTCGATTAATCGGCAGCTCGCAATCGAACATTGCGCACAAACAATTCTTTATATATCGTATATATATCTGCATATAATAATCATATTATTTACATAGGCAACCGCGAGGAAGGAGCGAGGGGGATGGGAAAACAGGGAGTTGCATAGGCGTGTACATGGTTTACATGGGGCAACCGTGCACGTAGCCCACATTACGAAATATGGCTGCCGCCGCCGCAGAGGTCAAGAAGTTGCACGGATTGCTGGCTGCGGCAGCAGCAGCGGCAGCAGCGCTGAACGAGCTACTCAGACCGCTGGGGCAGCAGCCAAGGCCGGCGGCAGCGGCGGCGGCAGCGGCACTGGCACCGTTCTCCTGCACGCCAAAGTCCTTCTCCAGCGTGGCCTGATGGCGCAGCTGCTCCAGTCGCAGCTGATTCTGTCGCTTCCACTTGGTGCTGCAACGAGAGAGAAACAGAGACAGAGAGAGAGAGAGCTCATTAGAGAGGGGACGTGGCAAAAGCAAGGGGTGCGCGGTTACCCACCGTCGATTCTGGTACCAAGTCTTCACTTGTGTCTCGGAAAGATTCAGCGTCTCGGCCACATCGCTCCGATCAGCAACGCTCAGATATTTCTGGCATCGAAACTTGCGCTCCAGGTACGCCAGCTGGGCGTGCGTGAATGCAGTGCGTCGTCGTCGAGGCTTGCGGCCACTCTTGCTCAGCTGCAGCTTGTGCTCCGCATAGCTGCCTCCGCCTGTTCCACTTGTGCTGCCTCCTCCGCCTGCTCCGCCTCCTGCCGCTGCTGCCAACAGCCCTGCAGCCATGCCTGCTGCTGCAGCTGCAGCACTCAGCCCCGCACCGGGACCAGAACCAGGACCTGGTGTCGCTGTGCCGCACGACTCCACGCTGGACTCCTCATTGAGGTTGTAGGCGTGGTGTGAGTGCGGGTGGAGCAGCAGCTCCTGTTGGCAGCCATTGGCCGTGGAGTCGGGTGTGGAGCGATCCTCGATGTCGATATCTGATTCGTCGTTCGATAACTCGATTTCTGTGCGGGCAAAAAAAAAACGTGAAATCAAATTTAAATAAGTTAATAATCGATAGATATTTCGATGCACGCTCGATATTTTCATAGTAATACTTCAATTAATTATCAAACTGGTAGCTGATGTTGAAATATTCGATAGCTCGATAACAAATGGTTGTGAGATCAAGTTTAAATAGATAAATAATCGGTAGTTCGATAAGCATCGCTAGATATTCAGATGAACTCTCGATAGCTCAATATTTATAAACAATCGATTGTTATTGAAGCGTATTTTTTTACAAAAATTCGATAGCATGAACGATAACGAAGGGCGATATATCTGGGGCTCTTTGGGAAATTAAAACAATTTTATACGAAATCTATATATCAATATCGCTTATCGATGCATGTATCGATTGTTTAATTAAGAGTAGTTTTCTAGGAAACAATCGCTTAAACAATAACTCCAATGAGTAATCAATTAGTCGATAAGATTCCAACTGTAGTTCTAAACTGCACTTGAACCTATGCAAAGAAAGCCTAGCAGACTCTAGAGAGCATATTATATACTTTACTGATCAGTCTGAACATCTCATTCAAGTAAAGAAACTATGTCTCTTATTCGATATTGATTATGAACGTAATCGATATTTTTCTTCTTTTCACTTGTTATCTGGACCTTCAATCTTTCCTTTCACTATAAAGACTGAATCGGTTGGCATTATAATAAAGCTAAACTTGTCTGAATATGAAAAACAAATGAAAAGTCCAATCCAAATTAATTTCGAGTCCTCACACAGCTTGAAGCCTTTTTAATTTACCCCGTCTGTATTCCTTCCTCTAATATATTATATGGTACAAATACGATATATCATTTAAAAGCTTTCTCAAGCGAAATATACAGTCAAGTCTCTCTCTTTCCCTCTGAAGGACACTCGAAGTTTGCCTTCTGCTTTCAAGTTCTTGAACTTGAAGCGCATTTATCGATTTGAGAGATACACGCCGATCAGGCAGGGGGCGTGGTTAAGTGGACTGCTAACGAGAGTGAAAACGTGGGCTAAAAATAACGAAAAATAAAGAGAGTAACACAGGGATAGATTGAGAGAGAGAGAGAGAGAGAGAGAGAGAGGGCGAGAGCAATGCGTGCGCGTGCAGGCACTTTTGACCCGCGGGGAGACTCATTATCATCCTGCGGCGAAAGACAACGACGCAGTTGCCAAACAGAAGGCGACAGCAAGAGGGCGGGCACAAGTGATGAGTGGAAGGGGGAGGAGGAAAAGACAGGGGGTACATTAAGTGGGCGTCGTCCGTCGTTAATGGATGCGGAGCATTTGACTTGGCCGCCAATCAACGTGTTATTTATATCCTGTGTCTGCTCTAGGCTCTCCACATCGTATCGTATGTAGTGAATATCCTGCCGTGCCTCGATATATCCTGCAGTTACGCCGCGGGGGGTAGCTGCCTGATTAAATTCACGTGTCGTCTCGAGTCGCTGTCACCTCAATTGTTTCTTTCCTATTGGAATTTGACGAATTTCCCAAGAAGGCAAGGAAACAACAAGAAATCCGTATAACCACCAGCCCAAGGATACCCTTTGTGTGTGAGATGCAAGGCGTATGCTTGACAAGATTAAGTGGGTAGTTGGTTAGGTAGTGTCCTTGAAAGCATACACACATATTTCTTCAGATTTTCTTATTTAATTTTTCTTGAAACTACTTTAAGCTTATATAGATATGTATATACATATATAATATGTCCTTTTTTTCTACAAGATCTCATAGATAACCTCTAAATTATAACCATTTTACCATAATATATTATATTATAGCATTATATCTTAGATTATTATAAATTATTTTAGCATTATACAATATATGTTGATAATTTCTACCTTATATTCCTATGCTAAGTATATCGATATATATTCCTGATAATATCTACATCACTTCTACAAGTGTAATCTACAGTTTTAGAAGCTTACAATAATAAATTACTTTGATTATACAGTGAAATAAGTATATCGATAGTAACTGCATTACAAAAGTTCTGGTATCGATAGTTCTCACTTTTGATAAGTTACTGTAAACTACTCAATATCGCTAGAAGCTCATTGCTTTCTCTTATTATACATTATCCTTATAGGTTTTATTACAGGGTATTACCAAGTTGTGCTTGCTACTGTTTGCCTAAAGCTTTTCATCCTTGGGGTTTTTTTTTGCTGCTGCTTGTTGCGGAAATTATTTTTATATTTTAACCCCAAATGGCTTTGACTTCTATTTATAAGAACCGCACACACACATGCACAGAGGGAGGTAGCACACACGTGCATAATTGAATCAGCATGCATATGTCGGGGTATCTCTGTGTATGTGTGTGTTAGTGTGCAACCGTGGGACGTCTCAAGTGAGTTTACGTTATTTTTTCGATGAAAAGTCACGTCGTATCAATTTGCGGTACAATTGCCATTTAATAGGCACTTACATGTGCCAGCAATTTGCTAAAGAGAAAACGAGTTAGAGAGGGAGAGAGAGATAGAGGCAGAAAGAGACATCTAAAAATATCCTAGTTGGATAGAAATAAGGTTGCAAGTAACGTTGTCACTTTAGTTTTTTTTTCGCGTTAACAGCGCAATTAAACCGTGTCTGCTTCATGCTAAACGTTTACGGATGCGGCACAAAGAGGAATACGGAATATAAACTGTGTCGTTTATTGAGCATTGATTGCTATAATTAATACTTAACTAAACTAAATTTAAAGTGAGAGAGATTAAAGAGATTCTTCCTTAAACGTGCAAAAAGTTTTGTATCCTTGCCATGAATCACCTCTGTTTCTTCCTTTACAAGTTATATGTACATATATACATATATATATGTACAGAATTGATAACATACATAGTTCAGGTATTCGTTAAGAGCCTTTATTACTCCTATAGCCAACAGATCAACAGACAGAAAGAATAACAACGTCAATTAGCTTAACTGATTGTTGTGATTAGGAAAATATATATGTAAATAAGTACATATATATGTATATCTATATCTATATGTATGATTATATGTATTCATATAATCTCCTGAGCTTGCGTTTCTCTGATGTTTCCAATAAATATGGATAATCTCTTCGCAAATGTCAATTTCTCTCTTCTTGCATCTCCCCCTCTTTCTCAACAACATAACCTCACATAAGATGGAAGTGGAGGGGACACTGCTTAGTTTAGGCTTTCTTCAGTCTGTCTGATTATGCTTTCTCTCTCTTTCCTTTGCCTGTTCCGCTCTCCTGGTGTCTCTCTCTCTGCTGTTGTCCTGCGATTCTTGTGTGTTTCTTAATTGTCTCGCATTACTTTGCGGCACAGCGGCCAATTAGCGAGCACTTTACATGCACCACTCAACCACACCACCCCTCACACACCCTCACACACACCCCTTTTGATGTTGTCTGTGTGTGTGTGTGTGTGTGTGACAAACCGCTGTCAACTGGCCGCAGGCATTTAAATCTCACACCTCGTCGCAATTAGAAACGACTGCAAAACTTTTAGCAACAAACTGTGGCCTGCCTAAGGGAGGGGAGGAGAGGGGAAGTGAATGGGAGGATAAGGGGTGGTCTGTGTGCAGTCAATGCAAGCAGCGCTTAGGGCAATAATTTGATTTGTTGTTGTTGTTGTTGTCGTAACATGCGCTCAAGCAATTTGTCACGTACAACAATTTTGATTGTTTAGCCTCGAATAAACCACAATAACAACAACAAGGAGCAGCAACAACAACAACAATAAGAACAACAATGCTTGACAATGATATGCAAATTATAAACATAAAGTGAGGCCTGATGAGGTCTGAACTGATGAACTATAAAATCCCCTAGAAAATAAAAATGTTGATGATAATTTTAAATTAAAAATTCATGGTAAATGGAAAATAAAACTGCAGTGAATATACAAGAAAACTAAGTGAAAAATATGTTATAAATAAGATGACGATTAGAATGGAATGTAAGCAGAGATATAGGGACAGTCCCAAAATTAGCTAGAAAAACGGAATATTAAAAGTAAATGGAAATGAAAATTAATGATTAGATTGAAAAACTTGAAGAACAGCAGATGTAGAAAAAGAAAGACCGGGGTCTAAAAGAAACTTCTCTTGTCTTGTTTTTTTCTCTAATGTTCTTCATGTATTTCCACTACTTCCTTTCTCTGCTATTCTTTAAGCATGAATTCGATGATAATGCATGTACATAAATCAGAATTATAAATGATGAATCGAAATGGAAATTGAAAATAAACCTTTGCAAGATCTCTATACCTCTCTCTCTAACTCTCTTGATATCTCTCTCTCTGTTCTCTGCATCTCTGTATGTCCATTTAACGTGCTCTCTAAAATATATAGTTCATAACTATTGTATATAGTTTGTTATAAGTGTACCGTTGTTACTCACAAAAGTATGCTACGTAAATGCCGCATTAATCCATTGAAACTTTTTTACAGGGTATGCAATGGCCTCAGGTGTTCGCTTTGTTTCTTTAGCTCTAAAGGTGTGTATGTGAGTGTATGAATGTGTGGGCTTGTTAATCTGGGTTGCTTTCTAATTATGCATGACATTAAATAAAGTTTAGCTCAACAATTACAACTATTTAGCAGCTAATTGTTGCGACAGAGAAAAAGAGAGACAGAGGCATTCTTTTGAGAATGAGAAGGTGTGTTTTATGGGCCACAATTAGCAGAAATAGAAAAAAGACAGAGAGAGAGAGAGAGGGAAAGCCAGAGATAAAGGAATTGTGGAAATTTCTTGAAAAAAGATTTCTTTCTTTTTCTTTTAGAAATAAACTAAATTCCTTTTGATCTGCAAAAATTATATAGAAACTGAACCAGAGTCAAAGAGCCAGATAACAAACGACATCTGCATTGCAAACCTATTAACTATTGTTACTTTTCGGGATCTCATCTTAGGTTTTGCTTGAGTATGAGTATCTCTGAATTGAACTACAATAGATTGCAGTTGTCAGCCTAGTAGTATGCTATAAATTACAATATACGTAGTACAAAGAGTTCTAGAGTTACGTTCTTTACTTCAGTGTACAGTTATTAACACTATATAGGATCTTTCTAAAGAAACTCACCCGAATCGGTTTGTCGACGACTGATCAGATCGCCCAATAGATCGCGTATCAGAAACGACTTAGAACTTTGCATTATAACGAACGATTTGTTTTTGTTTATAATTTGTTGAAGAGTTTCCAGAATTTAAAATCTATTGGATTGAGGATTTCATAATACAAAATTGAAACATAGCACAGGCACGTTAAAAAAAAGGAAACTATACTGAACAGGATATATCGCGCAATGCCGACGGGCTGAACACGCGCTATTTATATAATGATTATGGAACTTATTTATTCGTTTTGGGTGTTGGGAATTATTTGCTGGATTTCTTTTTGTTGATTTGTTAATTTGTTTAATTGAATTTGGCAAAGGCAGAGCTGGCTGGGCACAGCTGAACCGTTAAGGGCAAAGTCAAATGAACAACTGAGATGCGGAACGTTTATTAATCCTTTTAGCACAGCGCAAGGCTCACACACATACACACAGACGCACACACATATACGCACACTGACGCAAGTGAATTACAAGATTTTGTTGCTGTAAACGAGACAGTTTAGCGTGCACAGCCTGCAGTCGGCAATGACCGCCTGTCCTCCCCCCACCTTCATCCTCCCACCCGTCTCTTTTCCCGACTCTCCCTCTCCCATTCTGTTGCACGTTGCTTCAGCCATGTTAACATCTCATTTAGCTGTGATTAAATCACACACACACACACACGCACACACTGCACACTGTTGCCGTCCCGCTTGCACACAGTGATAAGTGACAAGTGCAACTTCCGTTCAACGTTAGCCATTTTGTTTTTAACACACTCTCTCTCTCTCTTTCACACTCAACGCGCACGCTCCTACCTGCAGTGCTGCACGCTGATTGGCGCGTACGCTGACAACCCTGTTGTGGTCAGACAAGCAGGAGAGCAAGCAGTGCATGCTCTGCCACCACCCTGTGTTGTGCAGGCAGTGCAAGTTGAGTTCACCTCGCTAGCAGTCGCTTGTTGTTGCTGCTGCTGCTGCGGTTGCCGTCGCTGTTGACGTCGCTGTGCCGTCGGTAAATTAATCTTACGCTTGCCGACGCGCTCAGTGCGTTGCCAGCTGCACATAAACAGGGTGCTCTCTGTGCAGGTAAAAATAGTTTATGACTTAAGGGGGTGTTCATGGCATAGCTAAGTTAAATTTAATTTAATTAAAACCTGACAAAATCCAGTCTTTGTGGGATATCTACTGTGTTTAATATGCAATCCGATTGATATTTGAAACATAGCTAAAGATGTATAATACGTAGTCAGCTAAATATATATGTAAATGAGTCAGTAATTTTAATCATTTATAAGTAGCCTACAAATCGCATTGGAAACTATAGTTATAGGTTTTGCGTGGGCGGTGGGTGTGTCAGCCAATATTTGAAATCTAAATCTGTGTATAGCATATGGGAACCTTCATAGCAAATTTTGTGACTCTAGCTTTTATAATAACTGAGATCTGTGAGTTCATACAGACATTCGGACATCCGGATGGACGGAGATTGCTCAATCGACCTGGCTAGTAATCCTGATCAAGAATATATATACTTTGCGGGGTCTGACACGCCTCGTTCTGCATATATAGTTACAAAATAAGCCGTTTTAAGTTAACTAAAATAATTCATATACATACATATATATTTTGTATATGTTTTATTAATTTCGTCTCTACATATATTTTAGTGTTTAGTAATTTCGAATAATTCTTATTTTACTATTTATTACATATCACAGGTGAATTAACATGAAGAAAGCTGTTTCGTTTACTCGTAAATCGATAGGTCTGGAATACCACTGGTGATATATGAGGTATATGTACATACAGGAAGCTTTATGTTTACACATATACAATATGATTCTAGGTATCTAAAAATGTGTGTCGATTAGAGCAATATAAACTAGAAATCGCAGATTGAGAAATGTGTAAACAATGGAATCACCAGAATGAAAGACTACTCCGGCATGCCGAAGGTTTATACCCCTGCGGGTTTTATCTCTTCCGATCGTTCCTATACTAGTTATATATTAATGTGCAGAAAATAATAAAATGTGTTTTCATTGAGAGCTATAATAACTCCTGGACATCTACAAAATTATAACAAAATTCTTTATTTTTCACTAATAATTTCTATTTCAACTATAGAATAAAGTTGAAATGAAATAAAAAGCATACGCCGATTACGGTCTAACTTTGATGAGTTAAGTTATTTCGAAAAATAATACTTCATACAAAAATCCGCGTTTCTATCGCAGCTATATGTTGTAGTGGTCCGATTTCGTTGAAGTTTTATATGTATAAAATGTATCTATATTAGATTAAGTCCGATGTAGTAAATTTGGTTGAAATATCTTGAAAAAAAAATACAAATCGGCAGATAGGTTGTTTGACAGTCATATACCGGTTCGATCCGGCTCGTTCCTACCTATTTACAGCAATAAGACAGTAAGACCAAACAGACGGAGATGGCTAGACAACAGCCCTGTTGCTACTGCCTCAGAATATATGTTTATACTTTTTAGATCGGATATGCCACCTAGGTTGAGTTGCAAATAAATAAAATATACTCTCTGCAAGAGTATTATTACTACGTGTAAAATAATACAAGTAAACAACAATTTATCGATAACTTAAATGACTTCAAGCTGATACTATTTGTTTATTTAAAGTTCATAGCAATATATCTACAATTACTCTATCATATAGTACTTTATAAAAATACTCTGTAGTACTTTTTATAAAAATACTAAGGGGGAAGGGGGGGGAATCGATTAAGCGCTGAGATGGCAGCACCCAGCAGATGTAACGATCCAGTGATAAGCACATCCAGCTCTATATTCTCTGCATAACGGTGACGCATTTCAATGAAGGCATCCAGCAAAGTGGGATAGATGCGAGCGTTATTTGGCCTGCCCCGCTCCGTGGACAACTCCTCCCAGATACCAGCAATTATCTGGGCACGCTTCAGTTGTGTATCCGCAATGTTAAACAGTATCGACTGATTGGGATCCACATGATCTGCACTGACCACGTTGGGCACAAAGCAGACCATGTCAAAGTGGCAGCTTTCTATAAGCGCATCGAGCAGGCCGCGTGCGTCCGTTTCCCCAGTACGATTGAAGACCAATATCTTGGGATTATTTTCACTGCAAGAAAAGAAGAGTGGGAGAGAGAAAGAGAGGCAGGCAAAGATTATGAGAAAGAGTTAAAGGAGGAGCAGCCTGTTGTTTGCTTACCTGCTGAGCGTACTCTTGACAAACCAGTCGCAGCAGACTTGTATGCTTTCCACAGTGTGTGCGCCATCGAGATGAACCCGCATGTTCTGATAGTTCACCAACTGGCAACGTCCAGGCCAATGGACGCTAGTCAGTCCGTTCATAGCCTCCTTACTCAGTCTCGGATCGTTTACCGAAAAATCACAATGATGCGGCCCTTCGGTCTGGCGCAACCAATCGTAGGCGAGCTGTATGGCCAGTGATCCATTGAGGCGCACATAATTATTGCAAGAATTCAGCAGATCGACACAGTTATTCTGCCGCAAATACTCCTCGGTGCTAGGTACCTCCACGACATGAGCATGACGCTCTGCGGCGCGGGCATGTATCACCTTGAGGCAATCCGGCTGTGTGACATGCGTATAGACATGGGCATTCTCCTTGATGATACCAGCCTTCTGCCATGCGATCTGTGTCAGTGTGTCGCCCAGCAACGCTGTGTGCTCCAATGCCAAGGAAGTGATGCCCGCTGTCCGTACATTGCGCACAATATTCGTGCTGTCCAGTTCGCCACCAATGCCCACCTCCAGCACCACGACATCCACTTGCTCAGCAATGAACACATGGAAACCCATGATGGTCATGAATGTAAAGAAACCCGGCATGTCTGTTTCATTCAGGCGATGTTCCATCAATCGATTGTAGATGGGCCAAAAGTGATTCGTGAACTTATCCTTGTCCAGTGGATCCCCGTTGATCCGAATTCTCTCGTTTGTGGACAGCAGATGCGGCGAACTAAAGAATCCCGTGCGCACGCCATATTGGCGCAAGATTGCGTCGATCAAAGCACACGTCGATCCCTGTAAACAAAACCAAATTCAAATTCAAATCCAGAGATTTGTTCAATTTCCCCCCAAACGAGTTCGCTCAGTGGATGCTTATCAGTGCTAGAGAGAAAGATAGATCGATAGATCTTCATTGAGAAATATCAGCTGCTTCCCAGAACAATGCGAATGTAAAAAAACGAAATCGATTCCTTTAAATAAGTTATAAATCATATACTTCCTACTATATATTATTATATGTACAGAATCAGCACAACACTTTCCACAATCTATAAACTTTCCCCAGTCAGCTCACTATCTAATCTAGTAAATCCTGCGGAAACTAGTTAGAGATATAAGTAAAAATAAAAAACAAAACTAATCAAAAACTGTGCTATGCGATTATTTCGGTGAGAGTTCATAAATTACCCATGCACGTTCAAAATAGATTAGAATCCATCAGAAGTGGAAATGAAGTCAAGTGCTCACAGCAGTCATAGATTAAACAGAGCACGACAAAATAAAACAAAAACCTTATGATCGCGTTCCGGTTATTAGCATAATTAATTCACACCTTTTTTTTCAGTGTAAACTTTGTTTATGCCGTTTGTTGGTTTGCTCGTCTCATTTGCTGACTTCACCTCACCTCGTCTCTTACACCACCTCACTTCATCTCCAACTTCACTACCACACCCCACCTCATCTCAACTCTTACACCATAACCTCTTCTAGTTCTGAGTTCACCTCTTGCTCTGTCTCTTACACCCCACCACATCTCACTCACTACACTCATTGCTCCATCCAAGCCGATCTTAGCTCACCTTGCTCACCTCCCTTTGCTCTACTCACCTTGCCCTTGGTGCCGGCAACATGAATAATTGATAGCTTCTCTTCCAAACTGCTTAAGCTGAGACCGCTCCGCTCAAGGTATTCAAGTGTGTTCCCAGTCGGTTTTCTTTCCCATGTCGTATTGCGTGTGCTAATATCGGTGGGCAGCAACTTCATCAGCTCTTGTATGGTCTCCTAGTGAATGTTTGGTAAGTATTTTTTGTCTGTTTATACTTTTTTGTTTAACGTATACACAATAACAAAGCAAGGACTCACATCGTATTTCGAATTAGCCGCACTGTATTTGCAATCCCGATATTTAGAGGAGTTTGGGAGTCCATTTGGACAAAATACAAGTTCCTCAAATGTTGGAGAAGCATGCTGATAATTCAAAGTAGAATTAATCGAATCTGGAGAGGATCCCGATTTTGGCTCCCCTATACTGTTCATGCGTCCTAAGCCGTTCGCTCTGCGCACAACTATATACAACTTGTTGTTCCAAAGTACTGAACGCAGTCCCCTGCGACAAAACATATTTAATTATTGTACCATTTAGATTTCTCTGTCTTCCTCTCTCTCGCTCTCTCGGTCTCTCTGCTGATCTACCACTCTCTCAATTTGGGCGGTCTCTAAAAAGAATTTGAAACAATCCATTGATAAACATTAACATTGACACATTTATTACTTAGTTGTAATTGTGTGTGCGCGCGCGTGTGTGCGTAAAGGTAATGCCAATGCATATTCAAAAATTGATAAGAGCTTTAATAAAAACGGGTACGCAATCATGACATGACATTTGCAATCAACAAAATATTCTGAATAGATAATCCTAATTAGATAACGCTTGATTTGTTCGATTGGTTAAATTTGAAATTTTGTTATCGGTAGTTTATGCGATACCGTGTTGTGCGATTACAATATATGAGAATGCGCACGATAGATATGCAGGTGGCAACTCTTAAATCCTCTCTCACACGTGTTTTGCTGCACACACCCACACACACACATGCATATTAAACGGGCATAGAAGAGAAAAGCTAACGCACGCGCGCAATCCAAAGAACTCTCAGTACTGATTTACACAATAAATTTTGATAGCAGCAATAAAAAATATATAAAATTTGGCACACTTTAACTAAAAATAAAAATAAACTCCTGACAACGAGACACGTGTCTGTGTCAACGAAACCTATTTACTACCGAATTATAAATAGAGCACACATGAGTATAGATTTTGTGTATCTGTGCCTGTGTGAATGGCACCGCAAAAAGTAAGCTCTGACGTGTGAATGGCACAAAGGCACAAACAAGAAGAAGAGAAATAAATGTGACAATTTCAAAACAAAATCGACATAAATTCTCATGGCTGCTACGATCAGCAACGAAACAAATAAGTAAAAGAGCATAGAATTCACATATGTAATATAAAATAGTAATAAATTGCTTACCCATCGTACAGTGCCGTCTCACGTCTAGGAAACTGCGAGGTTTGCGCCAAGATCGCAGCACGTTACGCCTGCCCCAAGTGCGAGGTGAAGACCTGCTCGCTGCCCTGCGTCCAGATCCACAAGCGCGAGCTCAATTGCGATGGTATACGGGATCGCACAAAGTTCATGCCCCTCAGTGAGATGACGGAGCGGGAGTTCATGAGCGACTACTGCTTCCTGGAGGAGTGTACCCGCTTTGCGGAGAATCGCAAACAAGATCGCAGCAAACGCTACACACACCGAGACCGTCAGCTGCCGGTGCCGCTAATGCGCATGCGCAGCGAGGCAACAAAACGTGGGACACGCCTGCAGTTTCTGCTTCCCCACTTCAGCAGACACAAGGAGAACAAGACGTATCTCAACTGGAAAACCCTGCGGCTTTACTGGCAAATTGAATGGCTCTTCACATGCACTGAATCCACGACACGTCTCGTTGATACCCAGTGCGATGAGCAGCGAACTCTGTCCGATCTGTTGGAAAAGTATCTGGACTTGCAGCAGCATGAGACGGCGCGAGAGCACCGCAAGCTACTCCAGCATCATCAGAGTGCAGGGATTGGCCAGTTAACACTTTGGCTACGAGCCGAAGGCGTCCGGTGCAGTGGGTCACGCTGCTATAGGCTCGAGGCGCATAAAACGCTACGCGATAATCTCGTCGGCAAAACAATTGTTGAATTTCCCGCCATCTACGTGTGCTATGAGCAGAGACCTCCAGCTGGGCACGATGTCATCGACAGCGGTAAGTTGGGGCGTTCCTCCCACTTTCAAAATGAACTCTCGCAATTAATTCTCAACATTCTTGTAGATGAAGAAACTGAGCAGGAACTGGCCACCAAGCGAGAGCCACCAGCGGAGCAGATGGAGGAAGAGAAACAGCCAAAGTCCAAGAAATCCAAACTGACTGAGAAACTGCCTGAGATAAACGACATCTACGAGTTGGCAGCCAGTTTTGGAGCCGATGTGCCTGAGGATGATGATTCATCCGAAGAGAGCAGTGAAGAGCATTTGTCTGGGACGGGGACTGAGTTTTAGTGATGGACGGTAGTTCCTAGAGCTTGTGAATTTAGGTTTAGGTCTAAAAGTAGTACACACTAGATATTAAAGATTTAATAAATAGAACAACTTGTTTAAGGAAACTTTAATTTTAAATACTTTTCCAATCTCGCAGACTTAAGTAGTCTACAATTTTCTTTATTTACAAAGTAAACGGAAAAATGTGCAATTCTCTCTTATTGTATATTTTTCTCCCTTTCTTTTGCAGGCGAATTAGTCAGTGAAAAGGCGAATTAGTCAGACCGGGCTCGTTCCGACATATTGCCTGCCCTGCCCAATAAGAATGCACTGCATTTTATTTTGACCGTTTATTTATTGAGTTTTCCATTTTAGGCTAATTAAATGATAAGAATTTTATCGTATTCTCTCGATATCGTTCCTTTGCACATTGCATACATATAGAGTGTATATGCATGTGTATACATACATATATCATGGTATAGTTTGGAAAAATCATCAGTTACAGCCCGCAATACGAAATTTGTATAGGCAAAGTATGTAAGGTGTATATATATATATATATATATCTTTTTTTCTCTGTGTGTGTTGTGAATAATTTCGATTCATTCCTCATGTATTACAGTTGTATATAGATAATTAATTCGATTTTCAAGTATACCAATTTCACGTAATACACACATAAGTGCATTAGTCATAATATATATGCATATAGAGACATATATTGTTTTAATTTCGATTTTATTTTTCCTCTTATTTTTGTTATTGATTTTTATTTGTTATTATTTTTGCCTGCACCAGTTTTTGTTTTCGTTTTGTTTTTAATTTCTTTTTTAACTAAATAAACATTAAAATAACGCATAAAAAATATAATAATAAAACATACACACACACACACGCAACTCGCTATTAACAAAATAAACATTTTCCAAATGCATTACAAAGAATTAAAAACATTGAAACATTTTCTCTATAAATAAAATTGGAATATTCTTTTATATGCACACCAACGAAATAGAAGTAGATCGACAATTCATATACATATATATTATATGGTACATATATCATTTCATATCATATCTTTCAGTTTAAATTAACTAGGTGTATAAATATATGGATATTTCTCTGCTCGTCTTTTGCGTTTACTTTCTCTCTTTCTCTGTCTCTTTACGTACATGCGTTTGAATAAAGAAGAATCATATATATATATCGGATTTATGTTAAATATCGAAACATTTATAATTGCATTAATTATACAACTAAAAAACGAAAAAAAAAAAAACATTATATAGATTGAACAAAATTTACATTTTGCTTTAATTATAATGCTAGGGAGCGGAAAAGCGATGCAGGTAAAGGGGGGCGTGGCAAATTGGGAGGATACATAGAGTAGAAGAAAATTTTATATATATTTCGCTAATGGATACATAAATTTCAATTATCAATTCGCTAAACATACGAAACGAAACACACACACACACTCACACACGCACACACAAACAACAATGAGAAGCCGAAGTGTAGAAAATTCTTTTCTTTTTCTTATTGTTGTTGTTGTTGTCCAGCAATTGTTGTTGTCGCTGCATCTGGTGGTTGCTGTTGTTGTTCGTCAATTGTGAAGTTTACGTATAGCTCGCTATGCTGCAAAGGAGAGAGAGACTGTAAGTTTAAAGTGTACATATTATTATGACCATGAGTGTATCAACACTACCTACCTACTCTACTGAGGCTGCTGCTGCTGATCGGGCACTGCGCCTGGCACAAAGAAGCCGCCTTGGGGCACAGCAACTGGTGCCACTAGAGGCGCCAGCACAGTCTGTGGCGCTGCCGACATGGGTGCACCGGAGGGATTGAATACATCCACATAGGAGTTCTTCAGCGCTGCAGAGAGAGAGAGAGAGAGAGAGAGAAATATAGAGATGGGCGTAGATAAATAGTGTGCAAGTAGGCGGGGCTGTGTGTGTGAGTTGCACTTACTACGATTGCGTTTTATCTTGAACATGTTGGATTGAAGCTTCGGCTGTGCTCCGCCTGCTGCAGGTGTTGCTGCTGCTGGGGCAGTTGCAGGCGTTGCAGTTGCAGGTGCTGGCGATGGTGCTGCTGCTGGCACAGGTGCATACTGTTGTTGTTGTTGCATTTGTTCCGCATAGTTGTTGTAATCGTACTCTGTCGTCGACTGATTATTCTCATATATATTTGCTTGGGGCAACTCATGTTGCTGCTGCTGCTGCTGCTGTTGCTGCAGGGGCGAGGTAAGCGGCGTTGGTATCAGTGCTGGTGGTGCCACTGCTGATGCTGCTGCTGCAGCTGCTGCCACACTACCCATATCGCTCATCTTTGGTGGCGGCTTAAATGATTCCGTCTCCTCGGCATTGCCCTCGGTATTGGTCCAGCACTTTCGCTCCTTATCCCACACAATTGTTGGATTTTTGTCATCGGGCAATATCATTTGGTTCTTCGGCTTGAGTGTGAACTTGTTCCAGAGCCCACCAAACCAGCCGGCATTCTGATTGCCGCCGCCCTGTGTGCTGTAGGAGGAGGAGGAGGAGATTAAGAAGAAGTGTCTTTGTATGAAACATTCATTCAATTTACCCAGGCAGACCAGCAGCTGCCCCGTGCTGCTGTTGCTGTTGCTGCTTGCCTCCTGTTGCTGCAGCTGTTGATGTTGCTGCTGCTGCTGCAGATTTATCGCCTGCTGCAATGTTATCGTCATCGTCGTAGCTCTTCGATTTTGGCATCGAAATCGTTGGTCGCACTTGTTGTTGCTTTTATATTCATATTTTGTATTTGAAATTGTGTGTTGTTGTTGGTAGGAGGAGGGAAGGGGTTGTAGAAATGGCAGTTGATTAGTTGTTGGTTATTTGCAAACGAAAAAACATAAAGAAATAAGTTTGTATGTCATAAGGAGTGCATATAGAAGACACACACACATATATATATAAATACATATAGATGTTTAATATAGAATAAAATAGTTGTGTTAGTAATTTCATGTTAAGCACAAACAATAATATTATAAATACTTTTTTTTTTTTTTTTTTTTTTTTTTAACTGGCGCAGTCAAAAATCGTATTTTAATGTATTTTACATATACATGAATTTTGTGTTGTTGAATTTTTTGTTTGTTTCGTCTAGTTAACATTTTGTCTCTGCCTATGCTTAAGGATCACAGGGTGCACATTACATTTACATTGATGGTTTAACAGTTGTTGTACATTATGTTAGGCGCGCAGGTACATTAAGCCGTTAGAAGAAAAAGCTGCGCGGCGGACTTAACATTACCGATCCCCACCCCCACACTGTCTAGCAACGCAGATCACTTAACATTGCATTACAGCGTACTTAACATTACAGACATTGCACCCCCCCACCCCTAAAGTCTGGCAACGCTACACGATTGCAATTAATTTAATAACTTTATAGCTTTTTCTTAGTGCTAAGAGCCAAGCCGGCAGCAGCCCCCTTGCCACCACTTCCACTGCCTTGCTGCTGCTGCTCACTGCTGATGCTGTTGCTGGATGTGGGCGCATCGATGTCAAAGGTGCGCACCACAGATTTTTTTGCATCCAAATAGGCTTCAAATTTGCTGAGGCTTTGCTCCACCTCGCTGCACATTTTCTTATAGTTAAGCGGAATGCCGGGATTAGCAATTAATTCCTGCATGGACCAAACATTTTGTGGCGTTGCAGCTGACGTTGATGAGGATGACGATGACGATGCAACTGCTGCTTCAACCGCTGCCACTGTTCGCTGCTGCTGCTGATGCCGCTGCCGCTGCGGACGTTGCTTAATGATACCCAATTTGCTGAGGAAATCATTGTTATTATTGTTAAAGTAATCATGATCGTATGCCACCATATCATCGTCATAGAAACCATCTCCGTCATCGTAATCGTCGTCTTCGTCATCATCATCGTCTTCATCATCCTCCTCGGCTAGTTCCTCGCCCTCGGCATCCTCATCGATAACATACTCATGCATCATGTATCGATAACGATGCAAGCCACTGTTACGATCAGCATTTGCTTCTGGATCATAGTTGTTGCGCTGTTGCTGCGCTGCTAGCGGCATATCGATGGGATAAGTGCCGTTAAAGACAATATGCGGTTTGCTGCTGCTGCTGCCGACGCCGCTGCCGTAGCCGGCGCTGGGCTTGCTCATGCCACCGGCGATAAAGTTGCTTTTGCTTCGTGCTGATAGGCATGGTCTGGCCAATGCTAGGGTATAACTGTTATTGTTATCATTATCGTTATCGGTTTCGCTTTGCTCCTGCTCGACGGCCTCATCGATTGTGCTCGGCAAATCAAAATTAACACGCTTAACACAGCCTGTCGTTGCTGCTGCGGCCGCTGCTGTTGTTGTTGAAGTTGCTGTTGTAATTGACAGTGGACTGGTTGAAGGCTTGGCTAACACCGGCTTGGCTGGTATGAAGCGCGTGGGCGTGGTTAAAGTTTTGGGCAATGCATTTGCCAAGTTGTTGCTGTTGTTGCACTTTCTAAAACTATTTACACGACTAGCAATTGCTGTTAATTTGTTGCTGCTGCTGCTGTTGTAGTGGCTGCTGCTGCTGCTGCTGTTGCTGTTGCTTTTGCTGGTAGCATTATGACGTTTATTTATATTTATAATGCTACTTACATCATTCAGATTGAATGCCTGCGTTGTATCTGCTGCTGTTGCATCTGCTGCTTCTGTTGTATCTGGCGATGTTGGTGTATATTCCATTTCGTTGCTATTACCAAATTGCAATTTATGCGAAAGCAATTGTTGCTTGACATGTCCAGCAGCGGGCAGCTTAAAGGCGTTGTGTTTTAAGCGATTCATGTGGCTGTTGTTATTGTTGCCAATATTGTTATCTATGATGTTGTTGCTGCTGCTGCTGTTGCACATAATGTGTTGCTGCTCTAACAGCTGCAGTTGTAGCTGTTCCAGTTGTTCTTGTTCATGTTGTTGTTGTTGTTGCTGTTGTTGTTGCTGTTGTAGTTGCTGTTGTTGTTGTTGTTGCTGTTGATGTTGTTCATCTTCCAGCTCAGCATTTGCAATTTTTGTATTTGAATTAATGTGGCTGTTTATGTTGTCGTTGTCATGATTATCGGTAATCATCATCATCTCATTGCTTTCCATTTGCGCCAGCTGCATTCCGTATGAGCGTGTGTGTGTGTTTGTGTGTGTGAGTGTGCGATTAGAAACGTTAGCAACATCGTAAAGCGCGTAAAATTGGGAATGTGAATTTTGATATAGCCATAACATAAAGAACGTAACAATGGAACGGAACGTAAAAAAAAAGAAAAACAAACTGCAAACTATCGTGAGTACTATCGTGTTGTTTCGGCAGCTAGCTTAATTTATATAACTATCGCGAGTACTATCGACAGTTAGCTTTAGTTATTCTAAGAATGCAGTTCGATCTGTACATATATATATAGATTTTACTACAACGACAGTCGCAGCGATAGTTTTAAAGCTTTACAGAATCACAAATCAAACTAAACATAATTTAAATTTACTACAATAAAAAATATATTAATCAAACATTAATATAAATATATTTATAAAAGAAAAATATATAGAAAGACATGGAAGTATAAAGAAAACGAATCAACCAATAATAGTGGCTATTGAGAATGATGTTGTTGTAGCCAATATTGTTGCTGTTGCTGTGGCTGATGTACATGTTGTTGCACTTACCTCATCGCCATACGGCTGTTGCATCATTCTGGGCCAATAATCGTAGCCAGTTGCCGCTGCTGCTGCTGCTGCTGCTGTTGCTGCTGCACCCTGTTGTTCACCATATGCCTCGCTGGCGGGTTCAATGTGACCATATCCCATCGTTGGCTGCACCTGTTGCTGCTGCAAAGGATCATACAAATGTTGTTGTTGCTGTTGCTGTTGTGCGGCGGCGGCAGCAGCATTGGGATCGTAGTACATTTGTGGCGCATAACTGTCGCTAGTGTTGAGCGTTTGCTCTGGTTGCTGTTGCGGTTGCACTTGCTGTGGCGGCTCGTAGTATTCCTGTTGCATGTTGTGCTGTTGCGGTTGCTGCTGCAGCTGTGGCTGCTGTTGTTCCACTTGTTGCTGGTGGTGTAAGTCCTGCTGCTGCTGCTGCTCCTGGTCACGTTGCTGCGGCTCTTCATATTGCATATTCAGTTCGCGCATTTGTTTGTTTAGATCCACAAACTGCTGATCAATTTCGGATTGTTGCTGCTGCTGCAGCTGCAGCTGTTGATCTTGCTGCGATTGCTGCAAAGACATATGTAGATCAGGCCTAAGACGACGCTAGCAACAACGACGACGACGACTCACCTGATCGGCCAGCGAGCGTAGCTGACGCAGCCATTCCTTCTCCTCGATTGCTCCAACAGCAGCTTGTGGCCCCGACGAGGCTCCACCATTACTGGCATTTGGTGGACTTGCAAACGAGACGCGATTGATCAGTATGGGATCATGATAGCGCAAACGTTCTGCCAGGCCGCAAACCTATAAGAAGAAGAGATCATCAATTAAACATATACACATCTATCTAAATCTACAAGGATCTTACGCGCTGTATAAAGTCGCCGTCGTAGCTCTCCGGCTTGAGCTCAATATGCTTGGCTATCTGCTCCAGATAGTTGGTGCAACGGAAATGCTGTCCATAGTCCAAGATGCGAGTGGCCAGCAGGTACTTGTAATGCTGAAAATTGACAATGCTAAACTTCTGATCGAACAGCGATCGAGCGTACTCGTAGATCTCCGTCATGATGATCGCCTCGTTGCTGGCAAACTCGTTAAAAGGCTTGTAGTGCGAAGCGCCCAGCAAAATGAGTCTGGAATGAGAGAGAAGTAGATAGATAGATAAATACAGAGAGTTAGATAGATTTATATATACATAAATACAGATAGACGTATATATATGTTAAAGTACAAACTCCATTAACACCTTCTCCATTCCGATCCTTACCTAGGCACATTGCCAGTGAGCGTGGTCAGCTCTGTGGCTGAGCTATCGTATCTGCCGAACTCCTCCTGTGCCACCAGATAGCAGAAGTGTGCCGCATAAATGTCTCCACGCTGGAACAGTGTATCACCAAGCGAGACCACTGAACTGCGATCGTATTCCGGTTGTCGTGACTTATTCGTCACCAGAATGGACAAATGGGAACGCCAGTCGCCCCAGTGTTCGTCCCGCAATTGACTGACACAGGCTGGCGTGTGACAGCTCTTCATCTGGTATAGAGTCTGCAGTGGATCGTTTGCCTTGACGGCGCGATTCAAGAACTTTTGTGCCACATCTGTCAATGCATAACGATCCTCGTAGAGGGCCAAGAAGAATGCGTGTGTCCACAAATTATGATCAGTGGCCCATTGCAGTGCTTCCTCTACATTGCCACGTAGCACATAGCTGCGAAACTGATCGGTGGCCTCCTGCTCTGACAGAGCAGGCGCAGCATCTCCTCCATCTCCATGGAGCAGCTCTGCATCGCCATCAGTCTCAGTTGCACTAGCAGTAGCAGTTGTTCCCACTGTAGTGGGTACCGTGGCATCGCCCTTAGTTGCTACCTCGCCATCTTCCCCAGACTCAGCTGGTGGCTCATTGGAATCAGTGTCTGCATCTGTCGGTGAATAAGGATATTCTCGCTGATTCTCTAGCAGCAAATCACCCACATCTGTGTCCGCAATGACCTGTGTAGGATAAGAAAAGATTAAGTTAGTTTCCGTGTTGGTAATTAGTTCAGTTCTGGATCTTACCCCATTCTGTCGCAGTAACAGTATCAACAGATGCCACATGAGCGCATGTGAAGCACGATACTTGTCAACGTTGCCCGTTGGCTTCTTTTGTGTGGCATACAACACGGTGCAAGCACGTCCAGGTCCCAGACGTATCTGCTCCTTGCAGAAACTTATAATCTTATCCTTATGCAGATTGCGTCCCTGCAATGGACCTGGATAGGCGCGTAGCAAACTGCTGGTGGCATCCTTAATGCGTGGCGCTGCAACCTCAACATCGTTGCGCAAACGTCCACGTCCCACATACTTGGGACGCACACGCAGCAGCAGACTCATCGAATAGGAGGCAACCAGATGTGGTCGATTGTAGAGCGGCGGCGTGCGTCGTCGTGGCGGTGGTGCCACCACATTCGTTGTTGTTATTTTCTTCGTTGCAGCAGAAGCAGCTGTCGTTGAGCCATCTGCAGCTGCCTCGTACGATCCCACAGCTCTGCAGCAGATGGGTGATAGGAGGAACGAGGGGAGAGATGTTAAACAGATTAGTTGCAAAGTTTTGTCAGCTGTTTTGTCATTTGCAGTTTGCTATAAACAAGGCAACACAGGCGGCAATCAGAAAAAGTTGCATGCAAAAAAAATGGGCGCAAGAGAAAGAAGATTAAGTTGAAAATAATTTGCAGAATTTTATTCTTGGTTCTCGGAACAGAAAGAAAGCTAAGCAAACACCAACCAGGCAGCTCCACAGTCCATAAAGCACAGCCCAATTCCATTCTGGAAAAACAATCCTAACGGATCCTATATGTTTTATGGGTTTATATTACTATTCTATTTACTATATCAAGGTGATTGCTAATTTAGAAACTTATATATGATATACCATGATAAAACAATGATTTACTATAATTTATCATTATATACCATGACATACACGACAATATACCATGACAATATACCTTGATATACCCACAAAATACCATTATTTACCATGATATTTCATGATATACCCCAAAATAAAGCATGATATACCACAATATACCATGATGTTTCATAATTTACAATAATGTGCATTCATTAATTACAATATTTGTAATATTTTGCATGTATTTTGTTATATTATAATTTGTAGGCTAGATTGCAGCTCTTCATTTCCAAGGAACCCCTGCACAAACCACATAACTAAGACAACAGCACTGGTTGCATCTCTGTTAGCAGTTAACAGCAGCGCTGTAACTGACATCAACTTCCTTTAACAGCACTGTTACAGATCAATGTTAAAGAGAGAGAAAGCAGGAACCGAGAAAGCAGCGAAATTGTACAGCTTTAAGCAGAGAGAGAGAAAGAAAGACACAGCAAAATGAGCTTGAAAATTATCCAAGACTTGCCAAGAAGACATGGTAATGTGAAGCACAAAACAGTGGGGATTTGTAGGGGAAGGGGGAAATATGTATAGGGAGATGTATGTATGTATTTGTATGTAAATGTTGCCCAAATATATGAGAGAAGAAGGAGGACCCTATTTTGAATTTCCGAGTAGGCTTTCCTAAAAGCTATGTATGTATGTTTTTATGTGGGATAAGTGAGAGAGGTGTATGAGTTTTCTTTTGGGAATGACCACCTGATATCGAGGCCGCACTCGGAGCCAGCATAGTAACGTGTATATCCAGTAGCATCCTCACAGTTCAAATTGCTTAGGGAACGGGCGTAGGGGAGGCCGTGAAGAAGGTGATGATGGCGACTGCTCTGCGATTCGCTGCCGCCATACAAACTGGCAGTGTCTTCTCCCAATGTTGTATTCAATAGATCCGTGTAGTTCGACTGTTGTTGTTGCTGTTGTTGTTGGCGACGACGATGAAATTCATTGGCTTGTGTTATGTATGCGTGTGTGTACCTAGAGAGGAAGCACAGGCGGCATTTTGTTGTTGTTGTTGTTGTTTTTGTGTGTTTCGATTTGTTAGAAACGAAATATTATTTTTGCATTTTGTTTTTGTTTAGGTTGTTTTAGGGTTCTGTTAGTAGAAGACACAACACGACTGTACTTGGAAAGGGAATTTTTCTATATATATTTATATTTTTGAGGGGGATTTCGAAAAAGCGCAGCGAGCGAGCGAGCGAATTTGACAAACGAACGTAGTGAGTGAGAGCGAAAGAGAATCGAAGAGAGAGAGAGGAAGAGAGAGACATAAAGGTGATTGGTTGGAGATCAAAGGAGGCTGGTGGGAAATAGGTTCAGTAGGATTAATAACGATGGCTGCTTCTTTTTTAAAACTACTTTGTAAACATTAACAGCGACGTCCCGATATTAGCTCAATGTTAGCAATAACATATGTTAATTAACATAATCTGATAAGCACAACCACTAATTAACATAACAGGGCAAGGTGAGAGCGCGAGAGTGGCAAGGAGAGGATGGTGAAGAGAGAGAAAAAGAGAGAGAAGAGAACACAACGTTTGGGACTTCAGCTAGGGTGTGTGGAGTCAGTAGTAGGATTTAAAATTTAAGTATGGTGAGTAAGGTGAGACTACAACATGCTCTCAACACATTTGGGTAAGATTTGGTAAGAATAATAAACAAAAAGCTAGTAACAAATTGAGTTGAGTTCCGTTAAAGGCTAAACAACTTTGTCTAGCAACTCTGCAGAAGTGAGAGTGTGCACAATGGAAAGTAACTTTCAAGACTTTTAAGGTTATTAGTGTTCAATATTACGATGATGATAAAGAAAGTTGTTATCTCTAAGTCTGCAGAGTTATTGCTGTACTTGTTGCTGTTTTGGCTATTAGAAGCTTCATAATTCCCCCGCATATCACTTACCGTTCGCGTTCCCTGAGCAGCGCTGCCTCATTGCCACCAATGGCGCTCAGCGACTTGTTTGCAGCATCCACGCCAGTAATGCCAGCATAGGCAGCTTGCAGTGATTGTGGCTGCTGCTGGGCCACAGCCTTGGCGTTGCCCGCCTTCATTGCAGCCGCATTTACCGCTGCTGACATCGAAATCATTTGGCCATAGAACTTTGCATACATGTCCGCATAAGCATGAGGATTACGCGACATTTGCTCGTACATTATATAGGAATCATAGGCAGCTTGCGGATTTGCAGCAGCAGCAGCATATGGATCGTAGTAGCTGCGTCGCTTGCCACCACCGCTGCCTCCGTTGGTGCGCTCCTTTTCAAGATCACTGTTCCGTGAACTCTTGCCACGATATTCCTCATAGTCACGTGCATCCCAGTGGCTAGACTGATGCTGCTGATGTCGACGTCCACTACCACCATCGCGTCCACGTTCACTACCTTCGTGACTGCGTCTGCCACCGCCGCTACGCAGCTTCTCATGCTGTTTGTCACGACTCCGCGGCTGATAGTGACTGCCACCTCGTGGAGGTGCACCGTGGTGCTGCTGCCGATCCTCATAGTCGTCGTAATCATCGTCTGCTGCTGTGGCAGCACCACTCCGTCTTGGGCGGCTTGCCTTACTGCTGCGACCACCGCCTCCACCGCCACCATCACTGGCAGCTCCAGCAGCTCCACCATGTCCAGCGTCAGCTGCATCCGATTCCCCATCGTAGTTGCTGTTGCTATTGTTGCTGTACCGCGGACGACGCTCCTGCTTGTGCTCTTCGCGTCGCCACAAATTGCGTTCTCGTTCACGTTCCCGCTCGCGTTCCCTTTCACGCTCCCTTTCGCGTTCCCTTTCGCGTTCCCTTTCGCGCTCCCTTTCACTGCGCTCCCTTTCACTGCGTCCACTGCGCCCATCGTGCTCGTGGCGTCTTTGTCCATCCGATTCACGTGTGCGTCGTTTGCTATCTCGGTTCGACTTGCTGCTGGAGAGACTTTCATTGTGACCTCCAGTTCCTCCTCCTCCAGCTCCGCCGCCAGTTGTACCTCGCACTGAATCTTCAGTTTCGCCTTCATAGTTGTTGCTGTTGTTGTTGTAGTGACGTCGCCCACTGCGCACACTACGCATGCTTCGCTCATCAGGCTGCTGTTGCCGCCGTGGTGGTGGCTCATGCTGACCACTCAACAGTAGCCACTCATCCTCAGACTCATCCTCCGACTCCAGATCGATGGAGGCAACCGGACGTGGTTTGGCACGTGCTGAATGCTTCATTTTATCCAGCGGCGCTGAATGCAATGGCTGTTGTTGTTGCTGCTGCAACTTGGTGGCATCTTCGATATCCTCGTCACTTATGTGATGTGATTCAGTTTCGTGCTCCGGCATTGCAACTGCTGCTGGAATTCTCGTTGCTGCTGCTAAGTCTGCTGCTTCACCATGTGCCGAATTCATTGGCACTGGCAACGGTCGCTGATCCTCTAGATTCTCACCGTCTAGCACCACCTCACGCTGCTCGCCAGATAGAACCACAGCAACAGTTGCTGCAGATGTTTCCACACCGGTGACAACACGTCGCGGTGGCGGCAACAGCTGTTGTTGTTGTTGTTGCTGCAGCTGTTGCTGTTGTAGCTGCTGCTGATAGAGATCACTACGCGTTGGCAGTGACGACGACTGCTGCTGCTGTTGTTGTTGCTCCCCATCCGAGGTATCCTCGCCATCGGCTTGGCGTTCGGACATGTGCAATGCCGTGTTGGTAGCCAAAGTGTTCAGAGGCTGCTCAGTGCCTGTAACTAAACGCTGCTGCTCCACCAGCTCTGGCTGACCAAGCACCAGTCGCGACAATCCCGGCGGTGGCAGCACCCCGTCCGCCTCCCAATTGTTCTCGTTCAACTCCTCCTCTGGCTGCTCGGAGAGATGACTTGTCTGCAGATACTGTGCACGCTCATCATTGGGCGCAGCCAGCAGCACCTCCTGGTTTTCGTATTGCTGCTGCTGCTGCTCCATGCTCGGTTCAGGCAACAGCAGTTGTACGGGCACAACAGCAGGAGCAACACTCTCAGGAACAGGAACAACGGGAACACCGGGTACTGTTGGTGGAGGAGCAGCTACGCCTGCAGGTGTGGCCAGTATGTTGATGCGCTTGTTGAGACCGCCGACGCGCTTATAAGAATTTCCTGCTGCACTTGCTCCTACGCCTTCCAGTGCTGTTGGCGGCAGTAAAGGTGGTGGCGTTGCAGCAGCGGCAGCTGGTGGTGGTGCTGGAGTTGATGTTGGTCCTGGAACAGGTGCTGATACTGGTGCATTTGCAATAGTTGGCGGCTGATTTTGAAATGCACGTGGTGGCACAATGGCATTTAATTCGGGCTCCGGCTCAACGGAAATTGACTCCGTGGCAGGTGAGAGCAGAGGCGGCAGCTCCAGTGGCTTAGCAGCTTCAGTAATGTTGTTATTATTAGTGATGTTGCTGCTGCTGCTTGTGATGTTGCTTGCGTTGATATTGTTGTTGTTGCCAAAAGCGTGCCAGCTGCCTTGAGACTGCACGTTGAAGGCATCCTCTACAGCGTTTGACGCTGCCGCCGGTGGTGGTGGCGCCTCGCTAGTGCTAATGTTGCTGCTGCTCATATTGTTATTGTTGTTGTTGTTGCTGATGTTTATACTGGCGTTGTTGTTATCATTCCAATCTCCCCAATCACCCCAGCCGTCGTTCTTGCTGCTATTGTTGTTATCAAACACATCTGCAGGCAGTTGTTGTTGTTGCTGCTGTTGCAGCGACTCCGCTGTCGGTTGGTAGAATTGCTGTGCCGCCGTTAGTTCAGGCACTGCTGCTCCATAAAGTTGCGCCTGTGTGGGTGGTGTTGGCGCAGCATAGAGTTGGGGTTGTTGTTGTTGCTGCGGTTGCCCATACAGCTGGGGCTGGGGCTGAGTTGCTGGTGCAGCAAATAGTTGCGCCTGTGGCGGCGATTGTGTTGTCGCCGCATAATAATTGTAATTGCTGAGTGGCGGCTGATGTTGTTGTTGCTGCTGCTGGGGATCCTCTGGCCAATATTGCTGCTGCTGCTGAGCTTGGGGCTGCTGAAACATTTGGCTAGCATAAAGCGGCTGCGATTGTGATTGTTGTGGCGGCTGTTGTTGCTGCTGCTGAATTAGTTGTTGCTGCTGCTGCGGAGGCGGTTGCTGTTGTTGTTGTTGCGGCTGATGCGGCGGCAGCCAATTGGCGTTGTTGTGCAACATGTTGTCGCTGTAAAAGAGACAAACCAAACAAAGTTAACAGTTAGAGAGTGTTAAATTAAATTAAATTGTATTAAATATTATCAAAAATAACAAAAGAAAACACACAAACTGATCAAATGTCCATTTTAAGTTTTTTTACAGTTACTCTTGCAAAGCGTTGCCACACATTCCAGTGACAGCTGGGTGCAACAACAACAAACTCGAAGAACTGCTTTTAATGTCCGTCTCTCTCTCTTGCTTTTTCTCACTCCTGTGTGTGTGCTTTTTGCACCGATATTTGCATATAAATATGTTTTCAATTTGTGCCCTTTTGCTTATGTCAGTTTTCAAATTTACAATAATAATGATAATAAGGTAAAATGATAGCAAAGATCGATTCAAAATTAGAGATGGGACAAGGCCAATATTGACACAATAAGAGATTTTTGACATAAATACTTATGTACTTGCCAATTCTCTTATGCACGGTTCACTTTCGTTTCTTTTCATTTACGTTTATTGTTGTGTACACTTTTGTTTAATCCCAACTATCACAATGGCAGGCAGCAACAATATAATCACGCTGAGTTAAAAGTTTACGTGGACGTTTGCTGTGCTGCCTCGGCGGTTGCCTCTTCGGTCCCCCCATGCTTACTGCCCACCAATACACCTACACTCACACACACTAATAGTACTCTCTTTTATCGTTTTTGTTACCACCGTTTCGCTCTGGATGTACCGTTGTTGTTGTTATTATTATTCTTCTTCCGCCTTACACAGCAGGTTGCACTTGTACAACAAAAATGTTTCACACTTGCATTTGATTTAAATTGTTATTAATGGCAAAATATTCTTCGACATTGGACAATAAGTCAAAAGTGAAAACAGTCAAATTGGAGCTGCGTTTGAGGAGGCAAAGAGAGCGAGAGCGAATGTGTGTGTGCGTGTGAAGAGGAACATCGGTCACACATAGAGCGAAATGTTACAAGCGAGCTGCAAAATACAAATAGTACGCACATACATACACTCACACAAGGGGTTGTAGGCGCATACAAATCCCCGGGTGGATTCACCTTAACTACACTTGCAGACAACGTTTTTATCGTATAATAAGGTATCATCAAGCAGTTGATTAGCCAATAAATTTACGTGCATAAGTTTATAAAAATAACAGAATAAGCACACGTACTTGTCCGTTTTCGTACACACACATACACCTTCTCTCTCTCGTCCCCTCTCTCTCTCAACCAATTGCACACATCAACACAAACACAGTGTCACACTCCTGTGCCTTTCTTTTTTTCTTGCACTGCCCTAATTTCATATTATGATAGGCGACCCAGAACTTACACAAAACTGTTGTTCAATTGCACGTTATTATAGAGTGCCAAAAACCATTTACTTAGTTTTTAATTTTTATGCAGTTGGGTTATTATATTAATTAAGTGGAATTTTTCGAGTACAAATGCCAACTCGACTTTTTGCAAGCGTTGCCAGTCTGTTTGCGCAAGACTAGTCTCTGCATTAACAGCACACAAGAAAATGTTAACAAAACATCAGCCCCACTGGCAACACTCTAATACTAACAGAACTGTTAGCTCATATTGTTTACACACGCACAGTGTGGCTGTTTGTCGGAAACACAAAAATTCCAAAACGACACACGACTAAAACGTGCTCACGTTTTTAAAAAATCAACTGCAGCAAATTTATTAATATTTTCTGTAAAAATGGGTAAAAAGGATAAAAATAAGAAGAAAGGCAAAGGAGCCGAGAAGACAGCTATGAAAACCGACAAAAAGCTGGCAGCTAAACAAAAGAAGATGCTCGAAAAGATCGGTGAAGTAAGGCATATTCATTATTTTATCGAGTTTGCTGCAAAATTATAAACAAATGACATATTGCAGGCCGATATTGCTGAAATCGTAAAGAGTTTGGAAGATCAACAGGCACGCATTGCAGCAATAAGCGAGGAAGTATGCGCAGCACCATCGCCACGCTCTAACTTCACTCTGGTCGCACATCCAGAAAAGGATGAGCTAATTCTGTTCGGCGGTGAGCTCTATAACGGCTCCAAAGTCGCGGTCTATAACGATCTATTCTTCTATAACATACCGCGCAACGAATGGAAGCAACTGAAAACACCCTCAGGACCGACACCACGCAGTGGTCATCAAATGGTATCTGTTGCCACCGATGGTGGCCAGTTGTGGGTAAACGAAGCTTCAGCTAAATATCGAAGGGATTTATAATGAATCTTGATCTTTTCAGTTATTTGGCGGCGAGCACGCAAGTCCTTCGCAGCTGCAATTCTATCACTACAAGGATCTGTGGACGCTCAGCCTGAAGACGCGCCAATGGTCCAAAGTGGCAGCCCCAGGCGGTCCCAGTGCACGAAGTGGTCATCGCATGGTTGCATCCAAGAAGCGACTGTTCATCTTTGGTGGCTTCCATGACAACAATCAATCGTATCAGTACTTTAACGATATACACTGCTTCTCCCTGGAGTCCTATCAGTGGCTCAAGATCGAGATGGCCAGTACCAGCATTGCACCCGCGGTGCGTTCCGGTTGCTGCATTGCCGCCGCCCCTGATGGAAAGATCTTTGTGTGGGGCGGTTATTCGCGTACGTCGATGAAGAAGGATCTGGATCGCGGTATAACGCATACCGATATGTTCTCCCTGGATGTGGACAGTAAGTAAATCTTTTTCAAATTCTCCTTATTGCTTATCTCGATCTCTTCTTTTTAGAGAGCGGCAAGTACAAGTGGAGCATTGTCAAGGCGGGCGGATACCGACCGAAGCCGCGCAATAGTGTTGGCTGCACTGTGGCACCAAACGGAAAGGCATATTGCTTTGGCGGCGTCATGGATGTCAACGAGGATGACGAGAATGTTCAGGGACAGTTTGGGGATGAGTTGTTGTCCTTCGATTTGACTGCCCAAACGTGGCGCCTGCTCGAAGTGACCCCCAAGACAAAAACTGTTGGCAAGAAGGATAAATCCGGAGATATGGAACTGGATGAGCCAGAGGCTGAGCCTGACTCTGAGAAATCTGTGACAACTACTACAGATGGCATTTTTACGGTTACCGTTGCCGGACCCAGTAGCAATCAGTCGACACCATTTGTTTCAAAAATACCCAGTCTCTTTGGAAATGCTCGACGCACTGATGCGCCGGCAGCTCGCATGAATCCAGGACTTTGCGTTTGCAAGGGTAATCTGTATCTGTTTGGTGGTCTCTATGAAGAGGATGAGAAACAGCATACACTGAACGATTTCTATGCGCTGGATCTGCACAAGCTGGATCAGTGGAAGGTGCTCATTGCTAGCCAGCAGAAGGCGCACGACTGGATCGATGACAGTGAGTCCAGTAGCTCGGACGAGGAGTGCAGCAGCAACGATGACAGTGACGAGGATTCCTCCGGCATGGACACGGATTGAGCGGACCCACATAGGTTGTTCTTTGTTAATCGGCTCCTTTATAAATAATATACATATATATTTTTTGACAAATTAAAATATTTTAATTTTTATAATAATTTAAAGTGCGCGCCAAAATTTCGTTTTAACTGATATCGATAATTTTGCCATTTTGATAGTCATGTTAACAGTGTAATTTGACCAACTCTTGCACTTCTTAACAGCCCTCAGCCTGGCGCTGCCAGACCGTCCTTCATGTTCGGCTTTCAATCAGTTGGCAGTGTATGGTATATTTAATACGTTTTGCTAAAATTTTGATGCAAAAATTGGGCAAAAAGTACGTTTTAATTATGGTATATACTGATTTACATAAAGAACTAATGGTATATAATGGTATATTTTGATTTGTTTTGAATGCATAAGTCAGAATTGAGCAAGCACAAATACCGTGACGAGTGCAAAGACGCAATATAAACAAAAATGGATCAGCATAAGCAACACGAACTGGATGCTTTTTGCAAAAGAATATGAGTTATATTGGTATGGTATATATGTTATCGTTATCGGCGCGGTCACGCTGGAAGGCAGTCAATATTATGCGAAACAAAAAATCTATAAAAAAGTAGAGCAGCAGCAGCACCAGCAGTTGGGGCGGGGTAAGCAGGACCATCAGCAGCAGCAGCAGTAGCCGCGCCAGAAGCATGGAACCTCCAGCCAATGTTGCCACAACGAGCAGCGTCCTAGCAGGCTGCTCTGTGGAGAGTGCAACGGATGCTGCTGAGCAGAATAATCAAATGACAACAACAACACATGAGAAGGCGAACAACGATGAGGACGAGGATGACGATGAAGATGAAGATGACGACGATGCCAAGGATGCGTACTATGAGGCGCGAGATGAGCTTGAAACGGCATTCCAAAGTGCGTTGACTCTCGCCAGTGACGTCAGAGTAAATATTTGCGATGCCGATATGGAGCAGAGGGGGACGCAAACGTTAACTGATGATGCGCGCGCAGAGGAATCGCCCGAACAGGAAACGCACAACGAGTGCAGTCAAGGTAAGTGCGATGATGCGGTGCAATTTATGTGACCTTTATGAATGGTCTAACTAATTATACCCTGATGTTTTTCTACTCCATTCAGACAACGAGAAACCACAAGCTTCCGCTGCTGAGGCACCACAAGCTGTTAAGGATGCCGTACGCCAGCGACAACCGCATCAGACACTGCTCTCAACGAAATCTTGCGAGACTCCCGCATCGGGAACGACTCTCTCGCCGAGCAGTTCATGCAACGGCAGCATTGGCAGCGATGGCAGCTGCAGCGTTGGAGGCGGTGCACGACGCAAATCGTGGACGCTGTCGCCGCAGAATTGTGGCTCCAAGAAAAAGAACAAAGCGACGAGCACAACGAGCAACGGCGGTGACAGCTTTAATTTGTGGGTAGCACGTGAATGCTTCGAAACGGTGCCCGCCGAAATGGTTGACACGCTCAGCGTTGCCGAGCTGCAGGAGCAGCAGCAGCAGGAGGAGGAAGAGGAGCTTCAACACCAGCAGCATCAGCACCTGGAGGATGATGACGATGTGGATGAGGAGGCTGCCGCCGTCGAGAGTCTATTGGGCGCAGCTGCCGCACTGCAGGCAAGCGCCAGTGCGAGTGGCTCCAGCAATCGACAGCACAACAAGGCGCAGTCTCATCATCTGCGTCAGCCTGCCCAGCATCGTCCGCTAGAGCGTTCATGGCCTCCACGTGCTATCGGACGCGAGCTAAAGTTGCAAGGGGATGTCTTCAAGTTCGATATACTAGACACAGACGAGACTCGGCTTACCATGGAGGATTCGCCCAGTTATAGTGGCTCCAGCTCGCCACTGCGTCTGCACGGTCAGAGTCCTGGGCCGGGTCAGGTGCAATGTGGTTCTGAGGCAAGTCCGCCGCCTATGCGGTTCAAGCCGCTGTTGCAGAAGAAGATCGGACCGGATAGTTACATCAATACGATCAGCACACAGAAGGTTCCCGCCCACCTGACCTATGAGTTCCCCACGTTTCCACTCCAGGAGCAACACAACAGTCTGGCCGGCTGCAGCAGCACCTCAAGTGGCGCAGGCAATGCCAGTTCCAATGGTAGCCTGGCTGGTCATCATTTCCCCTACTTGCGACAGCATCGTCCATTGACACGCGCCCTTTCCAATGGTAAAGGCAACGCTGCGGCGGATGAGGCACATCATCTTGTCGGCGGCGGAGGTAGCAACACCAACTCTCCGCGCCTGCTGCTCTCACCTAAGCGTCAGCGTAGTCCACCTTCAGGTTGCTCCACGCGCAGCGCATCCCCATTGGATTTGAGTTTGAGTCCAGAGCATCATTCCCCGACGCGTGGACGTGGCGTCGGCGGACTGGAAGCAATGCTGCCACTGCCCTTGGCTCCACCACCGCCAGGCACGCCCACATTCCATGCACAGCGACCACAGCAGCGGCTGCTCAAACGCGTAGGAGGCGGTGGAGGAGGAGGAGCTGGGCTTGCGGGCACTGGACTGGTCTGTCCACCAACTCCGACGCATCATGCGCGCCGACATGCCCGTCTGCAAGCCGTCACTGCCAACTCCGCGGTTGCAGCGGAGTCTACCTCTAGTCAATTGGATTATGGTCAACTGCAGACGCCGCCAGGCTCGCCAGCTTTACACGGTGCGCAGGAGGAGAGCGAATGCAATGGGAACAGTGCTGGCATGCTGCATCTGAGCAGCACGAGACTGCCCTCCATACCAGAGCGTACTGCAGCAGCAGCAGCAGCGGCGGCCGCAGCAGCAGCTGCAGCGGGAGGCGGCATAATGGAGAACACTGCCGGAGCTACCGCTGGTGCCGGAGCGGCTGCTGGAGCTGCAGCGGGTGTGACGGAACCGCCGTTGCCGCCAGCATGGGAGGCACGCATGGACAGTCATGGACGCATCTTTTACATAGATCACACAACACGCACCACATCCTGGCAACGACCGGGACCGAGCACGGGGCCCGGTGGGCGTGAGCAGCATCATCGCCAGCAACTGGACAGGCGTTATCAGTCCATACGACGCACCATCACCAATGAGAATCGACTGTCACTGCACTCAGCCGAATCGCTACCGTCCGCTGGCCACGCCCACAGCCAGCTGTATAATCTGCCGCGTGGCGCAGCTCAGGTGGCCACAGCCGCCGGCGCAGCAGCTGTGGGAACAGTAGCAGTAACAACTGCGGGCGCCGCTGCGAGTGGAGCTGGAGGAGGAGGAGGAGCAGGCACAGCAGCTGGTGGAGCAGCGGGCGCAGCAGCAGCCACAGCAAGTGGCGGAGCAGCTGCTCCAGGAGCAGGAGCAGGAAGTGCTGCTGGTGCCACGTCACCGCCCAATGCACTCAATCTGGCCATCCATCCGGCTGTGCTGATGCTCTGCCGTCCAGACTTCTACTCGTTGCTGCACACCAATGAGGCGGCCCTAGCCATTTATAATCGCAATGCGGCACTCAAGCACATGGTGATGCGGATACGCAGAGATCCGCAGTGCTTTCAGCGCTATCAGTACAACAAGGATCTGGTTGCTTTGGTGAACACCTTCGCCCAGTTGGGGCGGGAGTTGCCCTCGTGCTGGGAGACCAAAATGGATCAGTCGGGCAAGCAGTTCTTTATCGATCATCAGCATCGCAAGACCAGCTTCATGGATCCTCGTCTGCCTGTCGAGTGTCCTCGCGTGGTCAGGCATCGCCAGCAACAGCAGCAGCAGCAGCATCCTGGACAGTTCCTGCCACCGGATTTGGTCGATGGCAACTGCCTGTCCGCCACCAGTGGCCACATCAACAGCTCCAACTCCAACGCCAATTCCAGTTCCTCCAACAGCGCATCAGTCTCTGTTTCGGGTGTTCCTCCGCTGCCACCGCCTCGACCCTGTCGCAGCACAGTGCATGCCTCGGCGGCCACGCACAACTGCACCACGGCAGCGGCTATCGCGTGTGCCTTGAGTCTGGCAGGAGGTGCAGCTGGCGGACCTAGTATGGGTGGCGCCACTGCCGCGGGCTACGAGGATGTCCCGATTGCCTACAACGAGAAGGTGAGTGTGGGAGATTTTATTCAAAAGTTAAGTTTATGAGTTAGCTAATAACTAACAGTTAAACCTGTGAATCATAACCATAACATGAATTTCAACATTTAACTGGCAGTCAAATGCCTGACAGCAGGTTTAGAAGCTATACTACTCTGTTTAACCTGAGGTAAAATTTATCGATGAACTTATCATCGACAGTTTATTCTGCGAATCATAATAAGAAGATGCATTTTTACATATAACTGACAGTTAATTACTCAACAGGCGGCTTAAAGGTATAACAGCTTAACCTAAGGTTACAATTGGTACTTGACGGAGTTAACGGATAGTTTTTACTTTGAATTAAACATAAGTTAAAGCTTTTCATAGATAAATCCCTTCAGCAATCTAAATCTTTATTATAATTTAAACTTCTACTTTAACTGTCAGTTAATAACTTAATACCAGGATGCAGTAACACACAGTTAGGAGGATTTACCAACAAATAAACAATTCAGCTTTACCTGAGCTTACATATACTTTTTTATGCCTTGAGTTAACCATCAGTTAAAGGTTTAACTAGATACAATAATGTTCTTACTAGAGTCTTAACCTTAACTTTAACTACAAGTTAATCTGTCAAAAGCAAATATATACATACAATAGATATATATACATATTCTTATAAATTGTCCACCCTAATCCATTGCAGGTCATTGCATTTCTGCGACAACCAAACATTCTGGAGATACTCCGCGAACGTCAGGGGCAACACATGGTGTCCCGTCCGCTGCGTGAGAAAATCAACATACTGCGGGTCGAGGGCGTGCCCGCGTTGGAGCGACTGGGTCATGACCTACAATTGACCATTTTGCTGAGGTGCGTAACTCAAGAAATATATATTATCTATAGTATATAGAGTAAGATGTGAAGGGGGTCATTTATTAGGTCAAATTAACAGACTAATAGGTCAACGTTTTGTACTGTAGTGTACTGTACCTCCTTGTCTTTATTATATATGTAGTTTTATATACTATACCATATACTTGAATAGTTCAACTTCTTGTTGAAGTCGCAGTTCTCACCGCTTCGAAGTCATCGTCTGCACTTGGCAAAGGCTTTGGCCCAAATAGCCATAAATTGGTTGTTCGTTTTCGGCTGTTCGTCCTGCTTCAGTGCATCCAACTCCTACATAGCCTCTCTCTATGTAGCTCCATCCCCTCCCTTCTTACCTTTGTTGGCGCATGTGTGTTAATTGTGGATTGTAAATTGCATTTGAAAATCGACGCGCCGCGAAGGTTGTCTTAGCTCATTTCCAAGCGCAGTCAACAAGGTTAGCCAACGAATCGACTGCTCGAGAGACCGACAGACGGACAGACCGATAGACAGACCTAGCAACCGATCGAGTATACCTCCCCCATTAGCTGTCCAATTTATTGTTTAATTGCCGGCAAAAAAGAATAAATAAAAAATAGTATGGATTTTCTTCAAATTTGTCGAGTCAACCACAAATATTAAGGAAATATTCACATGCATTTTCTGACCTTAATCCGATCGGCCCACAGATTAAGCCTAATGGCGCTGCGACTCAGGTACCACCTGAACCTCTCAATCTCGAGCACTTTAATTGAACAGATTATTGCGCTTCATTGCACCCCATTGCAAAGGCGGGGTACCTAACCAAATGCGAATTGGCAACGACAGCAGCAGCAAGTGGACAGCCCTCACCCCTCTACCTACTTCATCAACAAGCTGTTAACCTGCCACCAAAATTGGTTCAAATTTTCGTAAATTTCCGCGTTAATTTCTACCAAATCAAACTGGTAAAACCAAGTTTATCCCCACTTGAATTGGTTACATTATGACCACAAAAAGAAAGATCGCAGCGAGTGGGCAGTGCCATTGTTTCAGGCAATTTACCGTAACATATGTTAGCCCTATAAATTTTAAGAGATTTCTGAATCATTTATCGAGCAGAGCTAGCAACTATGCGGCAATGTTTATACTCTAGATAAGAATTGGCAAAATATTTCTCGCTATTTTCAAAGCGAATTCTATTAGCTATATACTCTATATTTACTCTATACTCATTGACTTTAAGCGAGATCTTCTGCAAATGTATGCGATAAGTAGGAGGAGGCGTGGCAGACTCCACAAAGTATATACATTCTTGATCCACAGCAAGTTTATTGAGCCATGTCCGTCTGTCTGTGTGAACACATAGATCTCAGTTGATATAAGAGCTAGTGACATAAGGGTTGGCATGTAGGCTACTGTATATCCTACGCAGGTTAAATATATATTGCAAATGTTGCAAGCCACGCCCACCATCCACAAAAATCCGTTCGATTTGTAGGCGATATATAAAAGATACAACTTTCTACTTAAATGCTTTCAACTATATAGATATAGGTATTGACTAGCTCTACTCCCGGTAATAAACACATAAGTTACTCAAGTCACCCTAGTTCACCTTAGTTTACTGTCAGGCACGATCGTCTATAGCTTTCGTCTGTTTTTATTTTCAATTTAAAACAATTTCAAATCATTTAAATTTTTTTGTAGAATGTAAAGAGATATCTTTATCTGTTAGTTGACTTTCACATAGGATCGTTTCCGAAGTTTCATCTTCTCTCGCTCCGACTATTGCATACCCTACTTAAGTGATTATGTCGAACATTTTGGGCTTCTTTCATTAATGATGTGTGAGTTGCGAGTTTTTGTTAATGGGGGCGTTTCGACACGCCCATTTTGCGCATCATAAACAGCTGGCAAACATTTGGCTAATCCCTAAGAAGAATGAGGGGAGCGAAGTGCGAAGAAGGGGGGGAGGGGGAACCAAGATTGAAACGCAGTTTAACCCAAATTTCAATTTGCCAATAAACCATAATTTATTGACCAGGCTGGGTCTGGGTCTGGAGCTGCTGTGGTCAGTATCGCAACGGGAGGAGCTCTAAGCTCCAGTTGGGGGTGTGGCAACAACGTCATCTTCATTACGCTGCAAGATGATGATCAACACATGAACATAACGATGATGTTTATGATGATGATCATTATGTTAATGTTGTTGTTGCTGTTGCTGACACAACTGAAGCGTTGACAAGCTACGCTTAAGCTTATTGTTGTTGTTGTTGTTGTTTGTGTTTGTCATTTGACCCATTGAAGGCGAATCTTTGCCTGCCCCTCACAGTTGTTCTCGACGCGCTTGGTTAACAGTTCATTGGATCTGGGTATGGGTTTGGGTTCAGCTCTGTGTCTGGCTTTGGGTTTGGGTTTGCGGACACGAACAGTCGACGTCACTGTTGTTGTTGCAGCAATTTTGGGCGTGCTAAATGCACGGCGCGCCCTTCTTCCTACTGCTCCCACTAAACCCCCCTCTTTCGTCTCGTAGCCCTGGCGGACCATGCCCAGCTACGACACGCAGCTCTCGCACTCGCACTCGCACTTGTGGCCCTTCGCTAATCGTGTGCAGTCCCCCAGTGAGTCAACCCCAACCTAACTGCCTCCCTACCCTCAACCTACCCTCTGCTGCCCCTCGATCTTTCTCGGCAACTAATCGCTATCGCTGTCCGCGTCGTTGTCAGCGTCGCCGTCGTCATCGCCGCTTTGGATTCTTGCGACGGCGTCCAAGTTCGGCAATCGTCGTTGCGGCGCGTCGTGCTGATTCGGGCTGCACTTCGGCTGCGCCCCAGCAACAACAACAGCAACAACAACAAGAACAAATTACAATTAAATAATTTTTCTTTGGTTCTTGTTCTCGTGTTGTTGTTGCTGCTGCTGTTGCTGTTGCTGCTGCGCTCACTTTAATTCCATTTTCATTTCCAATTTCATATTTATCGGCAGCGCGCTAGACAAACGCGTCCATTCTGCGCGCGCCCTAGTAACGAATCGCCCGAACAGCTTAGCGTATTATATCTGCGACTCCGATACCAACTCCGATTCCGACCTCCACTTTGACTCTGATCACGTCTCCGGTTCTGCGTTTCTACGACTCCAACTCCAACTCCGAGACTGTTTGTCCCGTCGCCGTTTAGTCTCTCGAATTGCTCTTTTTGTTGTGTTGTTGTTGTTCTCGTTCTCGAATCCGAATTCGATTTCGCGCGCCTCTTGAAACACCAAAACTACCGAAACAGAAGCATTTCAACTGTCAGCGCGCATACAACCCGAACCCGAAGCGAATCGAACGTGTACATAAATAAATAAATAAATAAATAACTAACTAACTAAATAGTTAAGTGAACGAAACTTGTGAAACAACAAAAACTACATCGATCTCGAAATTGCATTCCAAGTGAATTGTCAACGATTTACGACATTTTTTTAAGTAGTTTTTTAGTTTTTTATCAATTTTTTTTGGTTGTTTGTTTTGTTCGATTTGGTGGCAATCGATCGGCTGTAGATCTGCCGTAGATCAGCTGGCATGGTTAACTATTCCGTGCTAAAGGCTCGGGGAACACAACATCATGGGCTTCCTATCGAAGGCTGCCTACATAGTTTGGGCCGTGTAAGTACATATGCACCTAAGAACATCTTCCAGAGACTACCAGAAAGACTCTAACACAAGACTCTAAGAAAAGACTCTAACCAAAGCCTCTAAGAAAATACTCTAACACAAGACTACCACAAAGACTCTAACCAAAGACTCTAACCAAAGATTCAAGGAAAAGACTCTAACAGAAGACTCTAATCAAAGTCTCTCCCCGAAGACTTTCCCCCCAAAGTCTACCTCAAAAACTTCCCCCTCGAAGACTCCCCCACCTTGTATGTGTCATCACTGCCTATAGTATTATATATACTTGTAATATTTGCTCGCTTCTATCCATGACTAAAGCGCATAAATTACACGCATTTGTGAAATAATCGCCAATGCATCGCACAACCGGCTCTGCTCGTCGTCTATATGTCCAAGTTATATTACAGCCCTTATCTTTAGTCGAAACCAGGTGTAGTTTGCCGGCAGAACGGCGGCCTAACGAAGCTACACATAGTCAATTAGTAAACCCGTTTAGGACCAACCTATAGTACTATATCATGTAAGAAAACTTCATTGATATCGAATAGATATATCTTTATAGTTTCCTCGATGAATAACAATTTTAGATTATGATCTGTTGTGCAGTCTGAAAGGAACAGGTGCTTCTAAATAGAAAAATGATTACACACAAGCTGTTCCAACAATGATCTCATTGTCAAGGATTCCCAAAGTTTTACGTAGATCTTGTTAGCGTTGCTTACATTAGACTTTATATTCTTGGTTAGTAACTAGTTAAGAGAGTAGTTCAGATCAGTTTAGTAGAGGATTATGGTATGCAATTGGTCACTTAGGTATATCCCAAATTATATTATTCGTAAGATTTATTATAACATGTTAATCTTTATATTTGTTCAGGATTTTGTTCCACTAAGTTAGTTCTTGTAGTTCTTCTGGGTACTACTTTACCCTACTTTACTCTTCTCCTTTCTATTCGAGTTCTTCTCTCTCTTCTTGATAATAATTATAATAATAGCACATCACATTATATCAGTTAATTGTATACCTACTTAAACCTTTAAAGAAACAAGCTTCGTCTCATGATCTGACCCAAACTCCTTTTTTGACCCTTCCTTTCTTACAAAAACTTTACAGCATAGATCATAACTATATTAATAAAATCTTAATCTGCTGATCTTATTAATAACTTCCTTTCAATACTTAAGCATTTACCATGAAAGTGGAATTTCTCTGCAAGCTTTTGTGCCATCACAAGCTCATCTCATTATCGGTGCTCTTCCCACATTGTACGGTCACGTCAACATCCTGGGTTATCGTATTACACCCGCCTGCTGCAGTTCACTTGTGTTGTTTACTATGATGGACTGCAATCGCGTACTATAAAGCCGAGCATGAATCACTTTTCATTCAATAGGCGCAATAAGCACTTTTCAAAGAGGAGGGTGTGGAGGGAGTAGAGGGGGAGTGACTATAGAAGAGATACTCGTACTGCGTCATTCAGAAACTCAGTTCCGTCAACTTCCTGAGACCGATTGCAGTTTTTGCGATTTTGCATTCACTCTAAGAATGGAATGCCAAGCCAAAGGGGGGAGGGGGGGTGTTAAGAATTTACATACTATGAGTTGAATATATCCCAGGGTATCTGGTTGAAGGAATGCTACGCCAACAAATCGCAATCATTGCGAATCTAATGCCCTGAGAACAAAAGAACGAGAAGAAAACGAATCAGAACTTGAAGATCTTAAGGATCTAGACAAGAAGTCTTAACTCTCAAGTGTTTTTCAGCTCGTATTACACACAAACACACACACACACTTGGATAGATAGATGATAATAAAAAGCAAGAGAAACAATACGAAATTTGTTGAGGTTCTTATCGCAGAGCTGCTCGACAAATTGGGGTTGCCACATTGTCACAATTGATGACAATCGATCAACTGTTGTAACACTTTTTGCCGGATTACGATCCATTCCCCCCCCATACCTCGTACGCGCTCTACCTCTTCCCAGTCTGCTCCTACTGTTTCCTGGCTCTATATATAGCCTACGATTATATACACCCTGCACCAGCGACGCACTTCGACATCGTTTTGTTATTAAAATCGTAATAGCCCACAATGGTTTTATCACCATCGCCTTATCACGAAACATTTTCGTATCGTTCCTCGCTCTCGTTCTACCTTCCTACCTCGTTCGTTTTTGTTTCGGCTTGCATCGAGGGATGGTGGAGAGGAGGTAATGGGGTAGAGTTACCACTGCAACACCTACGCTCGGGCGCGGGCCGCATAGAGTATCCCAATCGGGCCACAAAACCAATTTAGTCTTTCGGCTGCCGCAACGCAACAAGTTTAACAATATTTTTGTTTTCCTCCGTTTTGTTTTCTATTATTTTTTTTTCATTGTGTTTTTACTCTCGTGTTTCGTGTTTTATTGTGCACTAATTGAGAATCCATTAGAGTTTTTACAATCGCGTAGCGAAGAAGGGCGCCAAATGCAATGGGACTCTTCTCCAAGTTCACCTACACCTACAACACCATGTGGGCCAAGTGAGTCAGTTACCATAGTCGGTTTCTTTTCAGACCTGTGCACACACCTGTTCATATTTTTGTTTTGACATGAAAAGCGTCTCATATTTTCGCATGCAAATATATCTACGGAATTTTGTTTATGTTGATATCACAAGTTATACGGATGTTATATATATTTTTCTATATGTCGTGCCCTGTCTGGGAATATTTTCCATCAGTTTGCAGTTTTCACATTGAACAAGGAATACATTGTATATCAATTCGATTTGAGTAGTTTCATAATTTTCTACCACTGTGCAGACCATCGTCGAGGCTGTGTGTTTTTGTAATCGGAACTCTAACTGTAATTGGAGACGCCTTGCATTTTGTATTGTCGTAGATCGTTGCAGGCAACAATGAAATTATTTACACAACAATATCCCATAAATAAGAAGAAAACTAGAAAGAAAGGCTAACTCCGGCATGCCGAAGGTTTTATACCCTTGCAGGTTCTAATCTCCTCCGATTGTTCCTATACTTGTTATATATTATTGTGCGGAATTGAATAATATTGTATGAATTCATTTCCAGCTTCAATCTATTTGTATTAAACTTGTTGATAAAAATCTTAATTTCTTACTTATTATTACTATGAAACCTATTAGATACAGTTAACCGATTTTAATGAAATGGTAATGGTAAACGTCGATTATTGTCTTACTTTGATGGGCAATAAAAAGTTAAGTTATTTCTAAAATCAGAACTGCTCCTCATACAGAACTCCTCATTTCGACTGATTCTTCTTATGACAGCTATAGGTTATAGTGGTTCGATTTTGATAAATACAAAGACTTGTAGCACAACCTGCCATAGGCCATGCATCATTTACAGTGTATAATCTCTGTGATTTTTATGCGCTTTGATACTTCTCGTATTTGCCTGCAATTAAAACCTAGAAGAAACTTGCGATAAAAAAAGCTAACTGGGACAACCCACCTCAGTCTTATCTCTTTAAATTATTTATACTAATGATAAATTCGTGGTGTATTCCCTCTTGTTCTTGTTGTTGTTGTTGCAGTGCTCTTTCGTCATTTCTTTGATTACATTCGTATGCATCCGGCTAGTTAGTGAGCGATAAACAAAAGTTAATTCCTTGTGAAGCCAACGATATGGTTCAATAGCCCCATGCGATAAAAAAACAAAAGAGGCACATTGGTTTACACGATGAAACTGAAGCGTAGCAAATGGGGAAAGTGAAAGCGAAACAGCAAAGTAAAGAGTCATAAAGAGTTCGGGTCTTATATCTATCAATATCAATATAATATAATATGTATATTGTTATATACAAATACAAGTTTCTTTATAAAATGATAAACTCTATATTTGTTGTTCATGATGAAGCTCAAGTAAAGAATGAAGGAATAGTGAACAGTCAATAGTTGAATGAGTAATTCTCTTTAGTTTTTAGACGATTAATGTATTACATTGGTGGTATTTTAACATGATAAACTTTATATTTGTTTGGAGCTTTGTTTCACAAAGTTAATTCCTGAAGTTCTTCTTCTGCTTCTTTTCCAGTTCTTCACTCTTTTCTTGATACTCTCTCTTCGTTTACACAATGAAGTTAGTTCATATAGCTCACACTTCACTTCATTTCGCAGTTGCTTCCTCCACTTTCTGTCACTGCCCCCTCGAAACTCGCATAGATTCGGTTATTCATTCATTCTGAAAACGAGAATTTCAATTAAAATTAACCGCACCCCAAATAAAAGCGATGACCTATCGCTACGCAGTGCACTTGGAACTGCTCAAAACCAGAAGAGGAGTACCCCCCATTCTCCTAACCCCTCTATCCAATCCGAATTTGATTCCAAGAACGAAACTGAAACCGTACCCGACCCGCAGTAGAAGTGTAGACGGTGCCTCGTTATGATGACACCAGTTCGCACTCGATGGGCACCCAAGAGAGTGCTACACACACACACTCACACACACACCACATTGTGGGGCATGCGTCGGTTTTCATGCGTTCGCGAACTTTTCGCGGCGTTTTAATTCAAGTTAATTGCAATTTCCTGTGTAAACTTCAATCAATTTGAAAGTAATTTGACACGACTCATTATAGGTATTAATAGATACATAACATATACATATATATGTTTGTGTATGGCATATACAGATATTATTCATAGTTGCTCATATACAACGTATTGATTACCGAAAATTTTGCTCAACAATTTCAAAATTAGTCATTTCCGCCCCGGCCGCCGCGTCAAAGAGGCGTTAATTGCACTCAAAACTGTTGTCACTACTGCACGGACATGCCCCGCCCCATCGCTCCGCCCCGTAGAACAACACCCCCAACCCACCACACCCTCCTCTCTAACCCTAGACCAGACCGCAACCCAAACGCCGATCGCCATAATTTGCGTTATTAATTGACCAATTTTTAAAATTCAAGTTGAAGGTCAAAAAAAAGTAAGCGCAAAATAAATAACGAGAAAACAGCTAAAAAAAAAAGCTTAGCACAAGCTGAAAAACTGAAATAAAACACAACAAATTATGCATCGGCAATTAGAATACCCATATTATGATCTCGCGCCGATCTCCGATCCGATTATCGGCAATCGGGAAAAGTCTCTCTGGGCAAGGTTTCTTCCGGCTGCGCTTTTTGTCTGTTCTTTTTCTCCCTTCTTATTATTATATATATATTTTATAGATATTATATATGTATTCTTTTTTCAATTGAAATATCAAGGCGAATTTTTCTGTGTTTTCTAACGGCAGTTGGCAATGCGATAAAATAAGAGATGAACTTTTGCTTTCTTGCATTGAAATTCTGAGAAATACTTTTGTAATAGTTAGTTAAATAGTTAATTGTACTACACTTTTTCGATACACAATCTCTTTTAGTGCTGTCCATTCTTAAGCTCGTTATACCCTGTAAACTGTGGTATTAGTCATGTGTGTTCTTAATTGGGTTATTCATTTATCAATATTTACCTCAAATTATTAAGCTAATTTCGGCTAATTTGTTAGGCTTCAATTATAAGGTGAAAGGTCGATAATTTATTTAATAACTGATAGTTGCTTCTGATGTAAGTGCGATACATAATACGTCATTTAGATAAGTTATCGATAATAATATTTATTTCATAATTTCTATGCACCATTATAAGTAGTCTATTAATTCGATAAATTATAGACACTCTGTATCGAAAACGATTATTTATCGATGTCATCATTCAATTACGACATAGAACGTAAACAGCGAAAAACTTTATATGTCTTTCAAAGTTATCGATAGCATTTATCTTTATTTAATGTTATATGGAACTTTTAGGAGTAGAACAGTCTATTAAGTCGATAAATTATAGACACCATATATCGATAACATACGAGTATCGAAGTAAAAAGTCTATTAATTCGATAGATTATCGATAGCATATATCGATAACAATTGTTTATCGATTTTAATATTCGATAACGAGTAAAAACAATGATATACGATTAAAGTTCATTTTATATATTCATTTTAATTCATATTTAATCAATTTTGTTTCCATTCAATCGATAACTTTATTAACAAAGTTGTGCCGATTACAGAGTATTGTGACTGCAGTTAATAACTCTTGTGCACCTGCTGTTAAAGTGTGCAACAGGTGTATTTGTTGCAGTTGTCGTTGTTAATTTGGCTCATTAGTAAATTGTCAGCTTAGCGCGCGGGAGAGCAGAACACAAACCAATCAATTGTGGCCCCAATGCGATTGCACAATGAATAATACTGATGCTGACGTCATCAATGCCAGTAATACCAGTTAACTAACCTTCCCACTCTCTGTGTCTCTTTTTCTGTCTCCCTCTTTGCAGCCTGTTCGAGCAGGAGATCATGAGCTATGTTCCTATTGAAGAGCGCAGTCCGCAGGGATCGCCCGTGCTCAGCTCACGGATGCCGCAGCGTGCACCGCCACCATTTCGACGTGACTTCGAGGCAAAGTTGCGCAGTTTCTACCGCAAACTGGAGTCAAAGGGTTACGGCCAAGGGCCGCACAAGCTCAAGTAAGTCGGCAACGAGAAGATTAACCTACAATACATTAACCCTATCTCTTTCTTGCCCTTCTTCCCCTTACAGATTGCACATACGTCGCAGTCATTTGCTGGAGGATGCCTTCCGTCGCATTATGTCGGCCAACAAAAAGGATTTGCAACGTGGCCGCCTTGCAGTGCTGTGGGACACCGAGGAGGGTCTGGACTATGGCGGCCCATCACGTGAATTCTTCTTTCTGTTGTCGCGTGAACTCTTCAATCCCTACTACGGTCTGTTCGAGTACTCGGCGAATGACACGTACACGGTACAGGTGTCCCCTCTGTCCGCCTTTGTCGACAATTGCCACGACTGGTTCCGCTTCAGTGGACGTGTGCTGGGCTTGGCCCTGGTACATCAGTATCTGTTGGATGCGTTCTTCACTCGACCCTTCTACAAGGCGCTGCTTCGTCTGCCCGTCGCCCTGAGCGATCTGGAGTCACTGGACAACGAGTTCCATCAGTCGCTGCAATGGATACGCGATAATGACATCGGCACCGGCATTGATCTGGGACTCACCTTCTGTGTGACCGAAGAGCTGCTGGGACGCGTTGTTGAGCGTGAACTGAAGCCGGGCGGCAAGAACGTGATTGTCAACGAGAAGAACAAGAAGGAGTATTTGGAGCGCATGATCAAGTGGCGGTTGGAGCGGGGCGTGCAGGAGCAAACGGAGTCGTTGGTGCGCGGTTTCTACGAGGTGGTCGATTCCCGTCTCGTCTCCGTTTTCGATGCACGCGAACTGGAGCTAGTGATAGCCGGCACAGCGGAGATCGATACCAATGACTGGCGATTGAACACCGAATACCGTTCGGGCTATCATGATAATCATCAGGTGATTGTCTGGTTCTGGCAGGTTATCGAACGGTTCAGCAACGAGCAACGTTTGCGTTTGCTGCAGTTTGTCACGGGCACATCGAGTATACCCTACGAGGGATTCTCCGCACTGCGCGGCTCAACAGGACCCCGTCGCTTCTGCATCGAGAAGTGGGGCAAACCGAATGCCCTGCCCCGTGCGCATACGTGCTTCAATCGCCTCGACCTGCCGCCGTATCCCACGCCGGAACTACTGTACGAGAAACTGCTGCTGGCCGTCGAGGAGACCAACACGTTTGGCATCGAATAGGCCCGTGATATTTGCACTTTGATTAGGCTTATTATATTGTATTCATCAGGCTTATAATATGTGCTAGAGTACTGCATGAATACATTCAAGTAGGGACATAAATCATTCATTATAAAAAGGGATTCCATTCTTTGGATACAGTTTTCATTAATGAATGTGAATGATGTTGTAGTTCTGCCAGTTTTGACAGCTAGTGTACTCATTCATTTCTATGTTGTACAGCATAAAATGAGTACAGTATTTTTGGGTGCAGGTACAATGGAGTTGCATGTTATCTATGTTACATCGAAGAACATGAACAACATGAAAACACTTAGCGAACAAATATGTTTCTCCAGCTCTACTGTGCTTTGAGAGTTTAGTTTATAGTTGTACTGTGAGATATGGTATACAGTTATTCTAAACGACAGTGTACCTTCAATTCATAGAGGGTACAAATTTAACTGTCACTCCCTTTCAATAAGAACACTAAAATTACTGCACTCAAAACTAAAAAAAATCCACAAAAAATGTTGTACAGTTAAAAATGAGTACAGTATTTTTGAGTGCTGTAAACACTTGTATAGCACTGTCAAGTCAACAATGAATGTATTCATGCAGGACCCTATTATGTACTATGTATTAGTTTTGGGGTCATAGTTAGATTGTGATTAGATTCTGACTAGCTCCATAGACTGTTTTATCTAACTTACTTCAACTGTTTGCTGGCAATTTAAGTTGCTTTGCCTTTACCGTTACTGTTACCGTTACCTCAAAGTTTTTTTTTGCCAGCGCTTACATGCGCCGCACATCGCAGTCATTAGTCCTAAGATTCACACTCAAAAACACACAGACACACACACACATACACATACTACATTGCCTTTAGATCATTCCTTACTGCCTGTAGAAACTTTTCAACTTTCAAAACATTCCAGAAACAAAACAAACAAACAAACACAAAACAAAAGACCTTAAGCAAAACCAAACCAGAACAAACTAAGAACGTAAAGTGAAATTTGAAAATACAATTATATGATAAGAAAAGTGAAAGGTGGAGAGAGAGAGAGAGAGAGAGAGAGGGGGGGGCACAGTAACCCCACTCTTCACTGCCTGGTGAAATTCTACGCCAATACTTAAATAGCTTGTAATTCTTTAGCCTAAAAAACTCTATAGATGTGTGCGTTATTAACTATTCCATTTCTCGGTTATAGTATTATATATGAAAGATACGTAATATTAGCTATATGAATATATATTATATATAGTATACTAAATATACAAATACTTGAAACTACAACTACAAAACTAAGTTAGTTAAAACTAAATTGTTTTAAAATTTACAAAGAATCGACTATAAATGCGTTTTGCCAGCGTGCAGACAATACTATATAGTAATATATATAGTATACGAGTATAGTGACGCATACGCAGATCTGGTCCAATGCGTTGCTTTGGCTTTATTGGTTTTTCCGGCGCATACAATATAAGATTAATCAATTAACGAATTATTAACTTAAAACAAAAAGAGAAATAAGAAAATAATAAAATAACGGAACAATTCGATTAGCTAACAAATGAGATAATTCCCCCCAAAAAAAAGATACTTAAGATTAACGACAACAAGAAGAACTACTAAATGGTGATTTGTTTACATGAATTTTGTTCGCATTAGTTGAAACGGCGCTAGCAGAACACAAGAGAAACAGAGAGAGAACGAGAGACAGCAAGAGAATGTGCAAGAAGAAGAAGGAGCATACATTTATAGAGAAACGCTTTTTGAACTATGTACGATACGATATATATATATTGATAATGAGAATGTTTTGATTGAATTATTAATGTGCGTGTATTTATTGAGAAAATTAACTATAATTAAATAATTAATAAATGTGAGCCTTTTACTTCGAAAGCTAAAGACCGTCTTTGTATGGGAGAAGAATCGGGGACAGGAGGATGGAATTAATGACAGAGTCTCTGTCGGAACTCACTTTCCATATACATACATATGCTCGAAGAGTGGATGATCCTGTGGTATGCCAATTTATCAAGCTCTATAAGCACAGAACCTCAATCCATTAAAATACACTTGATGTTTTTTTTTTCGTTTTCTATATATTTTGTCCACAATTTCTTTTAGTTTTATTTTGTTTTTCGGTTTTTTGTTTTTTTCAGCAAATGAAATTCGCTTTACATACATATATAATAGAATTATTTCTCGATTTCGGTTTTGGTAATGAAATGATAACATATATGCACTTAAGTTGTTTGTTTGTTTTCTTTTGTTTTTGTATTGAATTTCACGACTGTTCCTTGTTCCTTGACTTGGACTCTCGGTTCGCTTTCTTCTTCTACGCCTCCTTTACTTCATCTACTTGCTGTTCTTCTTCTTCAACTTCATCTTCCTGTTCTTATGTAAGTATGTACAGATTTTTGAGCTGGGCATTGGAAGTGCTAGTTATGTGAGTAGTAGTATTCATATGTGGCTATGTATAGGTACCGCAATGTTCGTATGTCGTAGGTTATAGGATAGGAGAATAGCTGAGAGAGATAGATAGATAGAGAGAGAGAGAGGGAGCGTGTGAAGTATGAAGTGTATTGTTCTCTTCAGGGCGAAGATCTTGCCGTGAGTTAGGCTAAGGTGCGCTGACTTGGGTGGGCTGTTCTATGTACGTATGTATGTGTAAGTGTCTGTGTGTGTGTGTGAAAGCTGCGTGTGTGTCTGTCTGTTGTGTACTATATGTATGCATGTAAGTCTAGCTAATTGTACATTACACTTGAAGAAATTTCGCTAAATCAATTTGTCATACAAGTTACAATAATGTATATCATATATATGTATGTATATATATCATATATATTTTAAATAAATTCTCTGCGCTTTCGCTTAATTTCAACTCCACAAAATATATATGTGTGTGCGTTTGTCTGGCTGTGTGTGTGTGTGTGTGTATTTAGGTGACGGTTATGTACAGTACATATGCATTTATATATTGTATTCATATAGGGTATGTATGTGTTGGTTAGATTTCAATTCAAGCTTTACAAAAATAGAGCATCATTTGGAATTTCGAATAGAATAATACTATGTCTCGAAAAGGCCTTGAGGAAAAGCTGTTTAGCAAAGATACTATGTATGTAGTACGTGTATGTTTTGTATGTATCCGTTAGATATTTTAAGTATGGTAATTTAGTTAGTTAATTTCTTTACTAGGGGGTGAGACTAATGTGCAGGCAGGCGAATGTAAGGTTAGATTACCTTTTCTCTTTCGTAAATGTTTCTCATTATGTTGATCACAGCTTTTACAATTCTAATGATATACAAATGTGTGTGTATGTATGTGTGTGTGTGTGTGTCTGTATGTATAAGAGAAATGAACTATGTGTGAGTGTCGTAGAGTTTCTTCATGTATTTACTAAATTCGCACCAAAAATACTGTTATACATGTGTGTATGTGTTTCTATGTGTGTGTCTGTGTGTTGTGCCTATGCATACATCATACATATAGTCATTACATACATATGTACCTATAATTATAATACTTTTTTTTAGCTCTCAGTTTTTGTTTTTTCTTTTGAAACTTTTATAAATATGCACAAAGTTTGCCTTGGCGAAATTGTTTTTGTTTTTCTGCTTCTTAGACTTTCGTTTTTATTTTTATTTTTTTTTTTTGTAAGAAAAGCTGCCAGTTAAATTTCCTTTAATTGTTTCCTCATTATTACACACAACACAACTAAATATTTATTTTTTTTGTTATTATTATTATAATGCTAATGTTTCTTCTTTTTATGGTAGTCAAAAAGTTAATACAAAATATGTTCCGATTTTAGTTTAGAGCTCTATGAAAATCATCATGAAAAGAAGGCATGGCATCTGTTAATGTATACGTCTGTGTTTTAGTTTGTATATATCTACATATATACTGTATATGTTTTTGTATATATATATATATATATAGATTCCCATATGCATTCTATATGCGATTTACTTAGTAAAATGTTTAGTAAAATTTTCACTACATTTACACTTGTATTTCTTGTTCTACATTTAAAAAAATGCTATGAAAAACGCAATAGTTATAGAGAACCCAAAAACAGAATCTAAAATCAGATCATGAATCGAGAACAGAAACATTATATGTTATATTCAACATTCAACAGCTAGTACGACGGTATTTCGTTTATTTGGTTTACGTTTAACGCGGTTTTCTCTTATACTTCTTCTTCTTCTTCTTCTTCTTCTTCTTCATCTTCTTCTTTATCTTTTTTATCATCTTCTTATTATATTTTATTTTCGAAAGCGATTCGAGTTTTTTGGTTCCTGGTGGGGGTTTCTTCTGGTTCTTGGGCTTGGTAGGGAAAATGCAGCTGGAAGGAAAACTAGTTTGCACTTTACTTCGGGCTATTTTCGATTTAACAATGCTTATTCTATAGACTATTTCTGTCTGTGTGTTGGTGTGTGTGTCTATGCATGCATATAGTATGTATGTATGTATGTATGTATGTTATATAGAGCTATATCTGTTTCTGATGTCTATTTTTTATTTCTTGTAGTTGATTGTAGGAAATTTGCAGCAATTTGCATAAATACTATTTATCATTATTAATATTATTATATTTATTCATAAAAAAAAAACAATGAAAAGGTAGAAAATTGCACAAAGTTCTTGTTCATTTCGCTAACGCTTTCTTCTGTTTCTGCTTCTCCATTTTCTTTATTGACTTCTTCTCCTTCTTCTTTACCGTTACGCCGGACGGCATCAACTTGTGTGTGTGTGTTTTGTTTTCGCTTCTTGTTTCATCGTACCTTTGCTTTACTCTGTGGGTAGTGAGTGGGGCCGAGGGGAAGTGGGAGTGGCCTTGCCTTACGCTTTGTTTCGTTGTACTTTGCCATCGCTTTCATAGTTAACTTTCTTCGTCAGGCTCGACTTGTTTGCTCTGTTTTTGTCATTCGTTCTTCAATTAAACATTGTTCGTTTTTAGCATGTTGTTATTTATTTGATTTTTTCTCGTTTTTTCTCTCCTCTTTTACTTTGCTTTTGCTATGTTCGCATAATGCTGCTCATCTCTTTTATTTTATTTAATTATTATTATTACTTTTATCTAGTTTTGTATTTTCGGTTTTCTTTTTTGTTGTTTCTCTTTTCTGTTTTCCATATTAATTTAATTTAAATAAATTTACATTACAATTACAATTCTTGTTAATCGGAACGGGATGGGCGGGACGGGAGCGGGGATCTGGGAGGGGGTGGGAAGTGTGGGAGAGCAAGAAATAAACATTGTAATCATGAAATGATCGGGGGGTATATGCATATAGTACATATATAGTATATATATATATATAAAATAATTCGCTTTAAATATTAATTACGTACATTACAAAAAAACTTGATATAAATACAAATACATGTGCACATCACGCTGCACATGCGCGCGTGTGTGTGTGTGTGTGTGTACCGGGTGTGTGTTGGTGTGTGCTTGTCCTGTTTTCAAGTTCATATTCGCGCACACACACGCACTCTGATGATCCTTATGCAATTACCATACATATAGAGTGTATATATATATATATATATATATAAATATATAAATATAAGTATATAGTGTATACAGACATACAGACATTGTCGGGCGAG
>JAEIFZ010000001.1:3890000-3912500 GCA_018904035.1 Zaprionus ornatus | reverse complement strand
TGCAGAATTAATTAGTGCGCCTAATGAAAACTGAGCTGCAGCTGCAGCTGCTTCGTAGCGATTGCGTTAATTCCCTAATTGGATTTTGATTGGATCTCTTCAATTTTGGAAACTCATCACTTCGGTGGTTTGGGAAGTAGAAGAAGCAGAGTGAAGAGCTTCTAAAGGAGATTTGTTACAGAGGAGGAGATTTATAGAAAACCAGAGAGAAAGGCTACCTTCAGCACTACGAATGTTCTATTCACTTGCGGGTGCTTATATTCAGATAGTGATCAAATGCGGTTGGGCCTGAATGCAGAATTAATTAGTGCGCCTAATGAAAACTGAGCTGCAGCTGCAGCTGCTTCGTAGCGATTGCGCTAATTCCCTAATTGAATTTTGATTGGATCTTTTCAATTTAGGAAACACAGCACTTCAGTGGTTTGGGAAGTAGAAGAAGCAGAGTGAAGAGCTACTAAAGGAGATTTGTTACAGTCGGAAGCGTTAGCTCATGAGGAACTTTCGTAGAAAACCAGAGAGAAAGGCTACCTTCAGCACTACGAAGGTTCTATTCACTTGCGGGTTCTTATGGTATATTCTCCGATTGTTTCATTAAGATAGCTCTAAAGCTGAGAGACAGACAGACTAGATTGACTTCCCTTCTGATGCTGATTCAGAATATATGTATATACTTTATAGGGTAATACATGTCTCCTAAAGTGCTTTGCAAAGTCCTAACCAAAAGGTTCACTTAATAAAAAAAAAAAAAAAAAAAACTTACGAAAAGGTTATAAATATATTAAACAGGTTTCTATCAAAGTTCTATTCAATCTGTAAAGTAAAGTTAAAATAGTCAGTGGTTACGAATGGAATTAACTTACCATCTATTCCCCCTGCCAGAGTTCAGTCTAAATAAAGTTGAATAAACTACCATAGATATACTATCTAACAAGAAGTTTGCACTCTATCGAACTATTTTAAAATACCCTGACGCTGAACACTTTTAAAGTCTATTTTGAAAACAACGGAAAACTTTGTCCTAGAAACAATAGCGCGAGCGAGTGAGAATAATGTAGAAATTATGTGGGCAAAATAAATTGCGAAATTGGCCAACTTTGTTGGCTCGTTGGCGATGGCATGTAAATTTTGTTGCCACATAGTTTGACTGGCTGCCTGGCTGCCTGCCGGCTAAAGTTGCTGCCACGAGGCATTCCCCTTTCCTGCTTCCCTTCCACTGCAGGCAATTGTCAAGTTGACAATCCAATCAATACAACAGGAGCCCCATCAGCGGCTGCTTTTAATGGCTCTTTTAAATTGGGCATGGAAATTGAATTCGTGCATGGGGCCAGCTGGCAAGCCTCGACTTCTGGCTACCTTCCCTCTTTCTCTCTCTCTCTCTCACTCTAGCTGGCCGTACGGCCGTGGTCCTGGTACTGCGAGAGTGCCTCAAAATGAGTTTGCACATTGTACAAAATTTTTTAACCCAATTTTGTTGCCGCAATTGTCTGGCTGGGCGCGAGGAGGGCGTGACAAAGGGCAGGTGGGTACTGTCACTAGGTGCTGGGTACAGCTTACTTACTTATAGGGTACTACCACTCTGTACTGGATACTGGGTACTGGCTTCTACCGACTATTATTAGCGACACGCTCGACATGCCAACGCCTGCTGCGATGGTGAGGGTGAGCAGGGTAGGGGTAGGGTGACAGGAGGGTGCCCAGGCAGGTGTTCGACTTTTCACATTTCGTGTGCGCGCCTGCCTGTCCCAGGACCCGTGTCCGGTGTGTGTCAGTGTTGCTGTCGCTGTAACGCCAACTGTAACGCCAACTGTAACGCCAACGGCAATGGCGAATGTAACAGTAAAGCTATATAGCTACAGCTGTGCCAGCTGCTGTTCCTGCACTGCGATAAAAATTGATGAAGCATAAACCATATCAAAGGAGCGTATAAACTTTATGCGATACTTTCAGCGATAGTTTAAGTGACAGCTTTATTATATGGCTATCTGATGGCTCAGTGGGACTTGTATACCATCATCATACTATATAGATATGATATACAAACTGAAAAATCACTCAAATCTTTAAAATCATTTCAATTTGTATACCCGCTACCCATGGGATAGCAGAATATTATAACTTTGTGCAGAAGGAGGCGTGGCAGACCCCACAAAGTATATTTATTCTTATTCAGCGTCAACAGCTGAGTCGATATAGCCATGTTCGTCTTTCTGTCTGTCTGTCAGTCTATCCGTCTGTTCATTTGTCCATATGTCCGTCTGTCCGTCCGTATAAAAACCTAGAACTCAAAGACAATAATTATTATAATTGCACGCAGATCATGTTTAATATTCATATTGTCCACGCCCCCTCCCTCCCTCTAAATTGAAAAAATCTAAATCCAAGAGTAATTTTAATGCAGCAGATTTAATTTTTGATAAACACAATTACTTTTACAAGCCAAATGATTGTTGAAAATTTGGTTGCAAACGGATGATTAAGATATAAGTTTTTTTTTTTTTTTTTTTAACATATAAGATATTTAAAAATTTGAAATACATATATATTGATTTTGGAGCCCAACACAAAATACGCAAAACATGCACTTATTAGTATTTGTTTAATTTCATTAGGAATCAGTTAAAAAAAAAAACAAAAAATAGGAATCAGTTTTCAAATATAACTATAACCTAATGTGTAGCTCTAGTTGTTGGTTCTCCAAACTTTATATATGTATGTATATATAAATTTTGTAAATTATTAATTACGGATTCTTCACTTTATAATAATAATACAAAAAAAAAAAAAAATAATAATTATAGTTATTTAGGTTACATTAAGGAGATTTTTGAAGTGTCTCCTTTTCAATCGTTAAACGTAGAAGTTTTATAAATATATTACAATAGAAATTTTTCTAGTCAGTTGCGAGACAGCGCAAAACAGAGTTCAATGGAAGGCACTAAATTTACAAGCATAAGACAGAAAAAAAAGAAAAAAATAAAAAGGCAATTTGCAAACCTCATGCCAGTAACGATTTGAAGTTCCGTAGTTGGTTCTTTCATGAACAATTATTTCAGTAAACTTTCATGTCGATAGTTGCCAAAACTGAACGACTAATTGCCTTTGAAGGGAACAAAAAGTTAAAAATAAGTTGGGTCTTCGCAAAGTTAGGTCGGCTTAAAGTTGAGTTGTTGCCGGCCTCTCCTGCCTTTGATGAAGAATACTGTATACCATAGATAGTTGGCATGGTTTGCTACAGCTTCGCTCAAGCGTTAGCTTACTTCACGCTCCAATTTTCTCGCAGTGTATATACAATTGCACAGCAATAAAAGCAGACAAAGAGAAAGGAAAAAGCAGCAACAGCAGCAGTAATGGGACAGCAGGGTAGCAGGACAGCAGGACAGCAGGGAACAGTACGCAGGGAGTTGTCATGGGGTAAAAGGAAGGTGGGAGAAGGGGAGTAGTGTGCGGGGGGGGGGGGGGACAGTTTAAAAACCTCGCTTCGTTGGTGCGAGAAAGTTGCCTGCATAATTCAGAATGCTCGTTTTGTATTTATAGCTGAATTATTGATTTTCATTGTTAGATTTGAAAGTTGTTTTCAAATTAGTTTTTGGGCTCCGGTCCCGGGCACGGCTTGGCCATCCACCTGTGCCACGGCACCCTAGACCAAACAGACGCCCATTCATACGCCCACTGACCGCTGCCCCGCTGCCCCGCTGGCCCTGCTGTTCTCTGGCCCTGGCCTCATGCTGAGGCTCTGCCCCTGTCCAACTGTCAATCGAGCTACGAAAAACTTTGGGCATACGCAACACCCAATCTGAGGCGTGCATATCAAATATAGCCATAGAGCCTTATGGAGCCATATATGCTTGTTTACCATACACACATCAGCGCACACACATACACGCACACACACACCCGCACACCCGCATGAGCACACACAAACATTCTGGCACACACACTTAAGCGCTCATGTGCGTGAGTTCATGTTTGCATTTCCATGTTTGCTATCGTCGTCCCGCAAGGTGTGCGGTCATCAGGACTTCCAGCTCGCCGGGCTTAGCATTACACAGGAACACACACAAACACACACACACGCACACATTCTGCCAGCTACACTGACGCACACTCTGTCACACACTCACACACACACACCTCAGGCATACCTCAGCTCGCATCAGGCATAGTTTTGTTCTATCAACTTTTCCATCGTTATCTTTTTTGCTGAACGCTTTCTCTCCTGCTTTCTTCCGCTTCTGTCTGCTTCTTCTTCCACTTCTTCTGCTCCACGTGCTCGTAGTTTTTCATTAAAAAAAAAGCTTTCCGTCCATACGAAGCTTTTACTAGCAAGCAAAACGCACCTGCTCAGCCATCTAAAGTGGGCAAGGAAGTACCTTCCCTGTTTCAATTTCGAATCAATTAAACGTGCTCGCTTTGTGAGTATAGCATATCTTGGGGCGTCCGGCATAACAGTTGAGCTACTTTGTGACTTGTTTTGTTTTCAGAAAACTTACGGAGCTTAGTTTGACGCTTGGCTTTGATTTTGTTGTTAGACATGTCGTGCAAGTTGCAAGTTGTGGGGAAACTCTGTCAGCCTTAACAGTTTCAGAAGTTTGTACCAAGGAGTTGTGGTATATGGTAACGATCTGAATGGAAATTGAGTTAAAGTAGAGTAGAGAATAGTCACATAAAGATTTGAAAATCAACAGGTTCAGGGTTGTATTTTATTTTGATTAACCCCAACAGAAGAACTCTAATAAATATCATATCATTAGATTCTTTATAGAGCATCAGTCTTAGGTGTAATAACAAGTACACAAATGTATATAAGGTATATATATTCATGATCAAAGCAATAAATAAAACCGATTAGGACTTTTTCTCTGACGCATTGAGTTTTCTTTATCTGATTTGAGTGCTGAACAGAAAGCAAGTCGTAAACTGTAATCTATAATCTACTGCAGCTATATTGCATATATATTCTTCTATAGTAAGTTAAAATCAAATGATTTTGTGTTTGGATGGAATCAAAATGAATAATGATCTAATAGTCTGTTGCTTGGATAGTATGAAAAGGTCTATCTATAATGAGTAATAACAATGGTTACAATCTGCCCCTTCTTCTCTCGCCTCCCCCTTTCACCCCGTTCTACTGCTCGCCCACTAATCTCTTCTTCTTCTTTCCCCGTTGCAGATGTCAATTCAAAAGCTAAACGATAACGCGAACTCGGGCTACGTTAGCTCCGAGGAGACAGACTCCCTGCTCGTCTCGAGTCAAGCCAAGGGCAGCGGTGGCGGTCGCAGCGCCCTGCTGCGTCAGGTGAAGAACAGCTCGGCGAACGGACCAACAACGAACCAAATGGCTTCCACATCGGGCGGCAAACCGACGCTGATGCGCCAGGATCGCACTTCCACATATCTGACCAGTCCGCAGCAGTCGCAGCAACAGCAGCATCCTCATCATCATGTGCGTATGGGTTCCTCGGAGGAGCGTATGGGCCACGATGAGGATATCGAGCAGGGACTGCGTGCGGCGACACAATCCATTGTGCCTGACATTGAAGTACACGAAGAGGACCAAGAACTAACACAGAACACATCAACGACCACAACAATATCCGCATCGGCATCGGCTTCGGCATCGGCATCCGCCTCCGCATCGGCAACCGCATCCGGGTCCGGCAGGGATGGCGGTGCCTCGTCGTCGTCGGCATCGAAGCAACCGACCATATCAATTATGAATTTAAGCACTGGAACCAGCACCACTGGCACTGCAAGTGGCGGTGGTGGTGGCGGTAGCGGTGGCGTTAGCACCGTTACCGGTTCCAGTCATCCCAATTTGGGCACATCGTCATATCAGAATCTCTCGTCGAGCATACCGCCCAGTGCGCCGAGTCGTTGTCGAGCATGCCGCAACTGCAGTCGTCGCGCTTCCACGACGCCCATCTCGACGGGGGGTGGACAGATCGATAGATCTGCCTCGCGGGATAGCGTTAAAAGTGCCTTCCAACCGGGCAACCTGACCAGCTCGATGGCCATTTGCATATCAAATTCCACGCTGCAGCAACAGCAGCAGCATCAATTGCAACTGCAGCTGCATCAGCACCAGCAACAGTTGCAGCTGCATCATCAGCAGCAGCAGCACCAGCAACACCATCAACAGCAGCAGCAGGTGCCACCAGTGCTGATTACGTCATCACCCACAAATGGCTCGCGGATAATACGACAGAGCTCGCAGCCGGAGTCGAGTACCACGGCCATCTGCTGCGGCTCGCACAGCTCCTGCGGCCACTCCCACACGGTGCCGAATGTCTCGCTGAAGCAGCTGCGCGAAAGCACCACGGACGGCATTGCGGGCATTGCGGCCGATTCCCTTCGGATCAACGGCGGCATGCGACCGTTTAAGCAGGTAAGAGCTCTATAATCAACACCACCCTCCCTGTATTTAGTCTCAACCCCCTGACCCGTAATCCTTGGACCCCGCCTCGCCACGTGCCAGGTTGCTCAGCGGGAGGTGAGCTGAGCCACACATAGTTCAGCTGTCTCCCATTGCACACATAAGTGTATGTGTGTACTCGTACATACATAATGTATGTTGATATGTGTACTTAGTCTCAACTCCGATCCGACCCTGAACTGAATGCTGTCCCGAAGCCAGCGCACTCCTGCGTTAAACCTGGGAATGCAAAGTTTTGTGCGCCAGAGTTGTCGCTAGTATATTGAAACACAGTAATAAACACCAATTTAAATCAATTTATGCCAGTTTATACCAGTTTATACCAGTTTATAGCCCCTTAGATCAGTTTATAATTATTTATACCTGTTTAGACCATTTTAGACCAGCTTATACCAGTTTAGACCAGTTTATACCAGCTTATACCTAACCCATAATCAGTTGTATTAGATAAAACTAATCTACAGAGCTACATTTAGTTTTACCAATTTATGCCAAAAACAACATCGAATTATACCAATTTATAGCAAAACCAATCTCAGTTATACCAAACTTGATTTGCTTATACCAAACTATATATTACATTACATCAAACTTGATTAAGTTATACCAAACTATATACACAGTTAGACCAAACTATATACAAAGTTATACCAAACTTATACCCAACCATACAATGTTATCAACCTGTATACTACCTTTTTATTGCTTTTCTATTTCGCCTTAAACGACTATATGCGACTATTAACACTTCATGAAAAACAAGTTATACCAGCTTATACCTAAGCGGAAGGTTATGTCCAAGACTGTCTGTTTCAACTTTTTTCTAATTTGTAGCAACACTAAATTAAGTTATACTAAACTTTATGAAGTTTTACCAAACTCTACGTTATACAATTTATACCAATTTTTTATTGGTATTCCTTCAATAGCAAATGATTGTACTCGTAAATAAATAGCTAGTTATACCAATTTATATCTAACCATGTCATAAACTGGAAGGAACATTAGCTAAGCCTAACTGTTCGAACTTTCCTCTGTTTTTCCTTCATACTGATCTTTTCCCGTTTCTAAGTACTGCGACAACTCTTGCACTAACTGATAGTTGTTGTTCCGTGTAGCATAACCTCCAAATGTGTGTAGAACATAACCTAGAAATATTGTGAAAATACTATCGATGTATCGATATCGTCACGCGTACCGTAAACGTGTAGTTTCACCTCGTCCCCTGTCTGTCATTGCGGCGCGAAGTGATGCCTCTGCCGGCGCGCTGAATGCACTCGATGTTTAGTGTGGAATAATACCCGAAAACTGTGATTACTTGTACACTGTGTTATCGATAGTGTACACTGGCATCACTCACTTTGTATTTACATTTTGAAAGAGTCAGCAGGCTGCAGTAAGGCTTGCATAGAGATGGCACAACTATCGATAAACATGTAGGTAAATTGCGACTTGCTTTGTATTCCTCATCCTTATTCTCAAGCTGCGCAGCTTTGCGCGAGTTAGTTATCGCACCCGCTCCCCACTGCAATCGATAGTTATGTCAGCTCTACCAACATGTACAGTAAATCGATGTATCGATATGCACAAATCGAGAACGGAATCAAAATCGAACTGCAAACATGCTGCACCAGGTTTAAGTAATTACATTTTAGATTCAAATGTGTTTCCCAGATGATTATTTGCCTAGGCCTAAGTATGTTATACCTCTTCTCCCGCTTTAAGTACACCCTACCCCCCCTCCCCCTGCCAGCCCTGTGCGCTCAGCCATTGAACCGTCTAAGCTGCTCGTGCTTGAGTTGCCTTGCCTTAGCTTGTAGGCAATTGAGTTTTCCACATTGAGATTTCTACAGTGAGTTTTCCTAGAGAGTTTTTCACACTGAGTTTTTCTACCACCCCCCCAACGGCTCATTCCCTTCCGAAATTGATTTCCACGCCAAAGTACTTTGGGCTTTTAATGGCCATTCAAGCGTATCACCCAGCGTTTTGCTCGAATTTCGTTTCGTTTTGCTTTATTTTGTTGTTGTTGTGTTTTATGCGTTTTCTGTTATTTTTCTCTCATTTTTTCACATTTTCATGCGCTCAAATCCAATTAGCGAAAATCAATATTGCGCATACGCCGCGTTGCCTCAATAATATTAATTATTAGATACCTGCCATGTGTATATTTCCTTCGATCATAATTAAAATTTTGTTTGCACGACAGGGGAGACTGAGGAAAGAAGTAGAAGGAGGAGAGTGAGGGGAATGAGAGAGGGAAATTGGAAATCAACGAAAAATTGAATATGAAATTCCGCATTGATTATTCACTATGTAAATTACTTCAACTTGTCAATATTCATCATATTCCGCAGCCTGACGGCAATCAGTCGTCCAAATTTAGAATTATAATTAGAGTTGTAATTAATATCAATAAATTCGACAATGTCCCAAACTTTCTTCACGCCGCTGTGCCGCGCTGTGACCTTAACATGATTGATGAATGTTTTCACTCTTTGACATTTTGTGTGCTCGCGTTTTCTCCCCCTCACACAGCTAGTTACTTGCTCGCCTCATGCTCCCATCTCCCTCTCTCTCTCACCCCCTCACTTCTCTGGCTATCTTCTTTCGCCCGTTTTTTTCCCGATAATTGACACTTTCTTTCCTTTCCTTTTTTTTTTTTTTTTGGGTGGGTTATAGCCTCGGGAACGACCAATAAACGAGCTGCCCTTGTGGCTCCCATAACCATCCGTTCGTCTGTCCATCTCTCCTTTTGTCTGTCCGCTTCCCTTGTTGTCTCCAAAAGCTTTGTCCCATTCAAGAACTGAACAAGTAACTAGCTGGCCAGGCAGCTAGCCAAAGCTAATGGGCCCAAGATGATAATGATAGCCCTAAGGCTATGAAATTCGACCTAACCCAGTCCCAGTTGAAAGTTTTTCATTGCATACTTTTAGCTTAAGAGCTTAAAGCTCGACGCGCGGCTCTTTTTCCCCCAAGGGGTTCCCTCCCTGACTAACACGTTCGCTGGCTCATCAATTTTGTATGCAATTTAAAGTACTGGCAAACCATAAATAAATACTTTGCCAGCATACTTGCCTATGCATGCCAAAGCTCTGGGGCAAACACCAACAGAAAAAGAGAGAAAGTGAGAAGGAGAGACATGGAGAGAGAGGGGGATAGGGAGAAAGTAAGAGCTTTCGTTTGGCGCCAAAGCTCGCCTGTCGATTTTAAGTTTTGTCCGCGTTGTCCACGATAGTTTTCGAGAGCTTTTCACTTAATTATGCAACATGCTTTGAACTTTTCATTCATTGTGCATTGTTTTTGTCTGTGAGGTATGTGCGGGAATGCGTGTTTGTGTGTGTTTGTGGTCATGTGGTTAGTTGTGTGTGTTCACTGTTAACCAAAAGTTCAAAATGCCGAGTGGATTTTGGAAAAGCTGAGGGACTTGGTAAAGTGTAAACACGCCACACTCACCCAACTGACGCCCTTCTCTCGACAATGACATATTCCAACACGATTCCCGTGCATCACACAAATGTTATTATAATTTATAATTTGGGATTACCATAACAAACAAATTGCCGCAAATTGGATTTAATTTATGGTTTTCCCATTTTCGATTTGTTTCGTTTTGCTTTTCGTTTTGCTTTTGTGGAAGGATAAGGCGAGAAAAGCCATTGAAATTTCCTGCAGTCCCTACTCTCACATTCATTTCCTCAATCCCCAGCTTAGCCACATGAGAGAAATCAGGTTAATTTTCTTCAAAGCGAAATGGGAAGTGCGAACTGAGCAAGGTGGAAAGATTTCTATGAAAAGAAACTGAGATTGAGAGAAGGCATACGGGAAACTCTTGACATTATGGCGTATGACTTGGCTGCTTATTATTTATTTGCTGAAAAGAAAATTATAATCTTGAAATATTTCTCCATGTAAAGGAAAACGGAAAAGGAATTCTACGAAATTTTCATTGACAAAGACTGACAAAAGTCTACTGATGTTTCCTCTCGAATTTTCCATTTTAAGAGAGAAATAATTTCTTTAGAAATTTTCCAGTACTGAAAGCAATAAAGCCCATTGGAATTTCCCAGAAATGTTTTCATTATGAATACGGCAAAACAAGGTAAATTTGAGCAGAAGAAAACGCTAAAAAAACTTTCGCGGAATCGAGAAAAGCCCCAGCTGAACATAGCATACTCATAGGCTGTATTGAAAAAGGGTTCCCTTAGGGAAGGGGGTGGGGGTAGGAATGACCAGAAAATGTGTGTTTGAGGAATATTTAATGAATGGCGCACAGGGCTGCACATCTCCCAAGGGAGGGGGGCAGTGTATGCCATTCCTTTGGTCATTCGTAGATAATTACCGTATCGATTATTATTATATTAATTATCACATAACTCTATAATTACTCCTTGCTGTTACTCGTTAAATTGTTCGAGCTATCCTAGTAAATATATATATACAACAAACTATAAATGCTATTTACCTATTTATATCTATCTATATTGTCTAACCTATACTTATATATCCTATGTATTATACTCGTACTATATGTCTGAATATTGCCTAACCTCATATAGCATACTAAGTCTTAAATATATATTATATACTACTCTCGGTACTATTCAATTCGTTTATCGTTAACCAGTTACTATCTAGCTAGCCTTATGTATTTACTAGTACTATCCTCTAAAACTGTATCCTTGTTAATTGTAACCGTAACTGTAACTAACTAACTAATCGATTAACTTGTCTAATTAACTGTACTAATCACAAATTCGCATCGACAATTCTCCTCAGGGCGTTCTTCTAATGCCTCGCACATTGTCCGAAAGCCGAAAATTGCGACTTAGAAGGGCCTTCACAGAGGCTACTAACGAAACGCTACAATGCTCCAAAATGGTATTTAAAAACAAAACACGTTCTTACAATTAAAAACAACAACAAAAAAAAAACCAAAAACAAAACCAAAAACGCAACAATCAAAATTTTTAATGGCAAAATTTAATCCCCTCGATCTGTACACAATGATTCGATTTAGCATTTTGTGCATAAAACGTTTTGAACCTTAGCCTTGTCATGTGTACTATGCATAAACTAAATATACCAAATAAAATCGAACACATTCATGAATAATTATTGAAAAATGATACTCAAAATTTTGTAGTTGAAGTTTTGGCACCGTTTTTTAAACCCTTCGCCTCCTCCCCCCAAAATGCGATACGTTTGATCTGCCCGAATGCCAATAAAGTGTTAAACGTATTTGAGCTAAGCCACTCGCATTTGCATTCATATTCACACACGTATTCGTATTCGTATTCGTTCACGGCGCCAATCAGCGTTTAGTTCATTGAATTTTATTTTTGGGACAGCCTGCCAAAACGTACTTCAAAAGCATCTTCCACATCGAATGTCGCTTGTTGTGGCCTGATTACCCATTCACCCAACCAACCGACAGACAAAACACTCAAATACTCAAACACTCACCCAAAGAACACTCGAATCGTATTCACATTCACAGTCGAGATACGTATTGGCTCGTTAAATCGTTCTCGTTCTCGTTGTTGTTGCTTTTTGTAGTTTGATAGTAGTCAAATAGCCTGATATATTTATTATATAGCCCATATATAGTTAAATAGAGTAGTGCCTTAGCTATGTAAGTGTGTGTGTGTGAGAGAGTATTATGCAATCGATCTAATCGATCCGAAAGGTAAGCGTAGCGTTACAATTACATCCTACAATGCCTGCCTACTTTGCCTATTATGACTCAAGCGCACTCGTTTTGCTAATGAATCAAACCAGTTAACATGCACCGTAGCGAACTCAACCATATAAAATTTATTTAAGCTGTATTACCTGATATATGGCATATGTATTTCTGCAATTCATTGATTTTTTTTCCAAGGAATTGATTTATGGGAATATATATTTGGGGGCTTAACAATATGTTAAATACAAGTTTTAATGAAGAGATGATGTGGGAAACAATGAAAAAACCAATGAAAATTTTAATGAAAAGTTTAATGAAATATCTTATGAGAAAAAGAGTAATAAATAATATATTAAAATTAATTTGGGAAATCATGAAAAATCAAATGAAAATTTTAATGAAGAGTATAATGAAATCTATCATGAGAAAATGAGTAATAATGTTTTTTTTTAACAATATAATAAATGAAAATTTGATGATGAAATAATGTGGGAAATAATGAAAAACCAATGAAAATCTTAATGAAAAGTACATATAATGAAATTACTAATGAGAAAAAGAGTAAGAAATAAATGATAAAACAAATGATAAACATAATGAAAATAATAATAATACAAATATTAATAATGAACTTTAAAGATAAAAGATAATACAAAATTAATTATAATAAACCAAATTTGCAAAACTACTTATCCTATGAAAAATGTAACTAATAAGCACATTTCTTCCCCTGCCAAGTGAAACTCTTGTGTGTGTTTCTATATCTTTCTACCCATTGAATGTACAGTATGTAAAATGTAGGCGTAACCTTGTCTAGGTTAACCTTCACATACATAATCGTGGGTAGATGGTATCCTGACAGTCGCCCTACCTTCGGCCGCAGACTGTGACTTCTCTCCATCATGTAACGAACTTGAGTTGTATAAACAATTTGTGTGTATGTTCTATTTGTTCGGGAGGGTAAACAGCTTTTAGGCAAATCTACACTCGAGAAATATATTATAAATTTCATTTAAGCAAATTTATTGCGACGCTTTCGTATGAACCCAAACCGAAACCGAAACCGAAAGAAAAAAAAATCAAGTAAATTATCGTTCAAAGAGATTTATGGTTACATTAATTATTTTCCCCTACTTCTTTGCTGTGCCTCCTTCGTCGCCTGGGGGGACAAATTGAGTTATGTTTTCCTAATATACTTAATTTTCTGGAATATAAAAACCCTCGAATTCGTTGTAAATGAAATGAAAATTTGGCCTGGGGCCAATAATTGTTGAAAAATAATAAAAACAAAACAGAAGCAGAAGCAGCACCAGAAAAAACAACAAGAAAATTGTCGGGCAAGTCAGTCGAGCCGGTACTCAAAATTTAATTGGGAATAATGCCATCTGGGACAAGGCTCTTGGCTTTATGTCGCATTTTTCTGAGGTGAGCGCTTGCTTGCTTGCTTTGAGGGCGCTTGCCGTGAGTCATGCGGCAATTGGGCACAGGGCATCTTCCTCGGGCACATTACATTGCGACAAAAAAAAAAAAAAAAAAAAAAAACAGACCAAATATGAATATTAAACAGATAATTGCATAAATAGCCGGAAGCTACATGACCTTATATGGTTTTCTAAATTAGTTTGGCAAGTGAATCGTCTTCGTTAAAAATTCATGAGTTTTGACCATCGGTTACGCATTAAAATGATAAGAACATATTGATGAAAGAAATCAACCATCAAATTGATTTGATATGTTCATATTAAAGATTAATTCAATCGGCAAAGCAATGTTTTGACCTAATCAAATCTTGATTAGATTGGCTGCTTTATTAAATAAATCGATGGGTGAATATAACAATTTTGGTAGAGTTTAACTTTAATTGTAGAAATTCCACTAAATTTATACACTGCAAAGAAATTGCAGTAATCATTTTCAAACTAATTTATAGATATAAAATGCAAATTATTTTAGCGTAAAATATTTGAGTAAATCTTATGAGATGACAAAATAAATAGATAGTATATGGAAAAGGTCTGGTGAAATTATGATAAAAAACGTTTTTTTTAAATAATAAATTCAATTTCATATATTTGCAAAAAGTATATAAGTATAATGAAGATTTTCATTAAGGTTCACAGCTTCTATAAGCATAGAACACCTGCCCAATAAAAAAAAAGTTAATTAAACAGTAAAAACTTCGTCTCATCCGCGTTAAAGTATGCTCTACAGTGTTGCAGAGCAAGCAATTAATTGACGCATCATTCTTAATCATTCACAATTAAATATAATAGCTGGCACGCTTTTTTTCTCACAGTGTAGCCGCCTGTCAGCCGACAAATGCCCATTAAGTTTTGGCTCGTTTCTTCTGGGCGCGAGTGCGAGTGCGAGTGCAATAAAGCGGGCGGCCGAGCAGGTGAGCTGGGGGCACAACAGAAGAGAGCCTGATGAAGAGCGATAGAAAAGAAAGAGAGGAAGGGAGAGAGAGTGAGAGAGAGAGGGAGGGAGGTAGGGGGCACTGTTGTGCGAGGGAGCAGGAAGCGTTTTGGAGCGCACTGTCGAGCAGCGGCAGTGTTTCCATCGCGTTTCCATGACGTAGGCAAACAATTGCGCGTTTATATGTGCGTGTGTGTGTGTGTGCAAGTGTGCTCGAGTGTGTGTTTGTGTGTGTGCGTGTGTGCGTAAAAAACGCTTATGCGGACGGACATCTCTCTCAGCGCCAGCTGCCGTTTTCCATTCACATCTCACATCGTGGGGGCATCTCTGGGAAACGGGCAAATCGGGCGAAACGGGGCAAATCGGGCAATCGGGCAATCGTTAATCGGCAATGGGCAATCACGATCTTTGCGACGCGTGCTCTTTCGCCGCCTGAAGCGACGCTGCCAGCGCTGCTCATCTTCTTCTTCTGCACCTTCTTCTTGTTGTTGTTGTTGTTGCTTTTGAAGAAGCTGATGTTGCTGTGATTGTTTTTGTTGTTGCTACTGCTCCCTGCGGAAAAATTGAAATTCTGCAGCTGGGCAAAAAGCAAAAGAGACGCGACTCAACTCAACTCGACGCGTAAAGCGAAGGCAGCGCAGCGCAGCCGAACTGTGGCAGCGCTGCCATCGTCGCAGCAACCACAGCTGAGCGCAGCAGCCAGCGCAGAAAGTTTCACACAGCAAATCAGACACAGTTTTCCACAGTCGGTTTTCCCTCGTCGTCGTACTGTTACTCGCTTGTTTCGGTTTTCATCTTCTTTTACTTTTTTTTGCTGAGTTGTTGTTGTTGTTGTTGCTGTTGCTGTTGCTGTGTGTGGAAAACTGTGAACTGCGCCCGCTTTTCTGAGTTCTGGTCCGGCAATGAAACTGGCCGCATCGTCGCGTCGCTGCTGCTGCTGTCGTGTTTACAGAATCCGCGCGCGTATTACGCAGTCCGGCAAAGTCGGAAAATTCGGAAAAACCTGTGGAAATCAGAGCCCGCAGACACAGTCGACATTCGGGCAAATGCAGTGAAAATGTTTTGCGGACACAAAATTCATTCTGAATGAAAAATAATGCAAATTTTTCCCAAAATCGAATAACAATTGCAAATTGCAAAGAAAATAAACAAACAAGCGAGAAAAACCAGTTGGGGGGAGAAAATAGCGAGAAATAACAATAACAAAAACAACGATAACCGCGAAAAAAACAGCAGAATAAAACAACAACAACAACAACTTTATTTGTTTTACATATTTTTTGCCAGTGTGCGTGTGCTTGTGCGTGTGTGTGTCTGTGTAGAGGCGTGTGTGTGTTGTTGTTGCTGTGGCATGTCGCCTGCCTTCTACCAGGCAATAACTCTGCCTGGAACCGCTGCCGGAACTGGAACTGGAACGGGAACGGGAACGGGAACTGCAACAGGAGCTGCAATTGCAACGGGAACGGCAACGGGAACTGTACGGGAAACGGGAACGGGACTGGTAACGAGAATAGGCCCGGATACTGGCCCGGCTACAGCCCAGGCCAGGGCAACGGGGCTGGCAATCGACAGTGGCCTGGTAACGGGTTTGGGAACGAGTGGGGGACTGGAAACGGGCACCGGATTGACAGCTAGTGGCAGTGGAACTGCACTGATTACGTTAACAGGCCTAGATACAGCAACTGCAGGGGGAGGTGGAGTGGAATTGACTGGCACTGGACTGGGAACGGGCACCGTCAGCGGCATCGGCATCGGCACGGGCACCTTAACGGGATTGGGTAGCGGTTGCCCTGGCACTGGCGCTGGCAGTACCGCCTGCCCCTCAGTGAACATTGCGATGCCAACGTCATCTTCGCATCTACCGCCTGGAATGACGCGTCATGGCAGCTTTGGTGGTGGCGGTGGCGGTGGCGGAGGCTGTGGCAGCAGCGGCGGTGGATTGGGCGTCAGTGGACTCGGCGCCGCAAATGCGTCACGACGCACTTCACTTTGGCTGGAGACGCTGCGTCAGACGCGCAAGTTATCCATGGCCAACGAGCGTCCCATTCTGGTAAGTTTTAAGCACATACAGAGAAAACAAAAGTATCTACCTTCCCTCGTGCCCCTGTTCCTATCAAGTCCCAGTAACTATGACGTATGTACAAGCTGAGACCGGATGTGGGTCTGGGCTCATATGCGGATCCGGGCTTCAGCTGGATGAGAGTGAGTCTTCCACGGGAAGCTGCTCATCGAGTCAACTATAAAAATAAACAAAACGCGCCGAGACTAAAACAGGGGCTATTCCAAGCTATTTTCATCCAAAAGCATCTGCAGAAAACAGCAACAGAGAAAAAAAGAAGAACAATAACAGACAGACACACACACAGACACACACACACACACGCATAAATAGCTTGGGGGAAAGCAATAATGAAGCGACCTCTGCCGCCCAGTGGGGAGACTATTGAATGCCCTTTTATGAGTAAAAATGTTGATAGCTTTAGTTGGGATGCTCCAATATTAACATAGCGATGACATACCAACTAGAGCTCGAGAAACATCGATGAAACATCGATAAACATCAATGATTTTATGTTTTATAAAAAATCTCAGCAACATCAAGGTGTCTCTAGCTCGAATACCAATATGACTATCCAAAAATATCGTGCATATAAAAAGACAAAGAAACTTTTTATAAAGCAGCCGAAACTAAGCGATAATCGATAGTTGTTCTTATTGAAACTATTGTATTGGAAATCGAGTGACCAAAAAAAACCTTATGCCAAAAACTTTTGCGATAGTTTGCTATGCATTACTATCGTATGCAAATTTTAAGTCTAAAGACAAGTGTGCAATAGTTTGTAAGTCACTAACTAGAGTATTGCAACGTATATCACCGATAGATATAGAAATGATTGGTTTTCGTACATTTCCAGCGAAAGATACAAAAATACCTGCATATAGCAGGCAAGTATAAGAAGTAATTGCTTACTATAAAAGTTGCTATAAATATAGATTGTCAATGTCATTCGTCAAAGACTTTTCAAAACACTTTTCCTATGGGCAATTGCAATTTTCCAAAAGCAATTAGTGGGTAAATATACATACATTGATTGCCATAAAATGTCCTATAAATTGAAAGGTTATTTTTACAAAAATTATGGCAAAATATGCAGTGGTAGCTATAACAAGTTCAACTTTTAGGAATTTTCCCGTAGCTCTTCGAGTTTCCGGAATATGCGAAAATTCAAAGTAGTTTCCGACTACACAACGATGCTATAGCTGTTCTTAGGGTATAGCACATTATCTGGGAAATACACAAACACACACACACACACAGGGAGAGAGACGGAACGACATAGGGACTGACAGAGTGAAATCAGAAAACGGGGCCCGTTCGAACTGGCGCGATTATTGTATCTGTTGTGTCTGTGTTGTATTTGTATCTGAATCTGAATCGAAAACAAATGCCCATAAATACTCGATTTGCTTATAATATACGAAACGTATAGACGCATCTAGATACTATACATAGGTCCGTCCTCGTCCTCATCCCCCTCCCATCTCCCTCGACTGCCACCTCAGTCGCTCGCTGGCCTGCTTTGTCTTTGATATATTGTTTAGAGTGCTGCGCTGTTGGCATATGACCTAATCGATTTGCCGCGAAGTCATCTCTATTAGCCCGGATCCGGCCCGGACCGGACCGGGGCCGGACCGGGGCGCACTACACTCGATTCTCATTAAATGCGATAAAAAACAACAAGAAGGAAATGGTCGAAATAGAAAATAGAAAAAAAAATACATACATAAATACATACCTGGGGGCTCTGGGGTGCTGGGGTGGCTGTTTAAGTACCCCGTTTCTTGGTGCTCGGTAAATTACTTCGAGCACCTGCGGCCCCGGCTATAAACCTGACAAATCCCTCAGTACAATTCGGCCACGTCTAATGAAATCCCTTTCTTTTTCTTACTTGTTCCATTTGAGGTCAGGGTCAGCTTGGCATTGTGCTAGGGTAGTGCCGGGTCTAGGAGAGAGGGCTTGGTGTAGAACTACACCTGGTACAATTTCTCGTCTAGAAATCGTCAATTACTTCGAACATTTCCTCGAGGCGCAGGCAAAGTAAACAAGCTCCTCGTCACCTTTTTTTGAAAATCGATTCGAGGCTACAAAAAAACAAAAGCAAAAAAAAAAAACGCAAGCAACAGAAATAAAAGAAACAAAAAAAGAAAAGAGAAAAAAAGAACTCCGAAATTGTGTGTTAAACGGAGCACAAATTCCCCTGGCGTTTTGTATTGTTGTTATAATAAATTGCATTACGCTTCGGCATTCTTTCGCGTCTCCTCGAGGCACCTCAGTTGCGCCACGCCGTCTTCTTCTTCTGTTTCGGGAGGCCTCACCGTGGTACCTATGCCCCACCAGCCAACTGGCTGACGAGGCACGTCGAGTCGCCTCGTAGTTGATTTTGGTAACATTCTAATGTAATGTTGTTGACATGTTAAAAAGTTAACAGAGTTCAAAATGTTTGGTTAGGTATGTTATGTGAAAGAGTTACAGAAGATTCAGCGAGAATTAAGAGTATTAAAAGAATAAGAGTCATCTTCACGATTCACAGAAACTAGAATTATTTCTCTGATTATCTAAAAACCTATTGAAAGTTATCGATAGTTTTGTGTGGTATCTTCCATTCCCCAACTTATTTGAAAGCAAACTATAGAGAGAGACAACTAAATGAACTATTGTTTATGTTTTTAATCTTCTATGTTCGAGCATCCCAGCTTCTTTTATTTGCCCCGTCTACCTATTGTACTATCGACCTATCGATAGCGCGAAAAATGCCCCAATTGCAAAGTTCAGGCATATATCACAGTAATTATCTTGCTGCCTTTTGACAAGTCATAAATCTTATGATGCACCATATACGCACTTCCCCAGCGATATAAAGGTTATATACTATATATATCCTTTTATATCTGTGCAGTCTGGAGACCACTCGATGCCATAATATATGGCATAGCTCTCAGATTGTCCAGCGATTCGGGCAACTTTAATTAATGGCCCAATCGTGAGTTACCCCAAGGAACAGTTGCTTCTTCGTTAGTTCTGTTCTGTCTGGAGGCCCCAAGCGGGCCGCTCGCATTGTTTGCCCCGTTTGCTCGCTCTGTTTATCTTCTTGTTTTGTATACCCTGTGACAACACGACCGAAATAAACCGAGAGGGTTTACTAAGCGTGTCTGCGTGTGCTAATGAAAAATTGAGGCGGTAGGCGGTTGCGGACTCATGTTGATCGAAAGTTTACAAAAAACTTTACACAGCTCATATATAGTTTAATAGAGCTTTCGATTCGTTGATGGAATTTCTGCATTTTCAATTGTTACACAAAAGTTTCATAGAATAAACATCTCGATACGTGAAACTAACTAAAGAGGAGGTTTTTCGTACAAGCTAAAGGATATTAAGATGTTTCAAATTATTAAATCGTATCTGAAGTTTTTCGATATTCTGAAAATAGAAATATAAATATAAATAATAAATAATATATATAATCTCTACTTATGTTAGTTTTCTCTGGAATATAGTACTCCTATATTGATTTCCTTAAAGTAAATTTGAAAGCTGATAAAATTCAGTTCGTATGGTGAACATATAATATAATATGCCAATAGAATAAGGTAAATCTGTTATTCCGTATGATCTTTAAATAGTTTTAAAGCGTATCCAAAAGTCGAGCAATTGTAAGCTGGAGAAAACTCTATTAAACTGCAGTTTTGAGGCCATGGATAAGTTCGCTGTGGTTCCGTTCACTGGTTCATATATTGTACTACGCTTCTCTATTGTACTTTCGATTCTTTCAACGGTTTACTCTTTTGTTTACGCCCTGCGCGCTGCGGCATGAATTATCGATGCAAGTAAATGTGCGCGACATGTGTGCGTTATAAGCAAACACCTAACGGTCCAACAAACCGTACGTCCAGTCGTCCAGCCGTCCAGCCGTCCGTTCGTTCGTCTATCTCCGTCTCTGTCTGTGTATCTGGTTGTGCATGCCATATTTAGCCGATGATAAATTTTATATGCGCCTGCGGTGGCGACAAGCGGTCACCAGAGAGTGGGGATTCACACACACGCACACGCACACACTGGGGCATACACTCAGGCACACACACACACACACGCACACACCCACACACATTCGCCGGCAGCAATCCCTGGCTGAGCGTCAGCTCTTTGGCCCTTTGGCTTGCTGAAATATTTAAGGCGTTTGCGTTAACGCGACGCCCGTCCAATTGCAGTCACAACACAAAATGGCCAATGCCGCCCAATGGCCAGTGTTGCCACCCCACTTTGCTGCGTATGCAGAACAATGGCCAACAAGTTTTTCTCAAAGCACCTCGGGGCAGGATTATTCGCAAGAGTTTTCCATTTTTGCCAAATTTAGTTCGAAGTCTTTCACAATTGAAGTGTGAAAGCGCTTTTGAAGTTGCCGCAGGGTAGACTCTAGGGTTGCCTCCATTTGACAGCTTCTGCATTTAATTGTTTTTGTCGCTTTTTATTCGTTTTTTGAGATCTATTTAAAGCGAGTTGGTAGCTAGCTATTTAGTTAAAACATATAATAAAAAAGGGTTTCTTTGTTTGCTTTGGTTCCACTTAACCTCATTTGTTTTCTTTAAGAACTTTCCAACACTAGCAGCTTTTTAAAGTATATCATTAGGAATCAGTATCGAAGGAAACTACAGAAATATATGAAACAAAATATAGTAGGGCGTTGGTAGTGTTTTTGCTTGCTAATTGCATTTTCCAACACTATAAACATATTATAAGTAACCATAAAAATTATGAAATGATATACCATACCTAGAACTTACCTAAGTCACTCTATAGTGCAATTGATTGGCATATGTTTTATCCACGATCTTTACCTACTTTCTTTTTGTAACTTTTTTTTACTTTAAAGAACTTTTCAACACTGAAATGATTAAAAATGCATTGGGCAATTGTATCAATCTTAGCAGTAATATATTGGCAGGTTATAATACTGCCACAGTGCTCGTAACTGTAACTTAACGGCAGCTATATGTTAGCTAGAAAAAGGCTAACTGCGTAGCACCATCCTCAGTGCTGTTGACCATTATCCGTATATGGGGCCGTAAGCCCATATGTCTGCATGTCCATAGCTCCGTATGCCTGTAGCTCTGTCCATCCGTCCGTCTGTCGGTCCAATCTGTCGCTTCGTCTGGCCGTCCGTCTGGCCATGCATATTGAAGTCGGGCACTCGCTGCGCCACTGACCCTGACTGGGTTATTTAAGTGGGCAACTGAGACGGCCCTGCCTGGTGTCGACTGTCTGCGGCAGGTGGCCTCAATGGCCAATAAGTTATCGGAAGTTCCTTCCCGACACAGTTCGGTTTCGGGTATTATGCGCTGCGAAAATAGTCGAAAGAACTATTGAAATTTTAATGATAATAGTCGCAGGAGCGCGGCTCTTTAGGCGCCATTCCTCAGCTATTCCAGTCAGCTATCGACGATACAATATATATATTTAATGCCCATTTCTAAATACAATTGTATATCTGTATGTATGGCAACTCGCATCGTAGCTAGGACCCGCCACTTGCCATTACGTCTACAGCCATTATCCATTATCCATGTCCGTCAATAAGTTATGAGCGGTACATTTAAATTATTCGTAATTGGCAAAACCCTTCACGCTTGAGTGGCACGTGGAACCAGATTCAAGCAACTAGCCAGGTGGAAGCTCGACATATTGTCGACTAGATTGGCAATTGGAATCCACAAAGATTCGTCAATTAACTGAAAGGGATGGAATAATGACTGTATTATAATTATTTGATTTATAAATTTGAACTAGTTTTAGTAGCTTTCACTTGAAACAAGCGGAACTAAGTACTTTTAGTGCCTAAGCGACTTTGTTTCTTGTGAACTGGAACTAGTTCCAATACTTATCACTTAATACAAACAAAATTAAGTATCT